>JAPFTC010000038.1:0-455592 GCA_030779165.1 Fusarium sp. MBC 441
CTGTACCGGAGTTTCTTTTTGCTCATTGTTGCTCTTGCTTTTTGCCCCCATTTGTGTGTGCTGTGATAGTTGTTGCGGTTACGATACTCTGAAGTTAATGATCAGGCAGCCTCTCCTTTCTTTTCGTAGACCTTTCAGACATACATAGTAGGCTGCTTTGGGTATTCTTAGTTGGGCAGGCGTCCTGAGACGCTGGTGCGAAGAGTTGTCTTGGGCGTATCACTATGAGTTTGTGTAACGTCTAATGTTACACGAGACCAAGTCTGTTCAAGAGGTGACAACTCTTCAACCGACATCCGAGCAACAGACTTACAAATCAGCATATCTTGATCACGTCTATCTTTTGAGTTAGGCTACTAAAGCCTCAAAGACCCAGCGAAACTACTCGACACATCATATAGGTGATGTCTGCTAGAAGTGACTAACATGCGAGGGAGACACCCTATACCAAATAAACGATATAGCAGCTACAACTATTCCGTACTGAGAATAAGATCAAGCTAAAAACGAGAGAGGAATCAAGTATAATTCAGTCCTTCTAAATATTTCCTGCTTCATCCACGACTCTGCTGCCCAGGAAGTCCCAATAGGATCATTCTTACATCAACCAAGAGATGGAACTGACATCTGCAGAGGAGATTGTAGACCTGAACCTCACCAGGTAGAGAACGGATAATTTGCTCAGGCAACCATGGTAACCAAACACCGTCACTAGCAAACACTACCTTGCCAACCCTGAGCTTTAACTACGCGCCACGGGTAAGATCAAAACAGTCATAGCATCATGCGATTCACAAAGATCACGACAAATAAGCATCGCAAGCAAACGTGGCATTAACATCTAGGTACCTCGTTCTATCACAATGGGAGCCATGCAACACCGGCGATGCAGATACAAGAAAAGCCACACCACACCATGGGGAAAAAATACGCACGGGTCCAGAAATAAGCAACGGCAAAAAAACTTGATTCATCGACTCAACAAAAAACCCAAAATCCAATTCCTTGGGGTCCATCTTTTACAGGAGGACCATGCCGGCACCGACAACACCGGCGACAGCCACGTAGGCGCCGACGGCGAAGTCGCCCAGGGAGAAGACGCGGGCAATGGAGGCAGAGTGGATGCCGAAGCTGTCGTCATCCTCGGCGTCGGAGCCGCTGGTGGAAGAGGCACCAGAGGCAGCGGTGGCAGTGGCGACCTCAGCGTTGATGGAGCTGGCGGAGGCGAGGGCAGACTTGCAAGAGGACTCGGAGGCAGCCTTCTGGGTAGTGGCCTGGCCATCGAAGTCGCAGGCGGTGGAAGCCTTGTCAAGGTCCTGGTAGTAGGCGTCGAGGACGTAGGCGAGCTTGTCGGCCTCGCCACACATGCTGTAGGCGCCGTAGACACCGGTGGAGGCGTTGGCCTGGATACCCTTGCAGAGCTCAGGCTTCTCACCGCAGATGTAGCCGAAGATCTCACCGTAGCTCTTCTCCTTAAGACCCTTGGCAGGGACACACTCGCGGGAGGCGGCCATGCAGTCGCAGAGGGTGGAGTCAGGGGTGCGGGGGAGGACGCTGTTGGCGTTCCAGGTCTCGGACAGATCGGGGCAGGTGGCAGCAGAGCCAGAGGGCTTGTAGTCGTCGGCCTCGACACCGTTGGGGCGAGCGGCGGTGACCTTGGTCTTGAGGGCGTTGAAGTCCTTAAGCTTGGAAACCTTACCGTTGCTGACCTTGACCAGACCGTAGTCGTTGTCCTCCTGGAAGTACATGTAGACGATACCACCGCTGAAGACACCGGTCATCTCGTCGCTGTACAGAGCAGTGGTCTCCTCAAAGATACGTCCAGCAGCACCATCGGGCTCGTTGCAACCATACTCGGCGAAGAAGACGGGGACGTTGTACTCCTTGAAGAACTTGACCTGGTCGGCATAACCAGACTTCTGCATGTCGCTCTTGCCGCACCAGGAGTAGATGTTGTAACCCCAGTAGTCAATGCGCTCCTCATCCTTACCACAGTTGAAGTAATCGGCAATGTCCTCACGGATATCGACATCATCGTTGGCGGCGTAGCCGACACCGAGCCAGCGGCTGTGAGTCTTGTTGATGTGGGCCTTGGTATCACGGACGGCGGCCTTGACGAAGGCGGAAGCCTCAGTGTTGGACTTGTTGTTGGACACCTCGTTACCGGCGAAGAAACCGATAACATTGTCATACTTGGCGAGCTCGTCAACGACGGCAGTGTAGCGCTCGTACAGGTCGACGTTCCACTGGGGGTCATCACGGTTGATGGAGAGACTGGGCTCGCTCAGATCGGAGATGACGTAGATGCCAGCCGCGTCGAGGAGCTCCATGCACTCGCTGTGGTCCTCCTTGGGGTTGATGGCGTAGGTTCGGATGGTGTTGGTACCGAGCTCCTTGAGGAGAGGAACATCGCGCTTGCAGCTGGTGACATCGGCAAGGGGGTCAATGTAGCTGTCCTTCTTGGTGTTGGTCGCGCCAGCGGCGGCGGTATCCTGCTGGTAGGCAACACCCTTCATGAAGAATTCGGTACCGTTTTCGTAGAAGAGCTTGGAGCCCTGGAAGGGGTTAGTATCGCAACGGTCGGCCGCCTCATGTCGAATCCACGAACCTTCATGACGATGGGCTGCAGCTTGGCACTGGCAGCCGTGGCCGCCGCAGCGACGAGGGCAGCGGAGAACTTCATTGTGCTATGCGAAAAATAACGAGTTTGTCAAAGGAAGGACGAGAATCAAGTTGAAGAGTTGAAGGTTGGAGGATTCGGGAGCGCAGGAATGTGAGTTGCACCCCTTTTTTCAATCAATTCGCCTCTTGTAGAGGGATAAGAGCGTTCTAGTTCAAAAGAGTGACTGGAAGGAGTAAACGGCCTCAAAACACAGAGAACCGAGAAAAAAGAGGAAGAATGAATTAAAGAGTTAGCGAAGGTTGATGAAGAAGGAAGGGAGGCGTTGATTATGGAGGAGGAGGACGGGTTGAGGAAGGATGGAGAGATTTGAGAGGGAAAATGGGCAGCGGGAGGCGACTAGCCAGGGGGACCCCTGCCCCGTAGCGAATGAAGTTCCGCTAGAGATTCCGGCAGGGGGTTGGTTCTAGCGCACTGTGGCACTGTGCCCCCCGGGTGCCCCCTACGGTGAACACTCCCACATCCCAGTCGAACCAAAGGGGCCAGGCTCGCAGCGCTGTGGACCAATAGAGGCAGTTCCCCTGTCGATTTCGAGGCGCAGCACCAACGATGGAAGCTTGTTTGGGACTTGTCCGGCGCCACCCGTGGCCAATCAGGGCATGTCGACGTGGGATCTCATCTCGCTGGACGGTGATAATGTGCGGTGAGTCAATGCGCACTGTTGTCGGCTTGTAGATTAACAAACTTAAGCTATCACTGACCCAGAACCTGTTAGTACCTCATCATGCGCCATATAGGACACTGTAGAATAGGGGATAATCTCCACTGAATCTCGCTCACGCCAAACATCCATCAGGGGCGCCTCCGTTCGGTGACGGGCAATGTCCCTCTCTTGCCTTGCTTCTTATCCAACAAGCACTATACGAGCCTCGAGCGATCGGGAAATTGCCAGCCTCCATAGCTACAGACAATCGGAAGTCGGTCTGGAGTCGCTTGGTTCTTGGGCTTGCGATTAATCAAAGTCCAACCTCGACTTGAATCATGTGAATCTCGGAGATATTGATCCAATGTCATTCATTCATCTATCGCCCATCTCCCACTTTACTTGCCTGGGGCAAGTCAAATCTAAACTCAAGACAGCTTACGTGTTTCCGTATTTCCCTCTGTCGCATGGAGATTGTCAACCTCAGGGATGTTCTCGGCCCCCCCAGCTCGTGTTTGACCTCTGGCTCATCCTCAGGCGCCGCTTTCTCGTCTGTCATGCGCTGCTGCACAACACACTGTACTGTACGCAAGCAGGTCCATTTGTACAATCTCTCACTGCCGTCTGCTGGTTGGCTCTGTTGAGGGGATCCTCGGCTGGTCGCAGTCTGAAACAAAGCGCAGATGGCATGGGCGGCTCTGCACTGCACATCAATGGAGCCTGCCATGTCATGTCGACTCAGTCCCGGAGGATATTTTGGGCGATTTTCCTGCTTTCCATCCCCTGGATCGTCAACTCGCTGTCTATCCTCATCACGGCGGCAGCGCGGCCTCTCTCTGAAGTTTGCAAATGGTCGAATTGCCGCCATCTTGAGGTCGAGGACGGTGGAGAAGAGCTAACACTTCTTTTTTCTCCCCATGGCGGGTCAGCCAAGCCGTGTTCCCGACCCTCCTCCTCCTCCCTCGTATAGCATTGCGTGGGCGCGTCGAGGGCCAAGCGTCGTCATCACCACCAACCTCCCTCACCGTCCTCGAATCTTGTAGTAGACGCTACCAACGCCGTAGAGGATGTGGTCCCAGAACTCGTATGTCTTCTGCCACAGCCCTCCGGAGCGGGTGCCGTGCCGCTGTTCCGACTGTGCCGGGGCCGGATGGTAGTGGCCGTCGTGATAGACTAGTTCCGTCATTGTGTATGTGTTTTGCGATGGTGTCTCGATCGTTCTTGGTTATGTTTGACCTGGCATTCCTTGGCTATCCCTTTGGTGCTTGGCTTCTCTTAAGTATTCCCTCTAGAGGTAACGAATGCAGCATGCCAGCACGCCAACTAGTGATGACAACCACTGACCTGCCAACCTTCTCATCGACCTTCCATCATCTGCCCTTGGCACGAGTCTCCAAGCCTCTTTGCCGCTGGCCGTCAACCTCTCGGATGCTATGAATTGTCCGGCCGCCGCTCGGCTGACTCCACCACCGGCCGATCACAAGCCTTCACCCCCGTGATACCGGCGAGAGGTGGCGAAATGCCGTTCGAAGACCGGATCTTCTTTTCGCATTTGCGTCACAGCGACTGTGTGTGTGGTAGAGTGGAGGCTTGGCGGTTGCTTGGCAAGAATGCGTGTATACGTAAGTCCGACTATCAAAGTCGCTGTATCTTGTTACTCATCAACGTCTATTTCTGTAACACAAAAGCTATTCCTGTAGTTTCCAACTTGGGCACTTAGTCAGTGTGCTATCTTTCGACCTGACATTCTCCGACCGGGACCCCCAACAGAAACGCCAGCCCCTTGAGCCTCGCTACACTATCTCCTGCACTGATTCTAAGTTGGTCATCTACTGCACGAGAAATGACCTCGTCTCGGCTCATCAACAGTCTCTTGACTGGGTTCCACACACCTTGCGGGTCACGGCCGTGTACGAGAGTATCATTATGATCTTCAAGTGAGGGATCAAGTGCCGTGGACAATACCCGGGCCGAAGCAGCTGAGACAGCGTCGCTGTTGACCCCGTCGATGATGGTCCAGAACAACTTGGCCCATGGCTCGCGTCCTTCAAAGAACTGTTGGTCGAACGCACCACCGTCGTCGACTGCGGCTCTTAGGAAGAGCACGTACGACTTGACAAGTCTCACCACGTCGTTGACTCGGCAGTTGGAGAGGTTGTTGTTCAGTCGCGACCACAAAATCGATGAGTGATATGGATGACCAGGTTCTCGAGCGTTCCCCAAATCTGCCAGTATCCAGTCCTTGGTCATATTCAGCGTCTCATCAGCCTTCCCAGCCTTCCCTAAGGACCCCTTTCCCGAGAGAAAGATGTTGTCTGGCTTGACGTCGTCATGACACAGTCCATGTCGATTATGCATCCGGTCGAGAGCCTCGAAGAGTCGTTCAAGCGACGGTCGGTAGAGGATGTCGAGATCGCGAGCTGTGTACGCGTGTCCAGAGTGGTGCAAGTGCTCCGCGAGTCTAACAAGACTCCCAGATGCTAGAAAGGGCGTCAAGAAATGCCACCGGGCTTCACCCTCCTCCGATGGTGACATGAAGTAATCCGTCACAGGCAAAAACTCGCCATCTCTCTGACTCTCATCATTGGCCATTCCTCCCAATAACAACGACGCCTCTATCTCGGTCGGCCATCGCAACTCCAAAGGAGCATCAGGGACGCAATTTCGAAACGGAAACTTCACCTCCTTGTATACTTTGATGACCGTCCCATTATAGGTGAACGCCTCTCCCTCAGACCCCGAGCCGAGCCGCTTCCACTCGTGCCGATTCGCCCATATCTCTCTCCTAGAGTACGATCCCCAAGCGAAATCTCCCGTCTCATTCCATCTCCAATGTGTATCTGCGAGCGTCGAGCTGTCCCATGGCGTCAGATGGGTAAAAATAGTCGGGCTAAACTTGGCGATCAAGGCTTTTCGGTGGGTATGGATGACGGACATCCAGTGGAATGCTCCAAGAACCAGACAGAGTACGGCCGTTACTCGTGCCCATCGGCTAGTCGATCGTTGGTAGAGCCTTGTCCTTGGCCACCTATGCAGGTTTGCTTGCTTCTCCTTGAACATGGTCGATCCGTGCTGCAGGTTCGCATATCCGACCGACGGATTTCAGAGAGCGTCTAGTCCGTATATACCGATCGCCGTTGGATTCACTGACGCAGGGAAATTCCATAAATAAACCACGCTCAGCCGTTGACACGACACAACTTGATCACCGCCTCCCATCCCATCCACTTCACCAGCCCCAGCACGGTACCGAGATTGAACCACCATGATGCCGAGACGTCTTGGCATAGAATAGGCAGACGACATTGGTGCTTCGGAGTCGTAGGGCAGGCCGAATGTGCGCTGGAGATGGGTCATTGGCCAAGAAGCCGGATGTGTCGGCTCAGCATCTCATGTGATATTGAGAATGACAGCAGAAACAAGGATTCATTCAAGCATAAAGCCCCCGCTTACGGAGAAATGTTGCGGCATTCACATGAGTTGGTAAGATATGGGGTTATCTGGCAAGGCACACTGACAGAATTGAGTATCTGAGCGCGTGTT
This sequence comes from Fusarium sp. MBC 441, assembly GCA_030779165.1. Lineage (NCBI taxonomy): Eukaryota > Fungi > Ascomycota > Sordariomycetes > Hypocreales > Nectriaceae > Fusarium > Fusarium sp. MBC 441. Next base: position 6,867 of record JAPFTC010000038.1, read on the forward strand.
CAGCTGCACCACAAAGACTTACACCAAACCACGTCTTGGCGGCTCGTCCCGGTCAAGATCAGCTGCCTAGAAACAAGTGGTCTTATCACAGACAATTTAGCAAATAATAAATCAGGTTTATCGTATCAAGCAGTTGCTCAGCCATCCTGTCGATCCACACATGACAGGTTGCAGTGCCTTGATGCATTGAAGGCCAAGTGCCAAGACTTTGTTGGCATTTGCACGGCCACAACCACCCATTTTTAGTATTTCTTGGTAACGGGCCAATACGGAATCTATTTCAGGTGTTGAAGGCGAAATTAACTGGACTCTTTCATGAAACTCTTGGTTATTGTTAAAGGTGCCCCCGGAGTCCAACACGTGCTGTCACGTTGTTTTTCGGCAACGATAGGGCTGAACGACGAACCGTATTGCAGTTACAAATGAGCTTGTTTCGTCTTTCTTCAACCGACAACTCACGATGTCATGATACATCTATTCCATGGCCCAGTATAGCCTCACCTCAAGCTGAAGTTGGTGACCAGACCAAGGATCTCGACGGCTTGGGAGTAGTTTCTCCATCGAACCTTCAAAGACGGCCACTTCCGAGTGGAAGTGTAACCTGTACCCCTCGTTTGCTTGTCTTCACAGCGAAACCAACGTCAAAGAGACATCATGATGTAATTCGGTGTCATGTTGGAGGATACAGACGTCAGTTGGCGTTCACCGACGTGATGTCATACAAACTTCAGAGGAGAGTATATTATTGAGCTCGAGAGCTGTCGTGCAAGTTTACGTTCAGCATCGGTCTTGCAACTTTGTCAATTGGTCTAACACGGCAAAATACCTGAATCGAACACCGTCTCAAATCTCAAACATATCGTCAAATCTTCAAACATGGCCCCAGGCGCTGGTACCAAGGCGAGTCTGAAAACATTCGTTTCAGAGTGTAACACTAACATGATACAGGTCGATCTCGGCAAAAACGCTCCCACTAAGAAGGAAGGCGCTGGCGCTGTGCCTTCGGAATCTTTAGCTGCCGAGTCCTTCAAGGAGGGCGGTGAGTTCACCTCCAACAAGGGCATTCGCTCCGAGAACGTTCCCACCAAGTCCACCGAAACTTCGGGTGCAGGTCACGATACCGCCTCCGCTGGTCGAACCGGCAACGTTTCCAAGTCCTCTACTGGACAAGCCGAGGGTCAGCACCGTCGTCACAACAAGAATCTCGAGGGAAGCTGGGATGAGTCCAACACGGAGGATGGTCTTCAGAAGGCGTTGAATGCTGAGCCCGGTAGTGACGATGACCCTGGCCGGTTGGCGGAGTTGAAGTTCCAGCAGCAACAAGCTGGAGGAGGTGCTGGCCCCAGGGAAGGGAAACTATCGACCAAGTCTGGATATGATGCTTTGAATGCAGAGACTCCTTCTTAAGTAGTTAGGACGCTGTTGCGTGTGCTACATGATAATATTAATGATGAATGATTGCATGATGCTGTGTTCCTCCGTGTTGTTTCAACCACAGTTGGCCTCACATGATCAGGCATTAATGCTGAAATTCGCATGAGATCAACTGCCAACCACAGCCATAGTCAAGGCAACCATACAAGTTCCTGGCTTCAAACGAGGCAGCTCAACCTAATGAAAATCCTCATGAAATGAGTCAGGGCCTTGACGGTATAAATGCCTGATACGAGTTTGTCTACAGGGATTGCACAAGCATCAAGGCCGTTGCCTTGCCGGGCGCAACGCGCGGCAACATGATTCTGATCGAATAAAGCATACCCAATGTCAAACAACTCACAAAAAAAGAGGTTTCAATCATGCAATTTTTAACCATTAGATCGGAGGATCCGAGTCATAAAGGCAAATAAACACAACCATCTCCCTCAAAAACTACCCACGGACTCGCCGCCTCTCAAGGTTGTGAGCAAGGCGACGGGAGGGCTGTGTGAAAATCCTGAATCTTATCAGCCAATCAGGAGAGATGGATTCATGACGTCAAGGTAGAGGCGGTACCGAGTCTTGGCATGTGTTTTTGTAGAGGGGTCTTGAAGCACGAAATATGAAGGAATTAGAACAAAATAAGATGGATTAATAGCAAATAACGGATATATACAGAGGGTTGAAGTTATTTAACAACTTTCTCGTCAACAATTCCAACGCATATCCCCTTATCTCCCCATCATATCCCACCCAGGTTGATGCCTTAGTTGCTGCCTGACTCTCTCTATCAGCCAAAAAATCTGAAAATCTTGCCCCACCAAACAAAAATTCACCCCGCCTCGCCTCCATCAACCGCCGCGAAAAAAGCCTTGAACCTGAACACACCCATCCAACCGGCAGGACAGGAACCGCCACGCTCATTGTTTTGCTTGGCCACATTTTTTCTTTGTCGGTCAAGTCAGCTCTTCCTTTTTCATCATCCTCCTTCCTCCTTCATCGAACGGTACATCTTCCAAACCACCTCCCATATACCCCTCGGTTTGGATTTTCTAGACTCTCTTTTCGACAGTCTCCGTTCCTTCGACCCCGCGCTTTCTTTTTTTCCCACAGTCCATCGTCACAATGGCTCCCTCCGCGTCCAAGGAGAAGCGTCTCGCAAAGAAGGCTGCTGAGGGCAAGCTCAAGGGCAAGAAGGGCAAGAAGGGTGCCGAGGAGCCCCAGCTCGATGTTCACGGCAACCCCATCAAGGACGATGACGGCCCCGCGACCTCGGGCGACAAGCTCGGCGAGGTGAAGCGCCTCACTGATCAGATGGACAAGCACGGTATTTCAGACCGAGTCACCACTGGTGTCCTGGCCTCCGTTCCCTCCAGCAAGGACGTCAAGATCACCAGTGCCAGTCTGGTCTTCCACGGCCGAGTCCTCATCACCGATTCCACCCTCGAGCTCTCGTACGGTCGACGATACGGTCTCCTCGGTGAGAACGGTTGCGGAAAGTCCACTTTCCTCAAGGCTATTGCCGCCCGCGAGTACCCCATCCCCGATCATCTCGATATCTACCTTCTCAACGAGGGTGCCCCTCCCAGCGACCTCGGTGCCCTTGAGTGGGTTGTCCGAGAGGCTGAGTTGGAGCTGGAGCGTCTCGACAAGATGGCCGAGAAGCTTCTCGAGGATGAGGGCCCTGAGAGCCCTGTTCTCATTGATCTCTACGACGTGAGTTTCCTGCCCAATACCTAAGATGCACCGCTAACCCTTCATAGCACATGGACAAGCTGGACCCCTCCACCTTTTCTACCCGTGCTTCCCTGATCCTCACTGGTCTGGGTTTCAACAAGAAGACCATCCACAAGAAGACCAAGGACATGTCTGGTGGTTGGAGAATGCGAGTCGCCCTCGCCAAGGCCCTTTTCGTCAAGCCCTCGCTGCTGCTTCTCGATGACCCCACTGCCCATTTGGATCTCGAGGCCTGTGTGTGGCTGGAGGAGTACCTCAAGAAGTGGGAGCGAACCCTGGTGCTCGTTTCCCACTCGATGGATTTCCTCAACGGTGTCTGCTCCAACATGATCGATATGCGTGGCAAGCAGCTCATCTACTATGGTGGTAACTACGACTCGTACAACAAGACCAAGTCCGAGAACGATACCAACCAGATGAAGGCCTACCAGAAGCAGCAGGATGAGATTGCCCATATCAAGAAGTTCATTGCCAGTGCCGGTACCTACGCCAACCTGGTGCGACAGGCCAAGTCGCGTCAGAAGATTCTCGACAAGATGGAGGCCGATGGCTTCATCCAGCCTGTTGAGCAGGACAGGGTCTTCACCTTCCGCTTCGCTGACGTCGATAAGCTGCCCCCTCCCGTTCTGTCTTTCGACAACGTCACCTTCTCCTACTCTGGAAACCCCGAGGACGACCTGTACCGCAACCTTGACCTTGGTTTCGACATGGACTCCCGAACTGCCCTTGTCGGTCCCAACGGTGTGGGCAAGTCCACTCTCCTCCGACTCATGACTGGCAAGCTTTCTCCCACTGGCGGTGTCGTGACCCGACACACTCACTTGAAGCTGGGTCTCTACTCGCAGCACAGTGCTGAGCAGCTCGACCTGACCAAGTCTGCTCTCGACTTTGTGCGAGACAAGTACAGCGAGAAGTCTCAGGACTACCAGTACTGGCGTCAACAGCTCGGCCGATACGGTCTCACTGGTGATTCCCAGACTGCTCTGATGGGCACTCTGTCTGAGGGCCAGAAGAGCCGAATCGTCTTTGCCCTTCTCGCTATCGAAAGCCCCAACATGCTGCTACTTGACGAGCCTACCAACGGTCTGGATATCCCCACCATTGACAGTCTGGCGGATGCCATCAACGCCTTTAGCGGAGGTGTCATTGTCGTGTCTCACGACTTCCGGTAAGCATCAGAAATAACTTATTTGAGTGGCTCATGCTAACAATGAATAGATTGCTCGACAAGATTGCCAAGCAGATTCTCGTGTGCGAGAACCAGACTATCCGCGAGTGGGACGGCTCCATCTCCGAGTACAAGAACTACCTTCGCAAGAAGATGATCACGGCCGGTGCCGTTTGAGGTGCATGCGAGGAGGTGTGACGTTTTACCACTCAGCATGAAGGGGAAAATTGACTATAGAGGATTCTGTTCCAAAAGTTAATGAATGACATTAGCATGACGTGGGTATTTTCATGGGTTTTCAGCGGCGGGTGGCTAGACCATCAGGATATTTGACACGATGGGACACGAAGGCCACGACGACGCTACCAGGACGCAGGGCACGGCCTCATCTCATAGAGAGGCCCGGAAGCGTCCATGAAGATGCGGAAATGTTCACGGGATAGATTTCTTTTTTCTTGGGTCCGGCTGTTTAGAGGCCTTGATTAGTATGAACATGGCTACTCTTTTGATATCATTCTTGTTGATATGATGCATCGTGAATGTTGGCCGGCGTAAGGCTGGACTCTGAGCTTGGTTGTTGGGGCTCAGAGGCTTTGTGATCCATCATATGGAGTATTCGGGACGAGTATGGAGGTTTGTTGACCGGGAGAACCGTGGTTGTGCCTCTGGGGAAATGGTCGTTGCGTCGGGCGCCCTTTGTTGATCGCCTCGACATTGAATGCTTCGATGTCTCATCAGAGGCTCGAGCGTATACGACAACCTAAGCGTTTAGTACTTGTCAATTTCCCATTGTTCGACATCACTCGTCAAGTATCTAATCATAGTGATACCTGTAATTTTGGACCTGACAATGTTGACGTGTAGCAGAGGTGGCATATTTTGCCCGGGGATGTTGATTCGTGTGACTAGTGAAACACTTGTCTTGGTTGGTAATTCACCGACTAAAGTAGAAGCATGAGAGATAAACAAAAATTATTAAATCAATAAATCCATAGTCCCATAGAAAACCACAATATCGTATCCAGAAATTGTAACAGAGCTCATAGAAGTCAAAAACCATTCCCGAGAAAACACAGCCATCAACTACCCTACAAGACAAAATGAGGCCATCTCCAGATTCTATTCCCCGCTGCCGGAGCGACGGGAGGACGGGGCGTCCAAAACAGGTTTAACGCTGCAAGGCATAGCTCGGGCGCGTGGCCCACATGGGACGGAGACGAACGGGACAGGGGCAGCAAGGTCGGGACCTGGAACCTGAAAGGTCAGCAGCAAGCCCCCAAAGAGATGGAAGAGAAGAGAAGATAAAAAGGAAAAAACGCGCGGCGGGTGAGGAGACTCGATGGTTGTGCGTGCCTTGATTTGTGCCACGATCCCATGGTTGGACGTGTAAGGTTATCAAGGATGATGTGTACAGCCAGGGCATAGATACACAACAGGGAGTGGCCATACATAACAGTCAAGCATTGGAATCAAAATCATCACCATCTGAGCCCATCGCCAACTCCTCTTTAGGGAATCGTGCCTTGCACCAGTTGGTGAATTCAATCAAGAACCAAGAATCGAAAGAAACACTCATCCTGATGGCGTGGGCATGTTGTGCCAACAAATGCCATCTCGGTGGTCATATTTTAGGCCGCTCAAGCCCACTGGTTGACCCTTCGCCCCCCCGGCACCCGTGGAAATTCTCGACTCTCGCTTCTCAAAAATCTTGGGGTTTGTCTCCATCCGCCAATTCCACGTCCACCACCCGGCGCCTCCATCCGCGTGCGCAGCATCACGGACGGCCAGGACGGGGGGATTTTCCCTTTCCCCTAGAATTACTGTACGCCTCACTTACCTCTTGTCTTTGTTTTTGGGCTTCTCCACCATCACATCGCCACACCACCATCAGCATCGTCACCCCCTCCTTTTGTTTTCCCCCATTTACTTGATTCTATCGATTTTCAGCTTGGTACTTACACTTGCCTTGTCTCATCTGCGCCGGGCCTGGCTGTCACTCGGCTCCATCCATCACCACTGCACCCGCACCCACCTCATCACCATCAGCCTCCAGAAACAAACTCGAATCGACTCCACCCCTCTCTCTTTTGCTCGATTCCCGCCCATTCGTGTGCCTTCCCCCTCGTCTTGTCGCCATTGTCCGTATTCTCCGTTCCCCCGCTAGCTCTGGCATACCCATTGGCCCTGATTGCCCTTTCTCACCCTCGTTTCTTTACCCTGTCCCTTTTTCCCCATCTCGAGTGCCGCTCCGCTTGCATCGCCGCATCCCATCCCATCCCAGCGCCACGCTCCTCATCCCCATCACCTCCACACCAGAACCATCTGCCCCCCCCAGTCAGGGCACCCGTCCCTTTGAACTCGCCTTAGACCTGAGCTCAACCTAGACCCGACAAACCTCGCGATCCCATCCTCGTCGCTCATCGATTCCCCCGTGCGTCTTTTGCTGTTGCGCCTGGCTGCATCATCGCATCCTTGGTCGCGACCGAATCGAATCGGATCGACACCCCACAGAGCCTCGCGTGCGCATCGCGACCTCTAGCTGATCGAGTGCGCATCTATCTGAGCCTCGAAATCCCACCCCCTCAATCGTCGCGTCACTGCCCATCGTGCACATGGGTCCTCAACTCTGATACATCTTCGGCCGTCGAATATCACACGCTGCTTGTTATTCTTGGTCCTTGCTGGGTTGACTTTGTCTTTCCTTGAGCGCTAGGTCTCCAGCATGGACAAGAACGGCTACAACTCAACGGTGCTGCAGCGGCCACATAGAGAAGACGGTGGCGATGAGGAGCGGGAATCTCGCTCACATCACCACCACCATCATCACCACCATCATCACCATCATAGGCGCGACGTGATGGGTGGTTCTGATGCTCCTCGTCCTGGCGGCGACTCGGCTGGTCCTCCAGCTGGTGCGACGGCGACAGCCTCATCGAATGCGAACGCGAATGCGCATCGGCACTCCACCTTCAGCCTGCGCTCGCCCAAGCAGTCCGAGTTCCGTCCTCCTCCCTTCTCTCCCCCAAACCACGGCCACGCCCATTCTCACAACACCAGCACCTCGAGTGCTGGCCATCCTCATCAATCCCCGCCTCGCCAGGCATTGCATAACCCCAATCCCTACATGGCTTCCTCGTCCTCGGGCGCACCGGGCGGCCCCGTCGCTCCCACTCTACCACCTCCCGTTGGTCTCAAGTCATCATCACCTACGCCTGGTGGGCTTCAACACCATCCTTCGCAGCATCCGTCGCATCAGCAGCATCAACACCAAGCTCCTCCCCCGGTGTCGCCGCTGCACCCGCCGGCTGGATACTATTCGCCCTCGGCGCCAGACGTCCATCACGGCCGTGACAGTAAACCCGCATCGCGAGGCTTCTATGATCCAACGACCGACACCACAGAGCGTCGAGTTTCTGTTTCCGACGCGGCTACGCCTGCCGCCTCCTGGCACAACGCCAACGCCAACGCCAACGCGCCCCCGGCTGGCACTCCCAAGGTAAGGGGGGCAAATCCACTTCTTTTTTTTGTCTTTGACTCTCCGTCGTCTCGCCCAGGCTTGATTTGATTGAATGCACCTAATCTGCCTGTCGGCCCTTGAATTTCTCTCTTTCCCCCAACATCATTCACTTTTTCATTCCCGTCTATTTCATCATCCATCGTCTCCAGGCCATCAATGCCTGCTTCCCTTCTGAACACTATCTTAGTAATTTTTCCCGCCCTCCCGTAACATACATCGCATCACGCTTAATTTCATCACCACTCCCCTTAACGCGGCAACACGCATTCTTTCTCTCACCCGCCGCAAACCAAACCAAAACAACCACATCACATCTTTGCTGACGTGGAGCTAACTTTTTCCTTCCACCCCAACAGACTCGTGAGCCATACAACTATTCGCAATCTGGTGAACAGCACACTCCTTCCTATTACAACGGCGGCTCTTATACATCACCACGCGCATCTTCATTCAATCGCCCGCGCAGCCCGTTATCCCATTCGCACCCTCAGCCTGGGTCTCTCAGTCCTCCAGGTCGACAGCCGCTCCTAGCTTCTCCGAGCTTGAGACATGGTGCAACGGCCAATATGAGCTCGACAACGAACGGGGCTCCTGCCCTTCCACCCTTCAAGTCGGACCTCGCGGCCCCATCACCACCAAAGCCTAATCCTCCATCAACTAGCGTACGCCATCTCTATCTTTATTCTGATGCATCAATGCTAACTCGATTCAAGACGCCGAGCCGAGCTGCTGACCCCATGTCCTTCTCCAACATTCTTTCTAGTGCCGAACCTGCACCAAAACCCCGGGAACGAACACCTGTGGTTGAAGAGCGCGAGCGAGAACATGACCGAGACCGACGCGACCGAGAGCTGAAGCGTGATTCGCGAGAAGCGAAGCCATCAAAGCGCGAACTGGAACCCGAGGATCACGATACTGAAGTCGAGAAAGACGTCGAAACGGAGCCTGAACCCGTTAGGGGAAAACCAAGAGAACCTGCTAAAAAGAGAGGAGGCCGTAAGTCGACCAAGGGCCGCGCCTCTGACATCCGAGAGGCTGCAAGAGAGGCAACAACCCCCAAGAATGGGCGACGATTATCTATCAAGAAGGAATCCCCAACTCCCCGTCTACCTGCTAAGCGACAAGCGAATGGTCAGCCCAAACAGAAGACGTGGTCGACTGAGATGGAAAAGAAGATCCAGAATGCCGAATCTCAGATTGACAGCAAGGCCGTGGCCCTCGATCCTGATGAGTTTGATGAGCAGCAGTACAAGGAACGCGCACAGAAGCGCCGACGTGTAATGGCCGAGCTAGACCTTGATCAGAGCCGACTTCGACGAGACGCTTATGCAACAACAGCAAGTAAGAAACTGGTACAGCATGCTGAGCTTGGCAAGCGGCGCTACGATGATGTTTTCTACGATGAAGCTCTTCACGAAGTTCGGGAGCAAGAGGTCTACGCTGAGAAGGAACGCAAGAAGGATATGCAACGCAAGCGACGTCGCGAAAAGTCCATGGCTGTCACCATGGAGCAGAAGGAGGCGGCTCTCGCGCGTGCCGAGGCAGCCGAAGATGAGGCAGAGCGCCAGAAGCACCTCCGTGATGCTGAGCGTGCCAGTAAGAAGGCACAGCAGACGAAGCTTATCCTGCAACAAGGAATCAAGGGCCCTGCCCGGAACTTGGAGCTCAACCTCGAGGGTGGCACCATGTCCTCATTCCAGGCTTCCGACATGGAATCTGGCGAAGCAGGAACGCCATCTGGCAAACGAAAAGGCAAGGGACGAGGCGGTCCCCGTCTTAAGAAGTCAAAGGAGCAGAAGCAGGCCGAGAAGGACTCTGCCGAAGCTGCTCAGGCCGCTTTGGATGCTGGCGAGGAATTGCCCACCAAGGAGGAAAACCGCGTCCGCATCAAGATCAAGAAGTCCAAGAAGGACGCATCCTTGGATGCTGAAAAGGACAAGGATGAGGCCGACAAGGACGAAGAGGAGCCTACCGAGAAGAAGACCAAGAAGGGCAAAGACAAGGACAAGGATAAAGACAAGGAGAAGGTCGACGACATCCCTGAGAACGAGAAGCGGTTCATGTCCAAGGGTTACAACCAAATTTACGACCAGATCTGGCGAGACATGGCTAGGAAGGATGTCAACAAGACCTTCAAACTGGCAGTCGACTCTTACGCCACAAAGGCTTCTAACCTCAAGAAGACGGCGATTCTGGCTTCCAAGGAGGCTAAGCGCTGGCAATTGCGAACCAACAAGGGCACCAAGGATCTTCAGGCCCGCGCCAAGCGAGTCATGCGTGACATGATGGGCTTCTGGAAGCGCAACGAGCGTGAGGAGCGAGACCTTCGCAAGGCTGCCGAGAAGCAAGAGATCGAGAATGCCCGCAAGGAGGAAGCTGATCGTGAAGCCGCTCGTCAGAAGAGGAAGCTCAACTTCCTTATCTCTCAGACTGAGCTCTACTCTCATTTCATCGGCAAGAAGATCAAGACTGATGAGGTGGAGCGCAGTACCGACAACCCTGATGTGGCAAGAGATGCGCACCAAATTGACGAGCAGAAGCTTGACATTGAGGAGCCTACCGATGTCGCTGGCAAGGTCACAGACTTTGCCAATCTTGACTTTGAGGAGGGTAGCGACGAAGCTCTTCGTGCTGCTGCCATGGCGAACGCCCAGAACGCCATTGCAGAAGCTCAAAAGAAGGCTCGTGACTTCAATAACCAGGGCCTCGACATGGACGAGGAGGGCGAGATGAACTTCCAGAACCCCACAGGTCTGGGAGATGTCGAAATCGAGCAACCCAAGCTCATCAACGCTCAGCTCAAGGAGTACCAGCTCAAGGGTCTCAATTGGCTTGTCAACCTGTACGAGCAGGGCATCAACGGTATCTTGGCAGACGAAATGGGTCTCGGAAAGACTGTTCAGTCCATTTCCGTCATGGCGTATCTTGCCGAGAAGCACGACATTTGGGGTCCTTTCCTGGTTGTCGCCCCAGCTTCGACACTTCACAACTGGCAGCAAGAAATCGCCAAGTTCGTTCCCGAGTTCAAGATTCTGCCGTACTGGGGTGGCGCTGGTGACCGAAAGGTTCTCCGAAAGTTTTGGGACCGCAAGCACACTACCTACCGAAAGGACGCTCCTTTCCACGTTTGCGTGACTTCGTACCAGCTTGTTGTTTCAGATGTGGCCTACTTCCAGAAGATGAGATGGCAATACATGATTCTGGACGAGGCCCAGGCCATCAAGAGCTCACAGAGTTCCCGTTGGAAGTGCCTTCTCGGCTTCCATTGCCGAAACCGACTGTTGCTTACGGGTACCCCTATCCAGAACAACATGCAGGAACTTTGGGCCCTTCTTCATTTCATCATGCCGTCGCTGTTTGACTCTCACGACGAGTTCAGCGAATGGTTCTCTAAGGATATTGAGTCGCACGCGCAGAGTAACACCAAGCTCAATGAAGATCAGCTTAAGCGTCTTCACATGATCTTGAAGCCCTTCATGCTTCGACGTGTGAAGAAGCATGTGCAGAAGGAGCTTGGTGACAAGATTGAAATGGACGTGTTCTGCGATCTCACTTACCGACAACGGGCTTACTACAGCAATCTACGGAACCAGATTAACATTATGGATCTCGTTGAGAAGGCTACCATGGGAGATGACCAAGACTCTGGCACTCTGATGAACTTGGTCATGCAGTTCCGAAAGGTCTGTAATCATCCTGATCTGTTTGAGCGCGCTGAAGTCCGTTCGCCTTTTGCCTGCGCCTACTTTGCTGAGACGGCCTCGTTTGTCCGTGAGGGCAGTGAGGTCTCTGTGGGTTACTCGAGTCGCAACATGATCGAGTATGAACTTCCCCGTCTCATTTGGCGACAAGGTGGCCGTCTACACAAGGCTGGGCCAGACAATCAGACAGCTGGTTGGCGAAGTCAGGCACTCAACCACATGATGAACATCTGGAGTCCAGAGAATGTTCGAGAGAGCAGCAGTGGATCCAAGACATTCTCATGGCTTCGGTTTGCTGATGTTTCGCCCAACGAAGTCTATGAGGCTACACACTCGAGCTTGATCACCCGAGCTGCCAAGGAGATCCAAAAGCGGGACCGACTTGGCTACTTCAATGTTGCATACACCGAGCCTGAAGACAAGAACTACACTCCGGCTCATGCTCTCTTCCAGATTCGGGCTCGTCAGAACCGGAAGCCTCTTGCGGAAATCACTACCGAGGGTGTCTTGACCCAGCTGATGAATGTTGCCCGGGCAGACTATGACGAGTCTGGTCTGGGACGGCTGGAGCCAGCTGGCAAACCTCGGGCGTCAGCTCCCCCGATCCAGGTTTCTTGTCGTAGCTCTGGTTCCGAGATCGAGCGAGCCAATAACCTGTTCAATGTCGACATTCGTAAGATCCTCTTCGGACCGACAGTGTTTGAGCAGAGGGCGCTGGTGGAGAAGAAGGTTCCTCTGGAGCTGTACCCTTCACGCGAGATGCTTCCCAAGCCAGATCACGAAAAGAAGGGCTTCACCAACATCTCGGTCCCGTCCATGCAGAGATTCGTCACCGACAGTGGCAAGCTTGCGAAGCTCGATGACCTGCTCTTCAAGCTCAAGGCCGAGAATCATCGTGTGCTGCTGTATTTCCAGATGACACGCATGATCGACATGATGGAGGAGTACCTGACTTACCGCAACTACAAGTACTGCCGACTGGATGGTTCGACCAAGCTCGAGGATCGACGAGACACGGTGCACGATTTTCAGACCCGTCCCGAGATCTTTATCTTCCTCCTGTCCACTCGTGCCGGTGGTCTCGGTATCAACCTCACATCCGCCGATACCGTCATCTTCTACGACTCGGATTGGAACCCGACCATCGACTCACAGGCCATGGACCGAGCCCATCGACTGGGTCAGACCAGGCAGGTTACGGTGTACCGTCTCATCACTCGCGGTACCATCGAGGAGCGTATCCGAAAGCGTGCTCTGCAGAAGGAAGAAGTCCAGCGCGTCGTTATTCAAGGTGGCGGTGCCAGCGTCGACTTCTCTGGTCGTCGTGCTCCCGAGAACCGCAACCGCGACATTGCCATGTGGCTGGCGGATGACGAGCAGGCAGAGATGATTGAACGCCGCGAAAAGGAACTCCTTGAATCGGGTGAGTTGGAGAAACAACAGAAGAAGAAGGGAGGCAAGCGACGCAAGGCAGAGAACTCTGCCAGCTTGGATGAGATGTATCATGAAGGTGAGCAAATTCTTTTCCCACAAGATGACACAAACTAACAAGTTCCAGGCGAGGGTCACTTTGATGACGGTTCCAAGGGGCTTTCTGGAACGGCAACACCAAACACGCCCGCCCCTGCTGAGAGCGACACCAAGGGCAAGAAGGGCAGGGCGAAGGGATCTAAACGAGCCAAGACGGCCAAGCAAAGGCTTGCTATCGCCGATGGCATGGTTTAGTGGGTGGATATGGATTGCACAATGTCGAGTTGAGATGGTGTTTGATAACGGATGATTGGAGCCTCGGATGGCTCAAGGTTGGGAGATGAAGGGAGTTATTGTACTAGCTTTTGTTGATATTTGATCATGGTGAAGGTTTCTGATGAAGGAAGGGTTAGAGAGGGGAACCAAAAGCCAAAAGAAGGACGACAAAGCCACTCTAGGAGGTGGCTGTCGCCGAGGTGGACACTGTACTATTATTACGTAGGCATAGACGGACGGAAACAGTGCGTACTTGTTCACTCGGTCTGCAGTTGATGCTTGACGAGGGTGTGTGAAGTTGGTGTCTGTCATGAATGGCTGCGGCCTGGCGCAGGCTTGTGAGGTCCAATCTGAGTCCCGACGTCCATCAACAGCCATATCCGGTATGGTGTAGTGGCTAACATTTCGCGCTCTCATAACCTGAGGGAATAGCACCGCGGAGCCCAGGGTTCGATTCCCTGTACCGGAGTTTCTTTTTGCCTGTCCTACATCCTGCAAGATAGACCTGACGCGTCTGTTTATTATGCCTTTCCTCGTTCTTTTTACCTTCAAATAGCTCTTGTTTGTACCGAGTGGCTGGCTGACTTATCCTTCTTTTCATCTGCCTCGGCCCCTTCTCTTGCGCTCAATCCACAATCAAGTCTCACAGGTATCATCATAAAACATACTTTATTACCTAGATACAAAGGAAAGAAAACAAATCATCAGGTAAAGATAGAACGGGAGCCTCGTCTCCCTGGGACTCGTTCAACCCCATGCTGGGTTTCCATATGTCGCGTCACATGATCGTCTCTGGCAAAATACTTTGAACAATACTCGCAAGGAAATCTTCTCATGTCAATCCCCATTTCGATAGCTTCTTGACGATGCTTTGCCCTGTAGTGTCTTGTCCTGTCTCGTTTATCTTGGGACTTGTGGTCACAGAAGATACACTGAACCTTCTTGTGGTTCTTGCGGTCTGCCCTCCTGTGTCGGTTGTTAGCAATGCCTTAGGAGGCGTCGAGACGTCCTACTTTTTATCACAAGGGCGGTCGCCGACTTTTGCCTTGGCCCGACGTCTTTGTTGACGCTTCTTCCTGGGGGGAGAATCGTGGGTAGGTGTTGGTTTTGGTGTCGGACCAAGGTTCGGCGGGAGCAATTGCTCTCGCGGGCTGTAGTTGGTGGATAGTGGCGAAGTGCTGTACGCTGAAGAGAAGCTGGGCGACTGGTCGGTAACGCTCGAAGAGTTTAGCGTAGCGCTTGGTGAATCTTCAATTGGTGTGGGCATCGTGTCTGGATGCCAGGTCTGGTGTGGTGTATAGTCAATGTATGTGATAGGGGATTGAGGGTTACAGTTGAACAGCTGCGGGTCTAGATCAGGATCAAGGATGTTCAACTTGTCGGTTTCTTCTGGAATATAGTTTCCCAGCTGTGTGTCGGCGGATTCTGCGTCATTCACGTCGCTGTTTGTGTCTAGGGATAATAGTAGTCTCTCCATCATGAGTTCAAACCCAAGTTTGTCGAATTCGTCTTTGAGCGACTCGTAGTAGTCTGCCTCGGGATCGTCCATCCTGAGTTTGCGTTGAGGACGAGAAGTCTCGTCGAGCTTTGTAGTGTTTGTTTAGTTGTAAGTTTGAAGCGTTGTTGTTCCGACTGGTTGGCCCCTCCAAGATTTGGGACCTTTTTTTCCGACTTATCGAGGTCGGACATTCTGACTGTATTCTAAAGTTAGATATCTTGTAGCCTTTACAAGATAGGATGGAAGATTGTATGGTTACCAGAAATGGAGGGACCGGCGGCGAACAATCCATGGCTGCTCATCTTTGCTCACGGCTGGCTGATCTTGTAGCTCAAGGTATCTGCACTCCGTGGACTTGGGCGAATTTGTCGATTTCCTACAAGGCACCCGTCGCTGATGATTTTGTGCAACAACCGAGTAGGAAACAAAGAAATTGTACCAAGTCACCGGCTTGCAAACGCCCCGAAGTAGTTCGACACTTGACGGCCTGTTTGCAAACCTGTATTAGATAAACACTGGCCATCCTCGTTCAGAGACTTACGGTGGCTCTGGAAGAGTAAACTCTCAAAGTAACTCCCCAAACTCGTACCGCCAGCGGCAGAGCAAGGGGTTTCGGTGGTGTATGCTATATGGTTATTGTTATAAGTTGCTAACACCACCGGAGACAGCTCCAGCCTTCGATCTCCTCGCACTCTCATTCGTGGGGGCACCCACCTCTCACCCTATCATCATCAGGCACGAATGAGATCGCGGGGATGATGTCGAAGGCTGGAGCTGCCTCCGGTGGTGTTAGGGGTGAGAGGTGGTGGGGAGGGTCCGATCCCGCTCGCAGACGGGTGGGCGAGCGGGATCAGACCCTGGATTAATTAAGTAAAGAGTGTAGAAGAATAGAGTAGAGAAAGAATTGTAGAGTAATACAAGAATGAAAGACAAAGGAAAAAAGGAATGTGGGTGTTGGAAGGTTGTGATTATTGTTTGATGAAGAAGAAGAAGAAAAGTCGTGAATAGTTCGTGCGACAGGCCATGGCATTTATCCATTGCGAGAGGCCGGCAACGAAAGACCTGGGGGTTATTGCCAAGAGGAGATCTGCAGCATTCTTCAACTCAGGTCGTGATTGGCACATTCAGAAGCGCTTTGCATATGGTCTCATGAGTTGGCCCAACGCCACTGGTGGTCGGCCTCCCAGAGCCTGATCAGTCGGTTTTTGTAGTAAACACGTCCAAGATGGTAAAAGATGGACGCCTTTCTCTTCGAAATATTTCTCTGGGCTTCAAAACTTGGACTCTTCATCTACATGAGTTGAATCGCTTATCGTTGCAAAATGTCGTCCGCCAATAAAGAATACCAACACTTCATCCCTCAATTCCTCCTTAGGAACTACTCACATCCCTTTGTTTGTCCACAAGCCAAAGGCCCTTCGAAGAAATGCAAGAAACACAAGCACGAGAAGGGCAAGTACCCAGGCGATCCTGTCGTCAACAACCTTTGCCTCACATTCGAGCCCTACACGCTGGAGGAGACTCCTGTAGCTCGCATGTTTGGACAGATAAACATGTACGAGTACATGATACAGCCGTCGGATAAGGGACATCGACACATCGAGGAAATGTTTGGTAGAATGGAGCGCGATGCCAGCAGGGTATTTCACAGGATCAAAATGACCTTTGAAAAGGGACAGCCGGATATCTCTCTCTCGCGGACCGATCGGAATCTTCTGCGCAAGTTCTTCTTCTTACTCAAGTACCGCGGCTCAGACTTTTACCGACGCTTCCATCACACTGATCTAGAGAGCTACGATAGACCCGACAAGAAGCTACTTCAAGACTACATGGAAATGC
The DNA here is from genome assembly GCA_030779165.1 of Fusarium sp. MBC 441. NCBI lineage: Eukaryota > Fungi > Ascomycota > Sordariomycetes > Hypocreales > Nectriaceae > Fusarium > Fusarium sp. MBC 441. Next base: position 23,489 of record JAPFTC010000038.1, read on the forward strand.
GTGGATTCAAGACTCCACTAGATGTCTGGTTCCATAACCTCCAGACCATTATGGAGCTCGATCTGGGCACAGGGCCGACATGGCAGACGACTATCTGGGCCAAAATGTTTCCTGCCGATGCCGGTTGGCTCATCTCGCATATCGATTCCTTCTATATTACCATCTGCACTCCGGCCAACCCGGATGAGGAGTTTATCCTTTCTGACAACTGTTACAACATCTTTGAGGGCCCCAACATGTTCATGGAGGATGTGGATACCGGGGAGAGGGCGTGCTCAGGACATGCCAGCTTCCACGAGTTCGCGCCTCTCTCTCCGCGCCTGATCATTGTCCTTCGGTCCGTCTACCTGCCAGTGCCGGAGGAGGACAAGATTCCGAGCGTGCGGGAATGGCGCAGGCTTATGCGAAAGGAGGTCTATGACATCTTGTGTGGTCCTGGGACAGAATCCATGCTGCAGGATCTGCCCGTTACAAAGGCTAGGAATAGCTACAGCGACGTTGTCAACGGTGTGTGTGTGCCCAAGCCCGGTTGGAGTGGACAATATTGCAAGGACGATAGATTCTTCTTCAAGTTTTTCCTGCTAGAGACACGGCATGTTCAGATGATCAATGGTGTTCTACTGGACAACTGCTACTCCTGCTCTAGAATTGCTTTCGGATCGCAGGAGGCATTTTTGAAGACACTGGACTGGTGGTTGGCTGACCCTTGCACCGCCGGCAAGATCTTTCAGGGAGAGGTCGATCAGGATCGTCTCAAGTACCTCACCAGCCTACGGGATTTCATGGAAACGAGGGGATGGGACAAGAAGCTTGTGTACATGCATCTACCGGCTTCACCGGTACGTGGTATGAAGAGTCTCCAGGACCGGAATATCGAGTCTCGACGAGCCTTGTACGGTATGATACTCGGCCCAGAAGCTTACCAGGCTCCGTTTCCAGAAGTCATGAAGCCATACGAAAGATTAGGTGAGGCACCCTTTACAGTCTACCGGCCGGGCGACACTAAACCTGGAACTGTAGGTGGGACCTGGAGGAGTGTGTTCTACGACACAACCCAGTCCGAGCTCATGCTCAAGTTGCGCATCAAGATTGACGTTTGGAGCCAGGGAGTTGATGAGACCATCCGACATCGGAATCGTCTGTTGCTGACAGCAGAGTACATGAACTTGCCATGTCACAGGTTCTGGATGTATTTGAAGTATTGCCGGTTCCTTTTCTTGACCGGTCAAAGTCCCGTAGGCAGGGGCATAGAGGAAGTTTTCCAGGACGGCTTGGAGGATGGATTCACGGAATGTGAGTTCTTTGCTTGGTGGCATAAAGGTGGCATAAAGGCAGTGACTGACTGAGTATCGATAGTGTGTGGCTCTTTACCAACGGCAAAAGTGAACCGATTCATGTACAACGCCTACCACAATGAGGTTCTCTACCAGGGGGGGTTTAGAGGGTGTATATAACGGCTGTATCTAACATCTTTACACGAGCGTGTACGCATAAAATCAGGTAAGAATAGGCGATAGATCCGGGGGATAAGTCAGTTACCGAAAGAGGATTGATGGTTGAAAGAGAAGGGAGAGTCAATTGTCACTACAATGTTGCGCAACTTAGTCGAGGTTCATATCAGGTTTACTGAATTTCTACCTAGGTTTTGATTCTCTAGTTTTAATTGTGTCTTTTGCTGTTGTGGCTAATGGTCTCTTTTGGAGAATTGGTGGCTAGAGCGTTGCTCAAGCCCTTGGTCAGATGATGTCGATAGCTAACCTTGTTTCGACAACCCATACTTCTATCACTCAAAGCCATGTCGCTGTTCCTCAATCTCCTCGAGATAATCTTTCCCCATCTTGTCCTGTCCCCTCTTATATCAATCATCTTGCAGCTGTGGAGCATTGTCAACAAGAGCATGTTCCGCGAACTTCGGGGGGCAACCGCCCAAGACCATCCATTCCAGGATTGGTCGAGTGACTTGGCTAAGGTGCTGAAGTGTTCAGGCGCTGCGCCGACTTCGCCTTCGGTGATACAAGTGTGCTTGTTGGTTCCCAGTCTCGATTTTGGGGGACTCGGAAACGAGACCAACTTGTTGCGCTGGCTGCTTGCTTGCTCGACGGAAGATATTGTTGTGTACATACGGGAACATGGCCTTCTTTCGCGGCGTGGTTTTGTCCATGAGCAGTGATTTGTTGGGTTGAGTTTCTCCGCCATCTGGTTGATCTGCGACAAGCCACTCTCTGTCTCTGTCTCCCGCAGCCCCCTGACTGAGCTGTAACTCCTGGACTAGACTATTCAGTGTCGTCTTGTGTCCTCCATCTAACCGCCGCGAGACGCACATCGGCCTCGACTCTCATCTTCACGCCTGCTCCACTCGGCAGTGGAGGGTGGACGACGCTGTCGAATGCCCAAAGGAGAGCCGCATAGATTGCTCGCCATCTCCCCGCGTGAACATGTAACTCGCAAGCATGATTGACCCTAACCCGGAAGTTGGTCGTTGGAGTCGGAATGACGACCATGAGGACCCCGAGTTCACTTGGATCGTCTTACAGAGGGTGATTTCCCAGAGGGGGGTACTGCCACTGTTGGAGGAAGTTGGGGTGCTGGGGCTGGATGAGAAGCCCCGAAGACGGTTCTCCGTCGGTGACAGGGAGAACGAGCCGATAGCGCCCAGATAATGGGTGTTGGCCGATTCGTCATCGATGTTCTCTTCGCTGATGGGGAAGAAGGTGTTCGCAAATCAAGAAGAGAGAGTGCGAATGGACAAATTGGGAGCATTCGAGTCACTCAATCCCAGTGGCGCCAGGTCACCTCCACGCGGCCAGTGGCCTCGACCCAGAACGTATTCACGACCGCCTGGTGAATATACACGACTTCATCATAGTCCGAGACATGGGGCTCGTTAGATTTCTGTGGTAGGTCATCTTGGCTGCAATTGATTCCGGGAGATCCGCCATTTTGACGCCCAATGTGCATGTTGCGTACATGTTGAAGGTTCAACGAGATGTTTGGTGCTTTGACTCTGGCATTGCAGATAACGATCAACGCCGCCGGGCCCTCAAATCACCTGAAAAGATCTGACGCCACTCTCATCGTCCCGTAGGTGCTTGGGTGTTCCGATCGGACAGAACAGCACGTGGAGGTCGGTGTCCCCCTCATGCTCAGGGATTGAATGTTCTGCGGTGAATGATTGTGACAAAGATTCCGACAGGAGGTGTCTGGCATGGCCGATGTCCCAGGGTTGCCATTTCTTGGTCTTATTGGTTCCTTTCACGTTGTGGCCTTTGCGATATGCCTGGTTCTTCTTTGGTGAGCCTCCGTCTGTGGTTTTGGCCTTGCCGGGCCTTGTGGCCTACTCTCAGCTATGAGCAGGTCTCGGTATCTTCCCAAGTCGAGGTTTCCTCACTCGCCTCGCTGGCCTCACTGAACATCGGGACACGACCTGAGCGCCTTCTGACAGGGGACACGGGAGAAGATACCTGACAAGACACTTGGCAGCTGACAGGGAGGAGCTTGACGGTGCTTGGGTCATCCCAGTCCCCATGGTAAGTTACCCCCGTGCCCGTCTTGGAGCCGCGTCGGATGAGGGCGAAAAGGATCTAGTAAAAGGTACAAATAGTGCAAGGTGGTGAATCGCGCCATCACCTTCCCAAGCTGAGCCTTGAGACACTTTGGCTTCACCAGACACATCATTGATGTATTGGCGGCTCCCTCTCTGGGAACGCCCAACCGCCTCAAGCACCTTGCTCGTTCCTGGGCACGACTCAAGCGCTTTCCAGGAGTTTCCGAACAAGATACCCAGTGCAAACTGTCCAATATGACGAGAATGGGCAAATGAAGATAAGTTTGGTGCCCTCGGATAACATGTTGCGCATCTGGCTCGCCCTGGGGTCTTACGCCGTCATTTCCTCTGTATCAGCCACATCAAGAAGACCCTGCGCTTCAAGCAATTTGACAGGCGAGAATGTTTCTTTTGCGGAATTAACGGTACAAAGAAAGTAGACTTCATGTCGACGTAGACAACAGGCACCTGGAGGCTCACGGGCCACCCCTCGATGGCTCTCAAAGTGTCTGCCTCCTTGGTGTCGCGGCTCCCTATCCTGAGCTGCGCCTCATCGGATCCATTCTTGTCCCCGAGACTTACGCGCCTGTTCTTCTTCGGAAGCGCGCATCTGACTGAAGCCACCTCTTCTCGTCTGTGAGCGTGTCAAAGTGGCCATCTGCCCTGACCCTGACCCTAGCAAGGGCTTTACATGTGTGCGAGGAGGGGAAGCCCTCGATCGTTGGTTCGGATCCCCATAGACCAGGAAGGTCTCATCTTTTCGGTTTTTGTGGTGTTCCGAAAAATGGTGGCCATCTGGTGCCGCCCTTGGGCTCGCCGTCCTTAGGCTCATCGACAGAACCTCTGACATACTGTACATACTCATCATCAAACTCGGCAATGGAAAGATAGACTTGATCATAATCTTGCGATATGAGCAGTCGTCTATCGAGTGTACACTGAATGCCTTGCACTCCAAAGCCCTTGAGCAGAACCCAACCAGGGTAGGGCGGAGCAATGTAGGCGATTAGATGGACAAGACCAAACACTGAGTCAGGTCGAGGCTTTCCCTGGAAGAAGCCTGGGAGATGTTGTGCGCCGTATGTCACTCTTCCAGAGCCGAGCGGTCCTGGATAGTGGCCGTGGTCAGGTTATCGTTGCTCCCGTCGCCAGTGGGAGGTTCATGCTGAAGTGCCAGTGTAGAGTCAGCTTCAGTCATCGTCACCAGATGGCTGACGTTGAGCGCGTTTCCAGATGCTCTGGCCAACTCGCAAATTCTGCGGCGCTGAAAGACTGGAAGCAAAATATGTTGTTTGAGACCGAGACATCAAATAGTCGAGAAAGAGCTTCTCAACAGTGTAACAGGTCGAGGGCTGTAGGATGCGCTATCGCCCACGCTTGCCATGAGTATGATAAGCCATCCCTTCATAGGGTCGGGCAGGATGTGCCTCATCCCAGCAGGCAACATGATTCCATGATGCGACCTCGCGGCGCCTTTGCCATGGACCACATGAACGAGAAGGGAAGCTTCGTGGCACAAATATCCAAGAGATCGCCCTCCGGTATTTCTGGACTTGAGCCATCGCAGCCTATGGCTCTGGTACTACAATCCTTTTCGGAGGATGGCTCAGTTTAGGACACCCACACGAGTCGCCAATGGATTGATCCCCGGATTCATAGAGATGAGACTGAGGAGCTCCATGGGGTAAACGAGGGTAGCTTGGTAGTCGCCGAACATTCGGGTCGGTCTGGATCGTGATCGCAGCGTCACAACCCTGAATTCATGCCTCTAAGGCCGAAAGTTGTTCCCTTGGGAACGTCTGTTGGCCAGGATGTTGAAACTCGATCAAGTGTTTAAGCTTCAGACTCCTGTGTTGCATCTTGGCCTCGGCAAGTGGCAATAGCGTTTCGTTCGAAGATGCTACGAGGACAAAAAGTTGAAGATGTAAATCAGGACTCATCATCGATTCGCGCTCCCTCCAGGGCCATCGATTGACTACCCAGGGAAGACCGATTCAAAGGCCAGGCTTGGTGAATGGTGACTAATTATTCAAGACGTAGTTGTATTACACTGCCCAACCGCCACAGACGATGCCAGGCGCCGACTGACAACGTTGGCATACTTTGGGCGTCTGTGAGCGCCTCAAAGAGGCTATCTGCCGTTAGGGGTCGTGGGACAGCTCCCTGGCAGTGGCGATGGGGCTCTCATCCTCGTTGTAGGTCATGATGGGTGTAAAACTAGATCGGTGCGCTCTGGACCTTGGGCCCTGTGATTTCGACCTTGGCCTTGCGGTCGCAACCTTGGGCTCTGCACTCCTTACCCTCTTGCTGAGATTCCGGGCTAGCGCGATGTCCCTCCTCTGCTGAGGGCATTCCTTTTCTGCTGTGTACACGGGGTGCATCACTTCGCCCTCGGTGATCCCTTGGACGTGAGCCTTCACCGGCCGAGTTGGCTGGTATAGCTCCTTGGCTGTTTGCGTGCCTGGATGTGACAAACTGCTGGATATTCTGGTGAGCCGCCTGTCAGAATTTGAAGTTTTATTGAGACGTGGATTCTTGATGCAATGGTCGCAGACGGGGCAGATAGAAGAGGATCCGAGTGGGATCCAAGTCAAAGCCATCAGTGTTCTGAAACGCGAGAGTGTCTCTGAAGCAGTGGCTGATAAGGCTTGGTGAAAAAACGGAAATGATGTCCTGGTGTTGTTCTGCGCAAGGCAAAAAGGATGATAAGCGAGACCAACCAGCATCGCATTCCAGGGCAGCTCCTCCTTGAGTGTCCCAACCCTTGTTCGACGGCCCTGATAAGCTCAGACCATGGTGCGGTCTCCGAGCAGTGTTTAGGGAGATCTCTGAGATCTCGCAAAAAGGCTTCCGGAGCTGAGTCGAACTTCTCTTTCACATCGTCCACAGCCGGAGGAAGCAAGCCGCGCAATATGAATCTGCTAGGAGGCTTGTAGTAGAAAGTCTGAAGTAAAGGGTGGTTCGGAGGGAGTGCCTTTGACACGCCGGATGCGCCACGACATTGGATTCTTCTGCTGCCTCGGCCTTGCAGAAAGCAACAGAGAAAAGGGTCACAGTGCATCGTGTGACAGTCATGATGGAAAGAAGTAAGTCTCGTCCAACTCCAAGGTGGAGAGGTGCGAAGTCGCTGGTGTCATGAAGTCGATCTTTGGAGCATTTTCGAACATGTCGGCCACCCATTTGTCCTTGCCGAGAGAGTACTGCTAAGCAAAAGGGCGAAAGGCCGAGATAAAGCCTAGTGGGGAAATGGAATGGAACACGTCCAACGGCGTCTTTTGCCTTTGCCTTGGATGAAGCAGAACGGCCTCTGGTAGGCTGCCAGTCGATGGCTTCTTGATGGCAAAGTTTCAGAGTGCTTGCAGTCTTGGTCCCACAGCTCGAACGCGTCGTCGTTGTCTCTTGTTGAATTCTGGCGAGACATTGACCATGATGGTAATGACCCATGGCCTCATGCCTTTGGGGAAGCCACTGGTAGGCAAACGGAATGAATAGACGGGTGTGTCAATAGGTTAACAATCACCTCCTAAGTATAGTACCCGGCAAAAAGGGTGACCATACGTCTCTGCAACCTCAAGGTCGCAGGCGGAATTGCTTCTCTTCCCACGTTCCTTCTGCCACCCATTGTTGAAGCTCGCCGTGAGAGAACAGCTGAAGTCGACAGAGCATCAAATTTGGGTTCAAGTTCAACAAGTTGTCGTTGAGATTTCCACCTCGTTCGAGGGGGGTTGGTCGTTCATAATGAATGAATCGACGTGGGACGAGTAGAGCCCCGTCTGCGCACCCATCGATCGGGTCGGTCTCTTTGTTTCGACTGGGTCCTTTAACAGTTGCTGCAATCTTCGTCCATCGAGCAAAGGACATATTGGGTCGTTGGGCCGTTCATGGTGTCCACCTTTGCCAGGTACTCTGCGGCGGTCAGGAGACGTCGAATCAGGGCAAATGGGTGCTCGGCCGGCCGAGGATAGATTTTGGGCGCCTCGGAGGCCTGCAGTCCCTGGCCACATTCAAGGGGAGGAGTGGGCTCCCGACAGCGCTTACACGGCTTGTTGACTCCCTAATCACGAACGCAGGGTTCACCGGCTTCATCACAACCTGGACACTTTCCAGGGCGTGGTACAAACCCACCCCCTCACCGACGGGCCAGTTTATGGTGTCTGGGAAAAGATGAAGCCGAAGGATGTTTGACTTCAAGGTTGGTTGATATGGGTAGTTCTCAGCACAGGAGAAGACCAGGGCTCAAGGTGAAGCAATCCCCTGGACTGCCAAAAACAGCCCTGTTGGCATAGATTTGCGTACAACCAGCTAAAGCATATTGTAGATGAAGATGACGATCATAGCCGCCTTTTACTCGCACACAGTCCGTGCGGCAGGCCGACAGTTCGTCTTGGTATCTGGTTCTGCGTGTATGACCAGACGTTGTCTTGAGTCATCGCAGCAGACGAGTGGAGTGAACCAGTTGAAGAATGTACAACAGACTCCAACAAGAGACGACGCTCATCAGTCGTCACATAGTTCGCTCTCAGCTTCGTCAAGGGGTTCCTCTACTTCTGTCCCATCACATTGCCCTTCTGATGGGACACTATGACATGGGTGAATCTAGGGGCGCGAGATCGGAATAGTGACACTTATGATGGGTGTCCGTGGTGAGGGTTGGTTCAGAGTGGAAGACCATCCCGGGGCCAGTATCCTGCTTCATGGCTTCCCACTTATTTTCGAACTTTGTCAGCATCGATCCACAGTGTCTGTCACCAGGCATCACAAAGAGTCAGATGTGTGGGGAATGATGAAGGACGACTGTATTTCGACAACAGACTCCAAGCACCGATTGACTCGGTAAAGTTCGACATTGGAGAAGGCTCCGCTCCTTCAGAGCCTCCATCCCCCGCCCCCATGTCATGGACCGCAGCCAGTAGCAGGTTGAGCTCGATCCCCTGGTTTGGCGATGTATAATACGTTGGCTGGAACCTGGCCTTCAGCCAGTTTAGCTCTTCCGTTGTTGTGACAGCCAGTAGAGTGAGGTCGACGGGTTGCTGGCCCAAGACCGAGGACGCACTGAAACAGGAGTACCGAGAGAAGGTTAAATAGAAACCTTCTCTCCTGCCTGTGCAATCCGAATAATGTAAATCCAGCCGACAGGAAACACCGTTCTTCGGCCGGTTCGCTCCGCTATCTCATGATCGGTACTGAGGTTCGTATCCGAGATCCACGCGACCTTGCCAACTTCGCAGTTGAAAAGATGGCTGTGGGGTTTCTGCTCGCCAAAGTTGGTAAAGCGGCAGTGAATTCCGTGCCAGGAGGCCGATTGTCATCATGTGGATGAGGGCCTCATCTGATGGGGCGCACAAAAGAGTCGATAGGACCATTCTCAGGATGTCCCATCTGGGATGCATCCCTCTTCGCCATCTTTGCCAAACCAAAGAGGTTTCTTCCGAAGAGCTTCCTCTTACAGAAGGTTCCCAGCAGATGGCAGAAGAACTCGGAGCACTTTGAGTTGCTGTGTGAGCAAGGATTTATGAGGCCAAGGGGTTCAATGAACAGAGCGAGGGGAAATAACGGCGATGGGTTCAGTGAAAGCGAAAGCCCCGCGATGCAGAAGGGAACACCGAGACCTGAGCCGACTGGACATCCCATACCCTTTGAGAGATCAGTGTAGGCGATGCTCGGATTGGAAAATGTCGCTGCATCGCATGCTCAGCGCATGGTGGACAAAATAGTTGAAATGTGTTTGGTAGCAATCAGCAACAGAGGAGATGTGTTTATCCTGCACTCTGGAGTGCAGAAGCCATCTCTTGATGTTTGTGATCATTTCGGGGTCCTCTCCCCCAAAGGGCCAGGATCAGAAATGCCAACCTCCATCTTCAACCCAATCTCGAGGGTCTCAAAGGTGGCCGTCCTACTCGAGAAGCGTGTCGATAGACACAAGAACTCGTCGAGCTCCCTCCCGAGAGGTCAGTGGACAGTCCGTGCGGCGATTGAGAAGCGATGGAGGGCCAAGGAGTGACGCTCTTGTGTGAGGGCGTCAACGCAAGTCTCTCCGCATAAAAGAAGAAGCCGAGAGTGCGAATTCGCAATGTTTGCGAACAGTCATGTCAAGGGAGATGCGCCGAGCAGGGAGCCAAAGATCTGGCAGGACTGTCATGATCCTGGAACCGCCGCTGCCAGGCACGGCCAAAACTCGTGGACAAATCGTTCCCGTCCGTGCCTTCGAGTGGGATGCTAGAATCCAATCTGCATCACGATCCCAGCGTGGCAAACTCTGGGTACCGTCCAAGTACTCGTTCATGAATACGATGTGGTGGTTGATTATATATAGGGATGGAGTGGGAATCGAGAAAGGCCAGCGGAAATAGAAGATGTATTTCCCTTCGACAATCCTCCCAGGTCGGGACCGCAAGGGCCTTGAAATCGTCGTTGTAGATGCTCTCTGATGTGAGTGAACCCCTACTCTCGGGCTCCAGTTCCCGGAGGACGGAAACGAGGACATAGATTTCACCAAAGGACTCGAGGCTTGTAGAACTCTGGTGTACAGGCCTGCCTACATTGGCATCTCCGTCCGCCATGACAATCGTGCTTCGTCTGTTCTTTTGGATGTGTACTGAACGAGATGCAAGATGGGATGTAGTTAGGGAACTGGGACTGACAACCGAGAAGCTCTAGACCGTCTGAGACGCTTGGGGGACTGTCTTAGGGGTCATGATGCGTCTGACCAGGGCCCCAAGATGACATGTCAGAAATCGTCTAGGTGTAGCATCCAGGAAATGCTGCACTCCAGCATCTCCTGGAGCCACGAGTTCAATCCAAACTCGTTTCGAGGTTCCACATGCCGAACTTGGATGGACAACTGATGTGGGTGTATATCTGACATGGGAGTCCTCTGGCTCAGGTCTGGCGTTCTCAGGATCTTGGGAATTGGACGTTTGTGTGTAGGGAGACCGGCATGAATCTCTTCTGTTCCCCTGAAAGGAAACCGAAAAAGATAGCATCCGGACACGATTCATAGCAATGATGTTGCTCAGCTGCAAGTCCAGGACATCAGACGGAATCAATGTGGTAGTCGTCGCGTTGAACACATGGGTGCCCAGATTGGTAGCAACCCACGAGGCGCACAATGTTTGTTGAACGGCTCGGGAGTCGCTATTGTAGAAGACTACAAGAAGAGACAGAAGAAGCACTCTGTAATCTCTGTCCCTGCCCAGTGTTGATGCAGCACCAGGTAAGAGCCAAGACCGGTCGAGATAGTCTTCGTGGACAAGATCTGGATAATCTTGTTGTAGCATGAGGCCGAAAGGCACGGGTACATGTCTAGTCTCAACTAGACGAAAGAAACACTCCTTAGAGTGTGCTAGCTGTGTGCAGCCAAAGAGGATAGCATTCCGCCTAGGTTCTGAATAGACGGTGATACTTAATCCATGGTCCAGGGTACGGTGACCGTCAATAACTCTTTCAGTATCCTGAAGGTGATGCTGCCTTGTCTGGCATGGGCAAAATGGAATGAAGACACAGGGCTCGTATGTGTAGGATGCCTCGTGTCTCGTTTCCAAGCTGCAGTCCAGCCTCACGGCTGGGTAGCCTTCCCACTGGGCCTTGAAGATCCGGGTATTTTTGGGACGGGGAACGGATCGAGGGAACGATTGTGTGTGATGAACGATTGTATGTGATGTTCGTGTGGGCTGACTGAAAGCGTGTAGACGGGCAACGACTCTACGGCGTTGATGTTTGACCCCAGGATCTTGCTTCATTGCAAGAGTCTCGCGCGAAGCATACTTGACGTATGGCATGTGTGGCATTTCGGGCGCGTTGGAGTAGATATTGCAGTGATATCTGCCAAGCCTGAGAGGTACAGATAAATGAAGAGGCGTGAGGAGTGGACAGGGGAGACCAGACAGCCAGGTTGCATTGGTTGGGAAATGGACTACGAACGTGCGGTTCGAATTGGGGAAGCTCAAGGCAGTGGTTGTAACCACTCTAGGCTGCCGCGGCTTCACACACAGAGACATGCCTTTACATGTCCAGGCCAGGTCAAAACTTGAGATCTGTGCTCAAATTGTTGGCTGCATGCGGGCAAGTCCGAAACTTGGTTCTTGGAGGTTTCGTGGGAAAAGTGTCGTCGATGAACTCATCGAGCCAACTAAGAGGCCAGGAGAAACAAGACAAAGCAGAAGTCGAACGACATGTACCTCTTGCGCTGTTGGACAGGAAGGGAAAAGTCTCATGGGAGTTGAGGAACAGCCCACAACGAGTAAAGGTTATGGCTGGCTTCTCCGCGTTTCAATACGTGCTTCTGTTGTGAAACAGTTCCGGTGGATCGCAGACAGGATGTGGCTTAATACAGCTCGCCCAGGGATAGTTGTACTTGCGCGGGCAATGCACTGGCTCGATATCATGCTTCTCAGCGTAAGAGCAATAGTGCGTGCACTCGACCTTCATGTAAGCGAACTCCATGCACCTGGGACAGGACTCCAAGGAAAGGCAAGAGCTCCGTGCGAACACCGCGGCCGACAGCCGAAATCAGTATCCCAGATGCTGGGTTACAGAGTGGAATCGGATCCAAGACCAACAGCTAAGATACATGCCAAGTGTTGAGAACAAACTCGAGCCAGAACCCAGAAGGGGGTTAACTTCGGCTCCCGACATGATCGTCTCACCCTTAGGCTCATCCTTAGGGTCATCGCCCTTGCGGCCTGAAACATGACATCTTCGTCTCTCATGTCCTTGCTGTTGCTTTTGCTTCGAAGTCCGAGGGATGGCTGCGGGCCTGTCGAGCAAGCCGGGACGACAGCCAAACTTGTGAATTGCGTGTCCGTTCGTAGGAGGGGGGAAAACGCAAACTGATGAGCTGGCTTTGATCCCCTGGACCAAAGATAACACCAATGCCCCGAAGAGCTAGAGACAGAACCATTGGTATAACCATTTGTTCAACGCTGTCGCACATACGCTCGGCAATCGTGCCAGACAATCTCGGCAAAGTATCGCCAACAACATGATCAAAGATCCCTCGTTCTTGCCAGAGGAGGCCACGAGCAGCCAGACCATCTCAAGGTGTGAGAGTCATGAGAGTGAAGGCGAAAGTTGTGTTTTCGCAGCAACTCGAAATCCCCGGTGATGAGGACGCGAGATTGGGAAACAGATGGTCTTACCATCACGGTGTTCTCTCGTGGTAGGAAGTGTGAAAGACTCGAGCCATGGCCCAAGATGGGAAATGTACCAGGTTGAGGATCCTGGGTCTTGCTTCGGTATGAGGCCGAAAAATAGCAAAACAAGACAACAGTCGATCTTGAAAGAGAATAACAGGTCGGATGAGCAGGCACGCGAGCTCATGCAGTCTAGTGCATCTCAAACGAGCTGGGAGGTTGGAATTCTCTCGAGTGGGATGGGAGGGGTAACAACAAGTCAAGCTGCAGGGCAAGGTGTGGACAAAGCTTGGAAGCACTGGCATATGCGTTGAGCCAAGTCTGGTAATTTGTTTGTGAATGAGTATATATAAAAGTGTGTGTGTGTGTATGTGTGATGGTTGTGCTGGTTGATGATGTTGAACTTGGAGGGGGAGGACTTGGGTCTTTTATAGACGTTTTCCCTCTTCTCCCTTCTTCGACCTCTCCCCTTCGACCTCTCCTCTTCCATCTCTCCCCCTTCAACTTTCTCTCCGCTTCCTCTCTCTCGATTCTTTCTATCGTGAGTCATACTAGACCGCATTTCTGTGCGTTCCCGTCACGTCTCATCGCAAGTTGCCAACAAACATGCCGAGTCCCGTCACGCTCAACATACACGTCAACTTGAGCATATTACATCAACACGTCAACTCCCGTGCCGCGTTTCATGAACAAAAGTAAATTAATTAATCACATGTAACGCCTGTCACTTCCCTGCTTTCCCAACGGCACGGCCTTGTCAACCGTCGCCAACGCTACGTATCCCTCCTCCGCATCTGGCTTGACATCGCCTATGCATAACCTCACTTTTCTAAGCCTATACGTCCGATCTACCCCATCCTCCATAGAGTTTTCTCCCGTAGACGCACTCGAATACGGGTTATCCCGTATAAACGTCGTTGCATAGTCCAAAATATCAGGTCCTCGTCTCTTCACACCCAAGGCAGCTGCAGCAAGAGCAGATACAAACATTGCCAGTGACGCAACGTATAGCATGGCCAGCCACGCTTTATCCACGGCGAGAACCCGCTCGTTACTCGTCTTGTATCCCGATGCCGTCAGTCCCGCAGGCGCGGCACCGTGCTTTGCGCCCGGGGCGGCAAACTTGTTGTACTGCGCCGCGCCGAGGGGCGTTAAAGAGGCGATCCAAAAAGTGTTGAGCAGTTGCGTGAAGCGCTTGGGAAACATCTTGTAACCCCTCTCCCAATCCTTTTTCGATCCCGAATTCCATGCGTTGTCCCATGTCGGCGTGACAGCGTACGGCTCGTCGGAACTAAAGAGGTACAGCTCCATGGGAGACGGCAGGTAAAAGCTCCCGTTGCGTCTCGGCTCCGTCATATTAACAAACATTTGCAAAAAAGCATGATCCATCCTTTTCCCCTTTACCGCGCCCTGCAAATCATCCACAAACGTCAAGTTGCTGGGCTTGGCGCCGGGAGTGTACCGAATGCGCACGGCACCGCACTGAGAGTGGTGGCACTCAATCTCAACCTCGACAAACGTCGTGCCCAGCTCGCAAAAGACGTTTGTGAGCTTTCCAGGCTGATACGACGTTACTTGAAACAGTCTCGGCTTGGTGCCTAGCTTGTTGAAATTCGACGTCTCGATGATGAGCCCCTTTCCGCTGGAAAAGTCGCGGTGCTCGTCGACGTAATCCCTCCAGCCATCTAGATCCATAGAGCGGTTGTTTGCCGTGCAACTCGTGGTTATGTACGATGTGTTAACTCTGAATGTGTAATTAAAAGCTGGGTGAAAGGGTTCCAGGGGTTTGACAGGTAGTCCGACCAACGACGAGTACACGTCAAATGAATCCTTCAAAGTGAACCACTTGTCAACGTCGACGCCAAGATACGGCTCAATCATGGGTATCTTGACGTTGCCCCAAATGTCCAACTTGCCCTCCTTGCTCTCTGGCGGAGTTGCAAGCGCGGCAGCAAACGTGGCAATGACGGTAGAGTTGGCAACCGACCCGTCGGCCCCATAGACGGGAGGCAACTCAGGACGCACCTCGAGATAGCTGCAGTTCCACGGCTGCTTGTGCGCGTTGGGCACCGTGTCTAGTACCCGCAGCGCAGCCTGACCTCCCAACGGAGAAAGCGCCCAGAAGACGATGATGATGGGTGTAATCAGGTTGACCGACTTGAGGACCAGGGGTGAAGTGATGGCACTGAAGGTGGTACGGCTGCGGAGGAGGTACTCAAGGCTGAGGACAGAGACGCCGCGCTCGAGCTTCCATGCCGCGACGGCGGTCAAGAGGTTTGTCGCAATGGCAGCAAACACGATGGGGAAGACGGTAGGTCCGTACTTGGCAAGGTCGTACAGGGTCGAGACGGTACGCCAGCCGCTATCCTTTAGTGGTCTCCCTTCGTAGTGACTGATAGCTCCCGCATAGAGCAGAAATGCCAAGGCTGGGATGGCCAAGAACATGTCAATGACAAAATGCCATATCATCGATCTCCTCTTTGATAGCTGCGACTTGCGAGTCGCCTCTGCGTGTTCCCTAGCGTTCCTCCTCAGGGTGTTGTTGCTCGGTAGACCAAAGTGGTCATCGGCAGCCAACACATATTCATGGCTCGTGTATTTTCGATCGGCAGGGTTTGTAGCATCAAATTCGGTGTTGTATGCGTGTTGTTCTCTCTGCCAGCCTTGGCCAGTGTAAGCAGTATCGTAGTCAAACGGCACCTCTCCCTGCCCCGTGACTCGATCGTCAGGGTACGGCAGCCCCCTCGCATACGGAGAATGCTCAGAGCCGAGAGGCACTAGCCCGTACTCTTGTCGAGGCATAACGGCAGCACAGCAGGCTGCTGGACCATGGATGCAAAAGGAGAGATTGCGGGAGGAAAAGGCTGGTGCATTTTCAGCAAAGCAGCTGTCCGGGACAGCTCACGCTGCAAGGCGCCGCCTCTGCCTTGGCGCAACATCTTTTTCGCATAGAGGACAACGAGGGAGGCGGTATTGGTTGCGTGAGAAGATGGCGTTCGGTCTAGACGCCTCATGCAACGCCATCTCAGCTGGCGTAGGACTTGACCACGCAAGCAAACAAGGCATTCCCATGGTCAGACGGGCTCAGGTATGGAACCCCGAGGTTTCTAGTTGGTCTAAAAGCGCAATTTTAGGTTCTAAAGAATTCGTTATTGGGTATCAAGGTCGTAGGAGGTGTGAGTAGCCAGTTATCCGTATGGTTTTCGCTCTGAGTCTCTGGCTGCCTTGTGGTGGCGTTGCAAGCCACTCCCACAAATGCAACTACAAAATAGACGAGGCTGGGCATGAATCGGGTCTAGAGATGTGACCGGTTTTGGATCCAAGAGAAGACGTGTGTTTAAGCTTATCTCCAACCGGCAGGGTAAGTTTCCTGTCGTCCAGTAGCTCAAACCCTCCTCCATATGCTTCAGCCTCAAGAGAAGCTATTCGAGTATCAGATCACGTCACGATAAACACATCACAAGTCAGGGGAAACAAGGACAGCAATGTTGGTGTGCAACATGTATTTACAATCTATTTACGGAGCAACAGTCTCCGTGACTCTATAATATATATAATGACAACACGTCACAAAGGCAACAGACTTTGATAGCGGGTTTGACATCATTGATAACCAGGTCAGGCTATTGCAAGCCTGCCTCATTCTATCTGCTCGTCGAGACTCCATCTCCCTCCAACTCAGTAAAAATCTCATCCAAGCGAGTGTGGTATCCCCAACGCCGTCAAATGTGGAAAAAAAAAGAGCAAGGAAAATCTCAGACTGGGAACCTCACACGATCCCGTCCCCTTGCATGCCGCCTGTATATCTGCGCTCCTTGTGCGTAAAGCGAGCAACACCAGATGCATCAACTGTTCCCATGGGCCGACAACCTGTAGATAGTGTATGTTGATATTCATGAATCTCTCCAAACACGCGAGCAGGTCTTTGTACCGTGATCCAGTCCTTTATCCAGATGCCGGGAGCGTAATCTCAAAAAAGCAAAACCGTAGAAGCCAAAGAAATCATCAGTGCAGATGACCAACAACCCATCACGCCTTATATCATCCCACGTTTGCAGGTGCTAATGTGCAACCCGCAAGTAAATTTCGTATTTCGTTAAGACACATGTCGTTTCGTAAGTATATGAAACCAGGAAGAGAACAAAGAATGCAAATGCCGATAGACACAATCGTAATAAAAGCCGTTATGATGGAATACACGCGTTCAAACGCCGTGAAATGTAGTTGAAAACAAATGGTGGCTCACGCCGCCGCTGGGTGAGCATACTCCTCGCGGTAGGTTGGGTACGAGCTGTACTGAATGTCGCCATAGTCGTAAGCCTTGGACGTCTTGTACTTGTCGTACTGAGCGTAGCCGGGTGAGTGGTAACTGGCATCGCGGGACATCGAAGGACGCTCCCCATAGTGGGAATAATATCCCCCATAGGCATCCGCCTCGGGCTCAGCAGAGCGCGAGAACGAGTTTTGTAGCCTCGTCCGACCGCTAGTATCAACTCGATATTGCGTCACATGCTCCCCACGGGGTTCGGGGGACCGATGCTTCTTGCTCCGGTGCTTGCGCTCTTTTCGGCGGCGCTCATAGTCATCCTCGGAGTCACTCTCGACGATCTGAGCGTGCATCTTGGAACGGTTTCGACCACGGGAATCCACTTCGGGATATCCAGTAGATGTATAAGCTCGTGACAAGTTGGGAATCGGGCGACCACTATACCCATCGGTGGGCATTGTGCCGGCCCGTCGGGGAGGGGAGCCTGACAAGACGCCGGTGCTGGTGGCCGACTTTTGCACATGCGGGCGACCCGAGGGAGAGACGTCGACTTCGTCGGGGTCATCCAGAACCTCTTTCGAGGGCTTCTTCTTGTAGGACTTCTCGCCTGAGGATCCACGTCGGGGCTTCGCTGCTGACCGGCGCACATCATCATCCGGAGTGGCTGGAGGGACAAAAGGTGACCCGACAGGAGGGGGAGTGGGAGCTGCTGGAGGCTGCTGCATATGGCGAGTATATGGGTTCTTCTTTTGTTGTCGCGAGGCGTTGATATATTTCAGAGCCTCCGATTGCTTGTCCTCATACGATTGTTCCGTCGGTATAGAGGGCATAGGCGGGGGTGGCACTGAATCTGTCGCGGGAGCCTCTTCCCGATGGGCGGAGCGATCACGGTCGTGCTTCTTGCTCGACTTCTTCTTCTCCGACTTGGGAGCAGGCTCCTCGTCGTCGTACGTCTCGATATATGGCTTCGCGTGACGCTTCTTCTCCTCGGACTCCCGCTTGCGCTCCTTGTCCTTCTCCTTCTCCTTCTGCTTCTTCTCGGCACGTCGAGCCTCCTTAGCTTCCTTTTCAGCACGTCGGACGGCGTCTTCGGCCTTCTTTCTTCGTTCACGCTCGCGCTCACGCTCTTTCTCTCGTTCCCGGATCTCGCGTTCACGGTCTCGTTCCCTCTCTTCACGCCTCGAGCTCGAGGGCTTGCCTTGGTACGACGCCTCCCTTCTCACGGTGCGGACACCCTCAAAGATGTCGGCGCCGCGAAGATCAGTATCTTCGTAGGAGCGCGAGTACGAGAAGGACTTGGCGCTAGGCGAAGTCGTCTTGTACGTGCGGTCGTTGGTACGGATTTCGTACTTATATGAGGGGCGACTTGATACCTTGGCCCGCATCTGCTCGCGGAGTTCTTGAAGTCGGACCTGATCATCGTATTTCTGTCGTTGCTTTTCGTCGCTGAGGAGTTCGTAGGCTTGTTGGACTTGTTGGAACTCGTCCTGCTTCTGAGCCTTCAGAGTCGGGTCCTGGACCTTGTCGGGATGGCATTTGAGGACAAGCTTTCGGTGGGCAGATCGGATCTCGGGGAGCTGGGCATCAGGGGAAACACCCAAGGCCTTGTACGGATCAGGAGGAAGTGTAGACATGATTGATAAGTGGTTTGAATCTGGAGTTGGCACCCAAAGATTGCTTGGTGCCGGATAAGGTATTTAGCTGAGATGTGCGTGCGTTGAAAGTAGACTGCTATTGCATCGATCCGAAGGTCGTCGGAAGGGCGAGGCTCAGGAGGATGCTGAATGAGGCTGTCTCCTCAAGGGGTACGGCAGGGCTGGGTGGCTGTTTGTAAGTTGGGCTGGCTATGTTTGTTTGGACCAGCGATAGCGGTAGGCGGTCGCGGGCGGTGGTGTCCTGTAATGGGTGGTCTGGGCTTTTGGGGGGGCGGTGTCTCTGTGTCTCGTCGCCAGAGCAAGGTGAGTGGGTGCTTGCTCGGGATTGCAGGGTACCGTAGAACCAGGCAGAAACTTGACTTGCAAGTGCTGGATCAAACGAGAGACCGGGGTAGGGAGGCGAGAGAGAACGAAAGATGAAGTTTGCGTGATGCAGCCCGCTGCTGAGCACGACCTGAGTATAAATCTGTAAGGTGGTTTTTGCTTGACTGTTCACGTCCACAGGGAACAGCAGAACAATGCGGGAGAAAGGGACGTTCGAGAAAGCGGCCTTGGGGTATTGAAGAACAACGAGCCAGATGAGGTCACGGGCGACGACTGGCTGGACCAGGGAGAGGTGATTCGTCGATACCGGGGGGAGCGAGGGCGAGGGACTAGGAGTCGACGATCAGACGCCAGGAGGGGGTCCACGGCTTGGAGTGGACGACAGGGTTTGCTGCTTGGGGGTGGTCCAGGCGGTCCACTTGGCCCTTGGGTGGTGCTCCGAGGTGTCAAGCAACTCTCAGTGGCTGCGGGTGGTCCCTGGAGGGGTGCTGCTGTGAGCGGTACTGGCTGTAACCGTAGGTACTTGGCAAGTGGTCCCTCCTCTGTTGGAGCTGGGCCTGGTCGCGACGGTGGAGTAGAGATGTCGACTCGCGGACTGGCCCTCTTGGGGGAGCAGGGAGGGAGTGAGTGGGCTGGTGAGGCCTCGAGACGAGTCGTCGACTGGTCCGCTATGGTCTATGGGCCTGATGGTCGGGGGCTTGATTCGCCCGACAGCAGTCTTGGCCTGTGGTTACTGAGAAGAGGGCAGCTGGAGGCTGCCGAAGACGGGGGAAAGAGACGAGCGAGTGGTTTGACTCGTGAGGGTGTGTGATGGCGCCTGAGGTGCGTGGGTGGTTGGTCTCTGGTGGTGTTGAGTCTTGTACCTGTGGTACTTTTTGCCGGCTTCAAGGATGGATGCCCCAGCTGAATGGGCAATCACAGATTCCTCGTTGGGTGATGTGTTGAAGTTGTTGCCTGAGGCGTCGACGTCTTAAAGTACTCGCAGTGGAGGAGCAAAGAGAGATCCACGGGCTTCCAAACCTATCGATGCTTAGGTTCAATCGGAAGGCACGACGCGACGGGATTGTCGGTGTTAATCAGGTACAGTGGCAAGAATCTAAAAGATGCCCCTAGACAAATAGTCAGGCGTCCGGTTTATCTCTTCTTTCACTTTTGGGGTGGCTTATTCGGATTCTTTGGGGAACACGAGTCGCCTCCGACGTCCCTTTTTGAATTGGCTTCCCGTCGGCGGTGGCGGCGACGGCGATATGTGAGCTGACTAGCAGCTTGTGGTGAACTGACGCGCCGGAGCGAGGTGCTTGGTAAGGGTCAGGATCTCAGCTCAGCAGCGAATAAGAAGACCCCGGGCCGGCGATGGAACAGAATCGAATGCCCTCAGCACTTACACACACCCAGCCCAGACGAGTTAGTGAGCCGCGAGCACCATGGCTGGCGCTGAAATGGCCCCGAGGCCCGCTGATGCAGAGCTGCGCCAGCGGCCGCGAATGCCCGGGTCTCAGTGGTCAATGGTCGGCTGTCCGCTGAAACGGTTGGAAATGCAGCCCGTCCTGGTTCATTCACTGGTTCTACAGGGAGTGGGATGTGGCGTGTAATGCGCAGGAGGTACGCGGTCATTACGAGGCCGTACGCGGGGGGATACAAGGGGTCTAGTGGCGACGTATACGACGACCGATGTAGCTGGCCTGTTGAGTCAGGTACCTGGTGAGTCAAGGCTGCTGCTCCTCGTTCGCTCTCCGAGGACTTCCATCGCTGCAGAGATGTGCTGAGAAAGCGGCTTCGGAGCGCGCGCGACGATGAGCGTCCGTCCCGTCACCATGAGTCGAAGCGAATAACGAGGAGCGACGGAGAATGAGTTCAAATGATGCTTCGGGGCCGGGGCAGTGTTAAAGCCGTCCACGAAAGTCATCATGATTAATCTATCCGATAGAATGATTCATGGAAGGATTCCCGTCTCGGAGTGAAGAAATAATGCGCTTCCAGAAGGCGACTCCGTGGGTGGTGTGTCTGGTACATGACATTTGCTACATCAAGCACCACCAGCAGATGTACCTCTGCATCTTGGTGGCTGGTGACCAAGTGGCGAGTTCGGCTAGGTATTGAATCGTTCGGTTCAGATTCTATCCCAGCAATCGTCTACAGTGAACCCCATATGCCCTTCAGTTCGGGGTAATCCGTGGGCCTACTTGGACACGGCCAGAGATGCGGTCGGTTGTGATCAGCAAACGGTGGGCTCAGGGTCCATTGTGGAGTGAAACACGGATCATCAGAAAAGTCACAGGGAGGAGGAAGCCGAGAGGAGAAGGTTCAATTGGAGATTTCCGTACGATTGCTGCACATCAGTCGACCGAGGGCCGAACAGACTGATACTGTCTCTGGAAGAAAAAAGCAATAACCGGTTCTCTGGGCCCAATGCCTGACGTTGGATACCGGCCCGCGGGCGTCCGCGTGACATGAGGGAGCTCCAGCAAACGGGACCTCGATGAGCTTAACAGCGCTGTAAGCCCGATCGGCATTGCTTTTTGATGGTGCGCGCGGGAACGAGGGGAGCGGAAGCGGGAGGGAGGGAGGGAGCGGGACGAGACCCAGTGGCAGAGGCGGTGTGAGGCTGACGATGACTACGCAGTAACTACCTACAGTGCTAAGAGCCGACGCCTTGGGCGCAGTTGTCTTTTAATAGCGGTTGTCAGTAGACAGCTGAAGGACGGAGAAGTCTTCGTATCTCAGTCTTCTCGGCGAGGCTGAGGCAATAGACTCGATGAACACGACGGGCGTTGCTTTGAGGCCAGTAAGGTTTAGTGAAGCGATGTCAGGGTTAGCTTGACTTGCAAAGTGCAAGCAAAAGGGGATGAAACTGAGGGTGTCGTCCAAAACGTGTCCAGCATAAGCACCGACACATCACATTTACAACAGACCATGAAAGTGCAAATGGGTGCTTCTTGGCTTGGTTAGGTCTCGTATGATTGGACCATTGACGCCCAGTTGGCTGACTGGCTTTGGCTCTCGTCTCAGACAGTCTGGGCTGGATTGGTCCTGATGCCGATGAGGCCATCCCAAAGTGAAGATGGACGGGATAGCAATAGCTACCCTACCACACCCATCAACCTCTCTCAATGGGATAATGTGCAGTTTGACAATGCTAGGCCCTAGCACGGATACATGGATCGTCGATCAGCAATTCAGGTCGGCTCTCGACTCTGGGATCGGCAATTCCCAAGCGTCAAAGCTCCCATGGAGCTCTCGTGGCCAAGCCAAGGCAGACCCAAGCTCGAGAGTCGGTGTCTGGTGATGTCCCATTGATGCTCGTGCCGGCAACCACCAGAACAGCCAATTGATACCACCATCGCCATGGCGACGACCATGTTAGCCTGAGAGCAATGCCACTTCCTCCAAGGCAGCTTGCTGAAGCGATGCAAGCTAGAGGGTAGCTCCAGGCAAGGTATCGCAGAGAGCTCCACGGAGGAGGAAGCTATCCATGTTGGCTCGATATCGCTCTATCAACGAGACTAGTAGAGCAGCAGGCGACCAGGTGCAGTAGATAGCCCTGACAAGGCTCCCCTCCTGGATCCCCTTGCGAGGTAACTTGGGGAGTGAAGTGGGCGTCCCAGCGTTGCAGGCCATGGCATCCGCATCCGCATCACGAGGCATGCATCTTCTCAAGTTCCACGGCGTCTCCAAATCTTCTCTCGCTTCACCCCCTGCGGCCCGCCAGAGGTGGATACAAAGGCATCTGGTTGCCATGGCTTTCATAGACAAGCGAAGGGATTCATGACAGTAAACAGAAGATGGCTCCGTGTTGCGCCGGAAGTATAGGGAGACGAGAGGGTCAGACGGAGCCTCCACCTCATGGTCCGGCAGTCAGAAACCCCCACGGTGTAGAGGGAACCATGGCGAGGTGGTCTGTGGGGTGATGGTTTTCATGAGAGAACGAGTGTCATGATGCCGATGGCACACGAAAAAAGAAGACACACGACCATCCCTCAGGGAATGTGCCCTTGCTGCCGACTCCTCATCCGATGGGACATGGACCTGCAGATGTCGCGACCAGACGAATTCGCTCAGGCCAGGCCAGGCAGACCCAACCCAACGCCCCAGGCCATCTGCTGGAATGGGGACAGAGCAGAAGGAGGGTGGTGAGGGGCAGCTTGGCCTCTCTGCATGACACCATCCAACTTGTCGAGTCCTAGATTTCTACCCAAAGAAAAAGACTGGCTGATGCAGTTCCAATCACATCACACTCGCTCGCTCGCTCGCACAATAAGCGCCTACACCTATTGTGACGGCAGACGGAGAAACCACGCATCCCCATCTATCATCGATAGTCAGATGTCTCCAAGATCAGTTGTAGGTAAGCATCGGGCTCTTGTGACAGCGGAAAGGGTGGTCATCGGTCTCATTGGCGTCATGGCTCTGGTCGAACGGCTGGCTACAGACGACGCACACCAGAGACAGTAGCAGAGAGAGAGATGGTTGTTAGACGAGTAATGATTGGAGGATATCTACTCCGCTTGCTCGGGAAGGAGGGGGCTTCAAACGGCTTCCCATTTGACAGCAAGCTTCCCAACGTCGTCCCCAGTCTCGTCCAATGAGGCCTCGCTCCCGCGTCGCTGACTCTTCTTCCTCTCGCCTTGCTGAGGGCTTTTTTCAGGCAAGACGGACAGATTCGACGCCCAAGAGCCCAAAGAGTGCGCATTGGATGCGATGCGCTGTACGACAAGGCCCATGTCTGTTTATGACTGGTCCAGCTCGCAAGCCCGGCAGCTGAGGGAAGATCCTGGGGAAGAGAAGAAAAAAAACGGCCACCGCCAGAACGAGCGAAGCCAAAAGAAGATGGTCGACGCCCAAGCCCTCGAGTCTTAGCCAGGGGGTTCTGGCTCCCAGTCAGGACAATGGCGGTGGAGCTCGACGACCGAAAGAAGGAGCTTGCCGACTGCGATAGGAATAGCAACACCGACTATCTGCGAGCAGACGAATCGCGAGCGGGAGAGATCGATAGGGATCCCTCAACAATGGCCTCTCTAACCGTCTACAGGCAAGACCGGCGCTGCTCGGCTGGGGCCTGACTTGATCTGGTGGCAGCCAGTGGCTTGAGGATCACAGGCCTGGGCTCCTAGGTTGATCCCAGCTCCCCCAGAGCCCCCGGCAGCAGCGTCTGTGGTTGTTGAGAGCAGGTCTGTCTCTCTGGCCGCAGTCAGTACCACCAACACGAGCTGAGGTGACATACAGCATACAGAGCACAGCATAACGGGAGGCAAAGTTCTAGAAGGGTTCCGCCAGCAACTGCCCCAAGGTGCACGACGAAGCTGCGAGGACGACGATCAAGACTATTGCTGCAGAATAGAGAAGTGCCATGACATCCAGGACGCACCACCATCATACGGTTGTGGACAAGCACCGCGAGGATCCAAGAGAGAGGGTGACCCGGTGGACGAACCCACTGCCTCTTGGGCCATGCCATGCCATCGTTGGAGCGGGTTTTTTCTCACTACGCTGTGGGTGCAGCTGGTGATGGAGGGCTACGCTCCACGTGGGCGGTCTTTGTTAGACGCCAGACTTGGCAGAAGCTTGCTGTCGGACTCTGTTTGCGATGGGGCTTTTTTCCAAGTTATTCCTGCTTTGTTTGCTCCCATGGTGACGGCAAGACTTTGTCCGTCTGTCCACCATGTCAGAGACGAGCCCAGAAACTTGGTATCAGGCCCATAACTTGCTGGAGCCCGACTGCATCCGTACAGCATAACTTATGCACAACTAGCGATCGATACCCTAGATCATGCCGCGATTGGCGATGCCATCCATGATGCTCTCCCACGCGTTAATGACCTTCCCCTCTGCCAGGGAATATCCCGCGTCGACCCGCGTATCATCCCCTGTCCAAATGCCTCACAGCTCTCCAAGTCAGCGGTCTCTTTCTCTCTACCCGGCGACCCCGTCGATCAGCCACGAGCCTTGTGCCCGTTCCTGGGAAAATCCCCGTGTGCCATCTTTTTTTTTCTTACTTTTTTCTCTGCTATTCGTGGCGGGCGCCAAACGCGGGGTGATGGCCCGGGCGTACTTGTGCATCTCGAGTCCCTCCCTCGTACAAGCAAAAAGAGAGGCTCTCGTGAACCATGACTTTGACTGGGCTAGACCATGCTTCGCCGCTCCCAAGATAGAAGACGCCGTAGGACAGGAGACTCAGCCACGCCATCATTTCTGGGCAGTAGTAGTGCCCACCTTCTTGTTTCTCCTCTAGGGCTGAGGGCATCACGACGGCTTCCCCTAATCAGACTCCCCCGTAGTGGCGGTGAGAGAAGATGGGCATCGCAATTGGAGCAGCTTTTCCCCTGGTCCACACCAAAGCTTTGTTTGAGTCCCCGCAGATTAATTGAATCCTCGATCCATGTCCCCGATGGTTACTGTTTTGTTTGGATTCCATACTCTTGTTGGTTTTCTGTAACTGCGACGACCGGTCATGGGGAGAGAGGGGCATCTGCTCTGGTGTTACCAGGGAGGGGCGCCATCATGGCTTTCCCCCTTCTGTTTCACCTCTGAGAGAGGCAATTTGCTTTGTGCTTGGCCCGGTGTATCAATGGGAGGGGGTGATGGCACGACGTCGGGATATGGGGAAACTGTGCGTCTTTGCTTTGAGACTTGGGAGAGCGCCACGGCGTTTGTTCCTGCGGCGGGCAAAGAAAGTGGCCAATGTCGATTTGCAAGCAACGTGATGATGTTCTAGATGGCTCCCGAGGCTGCTGTTGCGTTTACTCCAGGGTAGGCTGGGATGGATACCTGGGACTACACGGGGAGACATGATGGCACGATGGTGGCTGAAGATGAAAGGTCTGGTATTGGCTTTTCCCTGATTTTGGTGTTCTTGCCATCTTGATGGGTGTATTCTTTATTGGAACCACGTCGTCGTGGTCATAAATTACAGTTAATCCAGTCCGGCGCTAGGTGTCGTGGTTGATGAGTGCCACGGTTCATCGACGACGTGGAACCAGACGCTTTGCTACCAGTCACATAAAGAAGACGACCCAAACGGGGATACTGCAGACTGACACGGCACGGAGCTGCATTTTAATCATTTCACACTCGGCCACTTGAGAACTTGATAAGAAGCCTTCCATGTCGGTCGCAATCTCGTCGCCGAGCTGGTTGGGCATCAACCCAGGTTGTGTCAATGCCAAGTCTAGGGTAGTCGGGAACGAATCAGGGGTTCTCGTCGTCCCAAACGGGAAGATCTAAATCGACCACGATGGGCTTGTAGAACTGTTTGCCGCCTACGTGCGGATATCGGCTCTTCATGATGGCGGCGTTCACCACACACGTCTCTCGACGACCCATCCTGCCAGCGAGGGCGGCCTGATCGCACCGCGGAGATGACGGATCGCCACCCAGTCCGAGGGTCCCGTGGCCAGCTTCGACGTCTACTCTGAAGGTATATGGAGGACTGTCCTCCGCGGTGATGGGACCCGAGGGAGTCATTGCGTCAACGTTTCCTGCAGTTGACCCTGATCGGCCTGGGTGAGATCCGTCGTTGGCGAGCGAGGGAGCTTTCTTCCCGGTGAGATCTACCAAGCTCGTCTTGTTTCCCTGGCCTGGATCCTGCCAGCGGACGACACTCTCTTCCTGGTAGGCGACATTTCGACAGCTTAGGTCCCACGTCACCCGCTCGGCGCCTCTTCCGCTATGGATGTGCCCGCAGACAGCAAGTTGTGGCCTCACGCGCCAGAGGGCCTGCCGCAGAGCCTCGCAGCCGGTAGCTCGACGCTCATCCGTCTCGTCGCAGTGCGTCCGCGGGGGCGTGTGCGCCACGACGATGTCCGTATCAAGGGGGATGGGCTCCCAGAGTGAGGTCAGATCGGACCAGTTGCTGTGGTTCTTTGGGGCGTCGTAGTAGAATGCCCACAACCCGTGACGTGGAGAGTAGGGAGACCCAAAGACCTTGAATTCAGTGTGTGGTCCAGTTGGTGATCTCAGGCGGATGGTAGCCGATTCGTGATGGAGATATGTTATCGAAGATGAGGCAAACAGGCCTAGGCACTCTTCTGACGACTGAGGGTTGTTGTTGTGAAAGTACATGCCATGTTCGGCGTAAAAGTTCGAGTCCAGTGTGATATCATGATTCCCTTTGCCTGCCGTCAGCCATCATGATCATGATCATCTGGAATCGTCATACCCGCGATAACAATCTTGGCCTCAAAGTCTGCCTTTTCCAACCAGGCTATCGTCTTGGAAAGCTAAATCTTGTGGTCAGCCTCATTCTGTCGCCCCAAGTCAAACGCCTCAGGGTCCAAGGGGCGACAAACCTCGGCATGGCTTCCCTGGTTTGTCAAGTCACCCGCATGGATGAGGACATCTCCCTTGGGAAGCTTGACTGTGCAGTTATGAGTATCCGAGATGCAGACGATCCTGGTCCTCCTCTTCCTCGTAGACGATGCCATGACGTTGGTTGAGCCGTTTTATGCAACGTCGTCCCAGAGGATTGGTTGAGTTTGTGCTAGTCAAGCCAAAAGTATGATGAGCCTCAGTGAAACCAGAAATGTGACGGCGACTGTTGGCCATGCGAGTTGCGGGGTTGTCTAAGACAAGTTCTTTCAGAAAACGATGCGAGAGTCATATCGACTGGTTGAGTTGAGTGTCATGAATGTAAGGGAGAGCTCGGCGTATTTGTTGAAGGGGTTGGCTGAGGGGTTGGTTCACGTCATTGTCGGGGAGTTGATGAAGGAACTGAGGACTGATGAAGATGAAGTTTGTATTTTCAAAGCTATGTCGGTACGAAGTAGAGAATCGGTGAATCCAGAATGAGATTCGAGTTGATGAATGAGTCACATCGTAAGCTAAGCAAGTCCTAGAGTGATGACGAGCAGCAATCCCAGAGGTGAATCAGTTGTTGGTCAAAAGGGCCGAGGCTGAGTGACAAGACGGTAATCTAGATCCAGATTCAGGCATTCATTGAGACCCAAGGGAAGAGAAGGGATGGACTTTTGACGTGCTTAATGAGGAGCAAAAAGAATGCTAGTTTGATGAATGACGGAGGTTGTCACGGCCGTAACCGAGATGTTGGAGAAACAAGTGCCGTGGGATTGTGGGGCTGTTTCATGAGGACAGTACTGTGCGAGAACAGTATGAAGCTAGCATCAGCGCTAAAACTCCAAAACCTGTGGCGGACAGGTTCTTTCTTTGTTGTGGACTTGAGTTTTGAGTGAAGGATGAGTCTATTCGCAACTTGATCCTTGAACCGTTGTCGATGATGAAACTGGCCACGTTGAAAGTTTCTTTTGCCTTGTCGTCCTTGTTCACTTGCACCCTGTCTGTCACGTCTGGGAAAAGAGGACTCTTTGCAGAACGATAACCAACCCCCCTGTTAGTATGGACAAGGAATACGACAGGGTCAGAAGCGGCCGGTCCATTCCCAGCGCAACGGGACGGGCTCTGGAGGGAAGCTAATCTCGGCATCGCCTTGTTCAAGTCAAGGAGACGTCGTTCCTCTGGCCATGTCGAGGACGATTGTAATAACGACGCTGGTCGACTTTATGCCACGCTGATTTGTTTCTCCGCCCAGAGGCTAGAAGGAGGATAGATGGTAGTGTCAGCAAGGATACCTTGACGGCGCCAGACGCGAAAAAAGCAACTAACCTCGGACCAGACGTTCTTTTCTCCCCCAACATCAACAACGTCAAATTTCCCCTCTGACCTTTACCGTTCGTGTCGTCCTGCCCTTGTCTGTTGACCCTGGCACGGGTCTGTTTCCTTCAGGGGCCGGGACTCTTGTCTTCCACTCACGGCTGGTCTTTATCTGCGCGCCATTCCTCCAGTGCGTCACCAATTGAGCAATCAGAATGAAACAAACGGCGGCGGCAACTAACATGGACGGGCCTAGCGTGCAGTGGGCAGCCTCAGAAGCTGCAGAGTTGCGCCAAGTGAGATTCAGCCGTCGACAAGAGGATGCAATCATCGTACATGAACCGTGGCGTAATCATGACTCCTCATTAGGTGGCCTCCAGCGAGGGGTTGGAAACAAAAGCTGGCCTGGATAACCCGTGAACGAGTTGAGTTACAGACCACATGAACACCAGAAAAGAGATCTAACCATCCTGGTACAAGATGTCTCTCCATCATACAAATTCATATCCCGTCTCAAGCCACCTCTAGGGTCCTGCTGCTCACCCCTGCAAGACCGCCCTCCACTGTATTTCCGGGAGATCCCACTGGAGCCCGCTGAAATCCTCCTCCGTAGCAGCCCCGGCCACAGCGGACGGGGAGGGCTGCAGGGGCCTGGAGGCACCGGCTTCTAGCGCAGTTCAGGTGCCTGTCACCAGTGGACCGCTAATCCAACACAGTGCGGCTATCCCGACGCGCTCACAGCCAACCAACCCCCCCTTCGGACGGGACCTCCTGTCTCCCGTCCTGCAGACATCAGTCCGAAAACCCCCCATCCTCATCTCTTTGCAAAGCTCCCTCTCCGAGCCCGACGCGCCTCGATTTTCTAGAGAGCCGTGCCGTGATCTTGATTGACGGCGACATTTTCATCGTCGGCTTTCGAGGTTTACGTCTGTCGTTGTTCCGAGAAGCGGCCTTTGTTCTTTTCTTGTCGCCTCTTTTCACGATCCCCTCCCTCCCCCTTTATCGCCGGCTCCGACTCGTCGCGCACCTTTGACCCGCCACGAACCGTCTCTCTTTGTCCGACTGCGAATATTCCGTTTTACTAGTGACTAGCTCGAGTTGCTACCCATATATCCCGACACCGACTTCTCGTATACGATCGCGCATTCTCTCGCCGCACTCACCTCTCGTCTCTCGCTCCCACGGCGCCGCCAGATCCTCTACTCATTCAGGGGGTTGCGGGCGCCATCGATATGGCCACAATGGCACCCGCCCCGACTTCGACCGAAAACATTACTCCGCCGCGCAGCAGTCATGGCTATACGGACTCGTGGGGATATGCTCATCCCCAGAAGGAGGTACGAAATCTTGCCGTCCTGCAGGAGGTGTCGACGTCACGGGACATCTGCATGTGGTGCAGTACTGACCGCTCGCCAGGACCTGGACGACGATATGAATGCCACCACGAACCACGACTACACGCATAAAAATCATTACTCTAATCAAAACGGCAACTCGAACGTGCCATCCTACCATTCTGCCATGGACCGACCTAGTCGCAAGAGGAACTCACATGATAACCTCTCGAGCGTCAAGGTGCGGAACTCGGTGGATGGGACACACTACGGTAGCGAACCCAAGACCAGCCCAACTCTAGATGATGGCTCTTGGGCAACCTACGGACCTCACTTGAATGGTGATGAGTATAGCCGAAACGCCGTGCCCTTGGAAAATGCCGTCGTCCCCGACGAAGAAGAGTCTAAGTGGATTCACCGAGACAAGTTGGCAAAGATCGAGAGCGAAGAGCTTCAAGCTGCAGGCTTCTTTGTCCCCAGAACGCGCAACCATAGCAAGCAGAGACGAGATAGGAGCCGCAGTGCTATGCGCCGAGGCACCGACGCGTCCGAACAGAGCCACGCCCCCAGGTCTCGCAAGAATTCGACCGCTGTCGAGTCACGAAACGCCGAGCCAGTGGTGGAGAGCTGGGATCTGCGAACTCCCGAAGAGATCCGTGAAGAGGAAGCCAATGCTTACTTCACTTCAAACAACCACAAGGGAGGCTCTCGCATTCCGGTTGCAAAGGTTAGTCCAGTGCCTATTGTTGTCGACTGTTTTGAGCGCGGATCCATTGTTTCGAGAAAGACGAGCGAGAGCCCCGATGGAGAAGAATCATCTTTAACAAATGAAAAGACTCGACCTGGAAGCGCACACATGAAAGGGCCAGACACCATGTCGCTCAACGGAAGCACCACCTTGGCTGCGCCGAAGCGCGCCACTACCGATACGTCTCCGAAGAAGCCTGCGCCAGGCGTCCGGAAGACATCAGGGCCGGGCAAGACGACGACCACGACGGGTAGACCAAAGACGCGCTCTGGGTCTATCGGCGGGAGCATCTCGACTCGACCCTCTACTAGATCTGGAGAATTATCTCCAGGAAACAAGGCCCCCGAGGGCGACCCCCCATGGATGATCAACTCTTACAAGCCCGATCCTCGACTGCCCCCAGACCAGCAGCTGCTCCCGACTGTCGCAAGACGTCTACAGCAGGAGAAGTGGGAGAAGGAGGGCAAGTTTGGCGATGTCTACGATAAGGACTTCCGGCCGCTCAACGATCACGCCCTCCTGAGGCCCACAGAGCCCGCCCAGACCGAGAAAGTCGAAGAGGATAAGGACAAGGAGAAGTCGCCAACAGAAGACGAATGGCCGCTCAAGCTTGAGCCGACAAAGAGTCCGACTCAACGCCCAGGCGGATACTCTACCATGCCCAAGATCTCGGACAAGCATCACAGCCCACTGCCGAGCCCAAGGACGCCAGTTACACCACATGCTCCACCACAAGAGGAACCGAAGCCTCAACCAGCTGCCCAAGCTCCAGTACAACCACCACCACCACCTGCTGACGACGACAAGGGTGGCTGCGGATGCTGTGTGGTGATGTAGAGTCCCTTTAGCCGTTCCTTTCTGTCAACCGCGCGATCCAGAGAAAAAAGACCGACACCGACCCAATGTGTCCCGACGACACTTCACGACGAAACGAATTTCCTTGCCAATTACCTACTTTTCTGCTTGCATTCAGCCCTTGTGTTAGTTTACCGTACCATACCAAGCCAGCCGCCTGCTTAGCGACGCAACTGCCATTCCCTTCCCTTTGTTTTACCGTGTTAGCGATTTCTTTCATATACCTGGACGGGATGCTACCAACCACTTGTCGCCGTGATGCAACCTCATCGCGAGAAGAAGAGAAGATATAGTCACTGGCCTGACCTGGATGCTCGACGACGACGAGTGGTGTTGGTTCCCGGCCTACAGACGGGATTCTGATTCCTGCTTTGGGCGTCCTACATTCTCATGTATTTAATTATCGGAGTTGGCGCTTTATTTTTATTTGTCCTTTTTATACAGTTGGTTGCGGTTTTTGCTTTATACTTTTTGAGGTGTCTCTTCCTGTTGCACTTTGTGAAGGGAGAAGACAGGAGAAGGAGAACGATAAAATGGGGATGGATGTTGGGTGTAGTTGGTTGAACTGGAGGGGAAGTTGCAGAGATTCTGGGTTGGATGACCCTGAGTTGAGGCCAGCGGTGACAGCTCTCTTGAAGGGAGAGGAGAGGGGAGGGGCTTTCTATCAGCACTCTTGGAGATTGGAGATGATGGGTGTGGGATGAATAACAAGACTTTAAGATGTTTGCTGTGCCGTGCGAGCTGTGAAGAGTGAACCTGATGATGTGATGTTTTCCATGTGTCCAAATGCGGCTGTGATATAGGTGATGGGGACCTCAGCTTCGAACTCAAACGTATTTATCAGGCCATCTATTGAACGACATGTCAAGTTGTTCAGCTGCATCTGTGCAAATGATCATGAAGTTTACACGAAATCCAACAGCCACACATCAAAATCCGGCACCGAAATCTTGGGAGTTTCGGGTCTCTTTCTGCACGAACTCTCTCCACAACGTCATCATTACACACTAAAAAGCCCGCCAAATCGCGATCCAAGTTTCGGCAGATCGGCACACGAATGTGGTTGCGCGTATTCTTTTAAAAGTTTACGACCAAGGCGGCAGAGCTTTTTTATGCAACGGATAGAACGGAATGAAGAATGAGTGAGAAAAGTAATCAGCTGGTGTTTTTTTGGAGAGTGGAGTTGGCGGTGCGTTTGCATCATCGATTGGGATGTGACGTGGAGGACACGTGAAGATGGGCATTTATATAGAGGTCTGATCTCGGCTTGAGTGAAGGGTATTGAGTAGGTATCGTATTTGATTGAGATAATACACAATGGTTGTTCAACACGGAGACGCTCATCATATTCCCAAGGAGCACCGGGTTCACAAGTAAGCTCCCATCTCCAACGTAACTATCACCACTGACATCTTCAGACCCGGTGCCTGGCTTCCCGCCGACCACCGCGTGCACCGCGAATACGTCCGTCGCGTAAGCAAGCACGCCGACGAGAACCCCAAAGACCTGGTCCCAGTCCTTCAAGAGTTCAAGGACTTTATCGAAAAGACGCCCCGCGTGTACATGTACTTTGTACAGATGTTTGAGGAGATTCCTCAGAAACATCCCTACTGCAATGATCCCACGGGCACCCCGCAGATCAGGGATTATGAGCACATGTTGCAGGTGTTGAATCATATTCTTACGAGGGCGCCTGAGTGGACTGATGCCGCGGAGAGTGTGGGCATGGTGGGTGTCCCGATGAATGCGATTTTTGACTATCCCATGGGAACGCCGAGGTGAGTTGCTATGAACTTGAAGATGAATTTGACTGATTGAATTAGTGGGTATGCTGCTTTCTTGGATCCTGATGTGAATCGGATGATCAAAAAGGTCCTCAACGAATGGGGCAAGTTCCTCCAGGTAAGACAGACCATCTTGTTCTTGAGTATAGTCGAGCTGACACTTCAAGACTCCGGAATCGGCCGAAGTCTTGGGAAACCACAAACTGGGCTGGTTCGGCGAGACTGGTCTAGGAGATCTCGTCGAGGTAGCCAACGCGCCCAAAAAGTCCAACCTCAAGTTTGAAGAGATGTTTGAGTGTGATCCCTCTGCTACACACTATGGCTTCAAATCCTGGGATGGTAAGTGGACAAACTCACTTTGAAGATGTTATGCTTATGCGGTGTTAGACTTCTTCACTCGCAAGGTTCGTGATTCGGCTCGGCCGGTCGCGTCCCCCGAGGATGACCTCGTCATTGCGAATTGCTGCGAATCGCGTGTGTACAACATTGAACGAGATGTCAAGCTTCGTGATCGCTTCTTCGCCAAGGGTCAGCCTTACTCGATCCTTGACATGCTCGCACACGATCCTCTGGCCGAGAAGTTTGCAGGTGGCACCATCTACCAAGCTTTCCTATCAGCGCTGTCATATCATCGCTGGCACTCGCCAGTGTCGGGAACGGTACGTCGAGCGTTTGTCGAAGAGGGTACGTATTTTAGCGAGCCACTCTTTGAAGGTGTCGGCGAGCCCGGCCAGACCGAGATTTCGTTGGCGGGATTGTCGCAGTCACAAGGATACCTGAGTGCTCTCGCTACGAGGGCGATTATCCTGATTGAGGCGGACGAGCCAGCGATTGGGCTTCTTGCGTTCATTGGTATTGGTATGGATGAGGTGAGCACGTGTGAGATCACGGTCAAGGAGGGACAAAAGATCAAGAAGGGTCAAGAGACGGGCATGTTCCATTTCGGCGGGTCGACGCATTGTGTGATTTTCAGGAAGGGTGTCAAGCTTGAGGGATTCCCCGAGGTTGGGAGGAAGGAGAATGTGCCTGTTCGTAGCCAGCTGGCTGTTGTCAAGAAGTAAGCTTATCGCTGAATGGACAGGGCAACTATGTTGGGTAGTATTATGTCACGACCTAGTCAGCTACATGGAACAAATCGAGAGATCGTACAAGTCATTCAATTAATCGTCATTTCACTCATTTCTTCGCATCATCCTTCATGCCGGCCTGGATCCAAGCTTTCGAAGCAGCAGCCTTGGCCTCAATCTCCTCCTCGGTCAACTTGTTGGTCTCAAACGCCGTGTGAGGCGTGGGCACATGGCGACCGGCTTCAAATCCAGGACGCTCTAGGAGCTTGTAGAGCCACTTTTCGAGGTGAGGGAACTCGGATAGGTCTACACCAGCCCATTCTGTGAGTTGCGTTAGTGACTGTTTAATAGGTGAGTGAGAGTGAAGAGGTTGACTTACTGGCACTGGAGACCCAGCCCCAGCAGGAAATGTCGGCGATGGTGACCTTGTCGCCGACAATGTAGCCTGACGACGACTTTTCAAGATGCGTGTCTAGGGTGCGGTAGAGGCGGCGTGTCTCGTTGACGTAACGGTTGATGCCGTACTCAATCTTTTCCGGAGCGTACCCTAGGGAGGGTTAGAAGAAGTAATTGATGGGGATTGAATGCACGCACGCTTGAAGTGGTTTGCCTGTCCTTGCATGGGACCCAGACCGCCCATCTGCCACATGAGCTGCGCATTGTTAGCATCAAATCGTTGATGAACTCATTTGTAATGTGAAAACTCACCCAGCTTGTGGTCTCCCAGTGCTCGCGAGATCCATAAGGATAAGAAACCTTGTGATCCTTATCATACCGATCAACAAGATACTGCAAGATGGCGCCCGACTCAAAAACGCGAATCTTTTCACCGTTGAGAGTATCAGTCATGGCGGGGATGCGACCATTGGGGTTAATCTCGAGGAACCAAGGCTCCTTTTGCTCGTTCTCGCTCATCTTGATGGGGTACACCTTGTAATCAAGGTTGAGCTCCTCAAGCAGGATGGAAGCCTTGATACCATTGGGTGTACCAACGGTGTAGAGGGTGATGTCTGTCTTTGTCTTGGAAGCCATGTTGAAGAGTTGTTTACCGAGCAGAGCGATGCGTGAGGTCATTGAGTTGTGAACGACAGTGAATGGGTGTGTACAACTGCTTTATATGCAGATCACCCATTGTGAGTGAGGGGTTGCTCTCCCTTCCCGAGATACGATTATTCATTCATTTTTGGATCCGGCTTAGAAATCCGATAGGAGCCCACATTCTGCTGTTTCCAGACTCGGATTCGGAGGAATTCCTGTGTACAGGCTCGTTTGCTGCCGATGGCGCCATCTTAGTAATGACGTTCCGAAATCTCCTTGGGGGGACGGAGTATTTGGGGCCGAGGGTCCGTGGGATATCCGACTACCTCCGGGATGTCTATTGTTCCTCTTACAGCATCTGTTGTTGTTTATCTGGGGTATTTCTGAATTACTCAGCTTCGTTTCTTTATCCTTTGGCGGCTGCTTTTTTTTTTCTGGCTTAAACGAGACTCTTTGCTCGGATGACCGTGATTGGACAGGGTTAGCTTCTCCGTGGGTAGATGACGGAATGTCGGGACGGAATGTCGGAGCACAGCACTTTAAGCCGTAGAGAAGGCTCAATCTTTGGGTCCTGATGCTCAGTAGTTGTATGAAGCTCGGGAACCGATCTCTGATTGACATTGAATGAGGGAAAGCTGATCAAAGCAGGCCTGGTCTGAATGAGGTGATCCTCTGCATGAACGGTCTTGTGTTTGGTTGTGGGATCGGGGAGTCCCTTGATACTCTCCAAAATGCGCTGCATATATTAAGCTTAGTGCAATGTGAATTGGACTCTTCTTATGGGATCTACTGTTCTTCTATCGCGGTCTGATGCAGTCGACTCGACTTGTCGACGCCGAGTCTTGTTGTAGGCTGTGGGCGGTGTTGCATCAGTAAACAATCTGGCTGCAACGGCAATACGGCTAAGTCTTTTGAGCACCTGGCCGAATTAAATATCAGATAATCTCCTACCTTGCCATAAGACTGTGGAGCGTGAACTGTTGCGTCCCCGTTGGCTCACTGGAAGACATCGGTCATCTATTACCGACTTCCGGAAACCAACGACACTGCTCGGATTTGAGTTGGTAATGACCATATGCTCAAAAAGATTTGCGCCGAACCGTTTCCGATACTTTCTAGTACCTAAACATAAGGTTGGTGAAATGCCAACTCTTGCGTATATTCACGATGTGGCCACGTAAACAAGGACGGCCTGCGTTGCGTTCACATGGAGACGTGCACCTGTCATCACGCTGTGTTTCCTGGGGAGCAATGAGAGTCAAAAGGCAGTCAAACTAGAATGAAAGATGGTACCAGGGTGGTTAGATGAAAGATCGGCGTTTTTTCTACCTAGGGCTGCTACGCGGAACTGCCTTTTCCAGTCAAGATCCGGGTGGGCAAGGCTCCTTCCAGGGAAACCAACACCGCTCTACGAGGCTTGGATCTGGCTCTCCTGGCTGTTTGAAGAAGCCTGTGCGTATCTGGCCATCGAGTTGTTGGGAGACGTTTGTGACCTCTGGGTAAAGTTCTGCATCTGGTAGATTCCCAAAAAGCCAAAACCCGTTTGGCTTGATCAGGAGGTAACATATGAGAAACTGTGATTCAATGTCGGGCCGTGAAAAATATCTATTAAGGAGTGATGCATCTCGTCCAGATTCTTTTTCTTCCTTCCACTTACCACTGCCATCGAGGAACCACGCTCGTTACTGATCTCTTAATGATAACTGGGTTTCGATTTAGCTGCCTACTTCTACACGTATGATCCCTTTTGTATCGGTTTTATACTGCCACTTACCTGTAATTATATACAGTACCCGAAATGACCCGTATAGGACTGGATCAATTAGCCCCGGAGCTGATCGAGCTCATCGTGGAAAACGCCTTCGAAGTTAACAAAAAGAATGTGGAAAGGGGCTACGACTTCCCCGCGATCATCCACTTTCATTTTTTATCCAACAGAAACGACCTACTCGAACGCTTCCAGGTCTGGCGGGACCTTCTC
The DNA here is from genome assembly GCA_030779165.1 of Fusarium sp. MBC 441. Lineage (NCBI taxonomy): Eukaryota > Fungi > Ascomycota > Sordariomycetes > Hypocreales > Nectriaceae > Fusarium > Fusarium sp. MBC 441. The sequence continues at coordinate 60,820 of JAPFTC010000038.1, forward strand.
AGCCTGGCCGCTACCTGCAAATACCTGCGTCGCGTCGTCACCCCTCTGGCTTACTACCGCGACATCAAAGACAACTACACTTCTTCGTTGCTCATTTCAACCAAGAGAAACAACCTTGCTGGAATTTCCATGGCCTTGAGTCATGGCGCGAACCCTCATATCGGAGATCGAATAACCGCCGTCTCGTTCACTTTTCATCATTTCGGCTGGGGGTACTGGCACGTCCTCAATCTCGAGGATCAAGCCACGCCCCTTCACTGGGCAGCTCTAAACGGCCATATTGAGGCGATGAAGTTGCTTCTTGAGCATAAAGACGCCGATATCAATCACCGCGTGAGGGTTGACACAAGCGTTGCGAGATATAGGAGCATTGGTTGCAAAAAACGCGCAGACAAGTTTTTGAAGGTTTTCCCCTTCCCAGACAAGCCTGTCCAAGAGGTTACGGCCTACATACACCAGGGCCTATGGGGAGTGGACGACTCCATTTGTTACGAGACGATTGAAAAGGGGGCAAATCCGCTTTACTTCGCTCTCCTGGCCGGGAACGTCGAAATGTCGGAGTTCCTTATCAAAGCAGGCTCTTCCGTGCAGACCCATCTGGGCACCGGCATCACTGCCTTGCACCAAGCTTGTCAGAGGGGAAGCATCGAGCTGGTGCGGCTTGTTCTTGACCACGTTAGCCCCGGCGTTGAGGATGCCAAGGGGAAAACCCCCGTCCACTACCTACCCAATGATGCGCCCGACAGGGACATCATCATCGACTTTCTCTTGGCGAAAGGCGGAGATGCATTCGCAATCGGGCTGATACACAAGAAAGTGAAGCGCGTCCAACTCCGTCACTTGTTTCAACTAAACCTACGTGCGAACATTTGGTTTCACACTAGATTCTACGGAACAGAGCCTAGTGATGATCTGCTTGTCCTGAATGATTGGCAGTGGGAGACGGTCTGGAGGCTGGAAAATGGGAACATGACTGTGAAACCCCTAATTCTGTGTGGTGGTCTCGTCCAAGAAGGACAGGATGAGGAGCTTGTTGAAGAAGAAGATAATGATGCTTATGCTGAGGGAGTGGAACGAAGAATCCGATTGATCGTGACGACTTAGACTGGAGAATGGACTTGGAACGATGATACTATGAATGGCGTGTGGCATCTTGTTTGTTGGACTGTGTACTTCTGGCACTTTGACTTTATATAATACCCCATAGCTCTGGATCTTTGCAATAGACGTTGTCTCTGTCGAGTCGACTGGTTAAGACGTATGGGTGCACATCCCTTTGGAGCCTTTTGCTTCCAAGTTTTACACCCCGACTTCTCCTACGCCTTGCCACTGCTGCCGCAAATATCCATCCACCCCTCAACTTCCTCCTGCAACACTGCAATCCCCTCATCCGTCCGCTGCATAAATGGCTTATCGGCATTCTTCCTCAGATGCACATGCCACACCTCCAGCAGCAACTTGTTGACGTTGAGCTTGACGGCACCGGCGTCGATGCACTGCTTCATGATGTCGGCGCTAAAGTCGTTTGTTCCGTGGAGGGCCATCAAGGCGCGGCCGCGGATTTGCTTATCGATTGAGGAGAGGCGGACGAGGTCTAGCTTGGGTCCTTCAGGAGGGTAGTCTCCGTGGATGTTTCCGACGCTTGGGGCGAGGATGTCGATGCCTGCTTTTAAGAAGTCTTCTACTTCTTCAGGGGTCGTGAAGAGGGCTTTTGTTCATGGTTAATGTGAGATTTTGACTGAGGGGATGGAGCTTGCCTTCGAGATCACCAGTGCCGGCGATGCCATCTTCGCCGCCGTTGATACGACCACTCTCTGCTTCGACTGCTATACCGTGCTCGTGGCACAGCTTTGTGAGGGCAGCGGTTTTGGAAAGGTTTTCTTCGTGATCGTAATGGCTCATATCAACCATAATGGAGTCAAAAGGAAGACTAGACACGACTTTCTCGATCTGCGACACATCCTGCGCATGATCTAGGTGAAGCGAAAGTGGAACAGTGGCAGACTTGATGGCAGCCGATGCAGCCCAGGCCATCGTTGGAAGTTGCTCCAATGTTGATGGGAACAAGAGAAGAATCAAGGGAGAGCGCTTGACCTCAGCGGCTCTAACTAGAGCTGTGAGATGCTCGACGTTGTAGCTGTCATCCGATGAGCATGGGCTTGGTGGAGAGAAGTAGGATAACTCACCAGATGGCTGCCAAGACTCCATACTCGCCTTTGACGGCATTCTCCAAAATCTGTAGCGTGCGATTAGACTCCTTAAGGGTTGTTGTTGACGCCATTTTTGAAGCGATGTCAGGCTAGACTCTGGGATGTTGGATTCAAGTCGTGAGGGACATCACATCGTGGGGTGATGCCGTCAAGATCTCAAGCGGGGCTCTCCGCTAAGCTCAAGATTGGCTATCGTGATGGTCAATCCGATGACCAACCAATAAGTCACGGTTTGAGCTTGACTTGGGGCCAAATCTCTACCGAGTTATTGATCAATCGCGGCAACTTTGAGATGCCTCAATACTGAAGTTGGAAGTCCTCCGCCTGGGCTCTGTAAATGACATGGAGATGAGATTAAGCAAAGACCACAGACATCGTGGACCCGCCGTAGTTTGAGTCTATATACGTTCAGCATTTACTTTCTTCTTTGGTCCTTCATTCTTGCGCGCTCGCTCTGGCTCTTCCGATGTAGCACTCGTCTCAGTAGGTGCGGTTGATTGAGCTTTCATGGGCACGCCTGAGGTGTCGGGCTGCTCATCGTCAAAGTTCGGTTTAGGATCGCCCTCCGCGTTGTCGGTCAATTCCCCTCCGTAGACATCTGGGTACTTTTTGAAGCACTCTTGCATTACCCTGGTGTCGCATCAGTCGTTGGAACGCACATGTGCATATCTTGGTACTCGACGTACTTGAAATGTTCGATACAGTTCATTCCTTTGGGCTCCTCAGTTGAGAGCATGAAACAGCTGAATGAACTCTTGAACTCTTCTCCACATGGACCGTGGGCCATTCCACCAAGGCAAGAGCAGTCCCAATTGAACTCGCCCGTCTCGGGGTTATACGCACCCTGCTGACTTTTGTCCTCGCGGTCATCGGCAGCCATGCCATTGTGGGCGCCTGACTGGGGCTCTGAGGTCTCGACCGATCCGTGTTCCTCCTCATATGCTGTTTTGGTGTTGCTTTGGACATGCTTTTGCTTCTTGGTAATGGAGTCTTTGGCCGGGAATTTGTGGTCGGGGTTAGTGGGAACAGGTACCGTTTGTGCTATCCAACAGTCAACGATGGCTCCATCAGCTTACACAACCAACGCATACAGGCAGCCTCTGCAAATACAGGGCTGGTATTGAAGTAGTACAGAGTACCAGCGGCAAGACTTAGCCGGGCTGCTGAGCTCTTCCATGATCGGGTGGGCCTTTGCCGAGTTGCTGTCGACGTGAATCGTCGAGGGGCGATGGAGCCCAGGTTCGCAACTACAGGGCGCGAAGCCGAACGCAAGGTTACTAGACACATTTCGGGATGAAAATGTTTGAAGCTGTACCGAACAAGGTCGTGGGCAACCCGCGAGATAAAAACGATAACTAGGTTGGTGGAATAGCTCCCCTCGGACTGGGACGGGGTGATCGGAACTGCCGGCCCCGAGATTTCGGACCAAAAGGAAGATGCAGCCGCTAGATTCGGCCGAAGAGCTCCGTACGGCGTCATCCTGGACATGGGTCTACTACCTGAGAGTGACGCCCCGACTCATGTCTCTGAGGGAGCATGGATTTGTTTTGGTGACCAGTCGGCGAACTTGAGAGAGGGAAAGCCTCGTTTTGCAACATGGTGTTCGCAAGGAGACGCTTTACGGTTGTCCATATTCCGGACCAGGAAAAAAGAGAAATACTGAGAACTAACGTTTTTCGTATTAAACCATGATGCAGTGCATCTAACGCTGGCTATGCTTAATTCAGACTCTTGTATACACACCTGGCCGCTTTGAGAATCCACCACCCCGTAGATTTCAACATGTAACAAAGGACCCTGTAGGTCAACAACAGTACCTTGTTCAAAAGGTACACGCCACCAACAACACCCACAGTGCCCAGAACGAACCAGAGCAACGGCTTGTTCGCGAGCCACTTTAGTACACGGGCATCTGTTCTGTACCAAGTGGCTGTTTGGAGGTCTGTGATGTAGGGTTTAAGATTGGTTGAGCTGATGATCTGCACTGTGGGCGAGGGCAGTGATGGTTGCCCATATAGATAGGCCGCTGTAGCCAGAGAGATGAAGAGCGGGCCTGTTGAGAACATGATCGCAGCGTAAGGTAGCAGCCATGCCCAGAATCGCGTTATGCGGTGATGAAACGGCAGTCGAGTGATGGCCGACGCAAAGGCAGGGTGCCTCGCAGATGAAATCATTATATCGTTGGTGATGCCGGTAGGCAGAGTGGCCTGGAAGAGGGAGTTATGCTTCAACTCGGTTTCGATTTGGTCGAGCGGGAAAGGCTGGTGGCAGACAGTATCCATGTCGAGGTAAATGCCGCCATAATGATGAAGAACAAAGTATCGTATGGCATCGGCACGTTGGATAGGAAAAGGGTATGTATCCCAGGTTTCCACAAACCAAGGGTACTCGGACAACAGAAACTCTCGAGCTCGCTCGTCGGTCCAAAGCTGAAATTCAAGTTAGAGATCGGTTTATTTTCACAGGGGGTTGGTAGCGGGCTTTCAAACGTACCATGTACTCAAAGTTTGAGTACGCCTTGAGACAACTTTGCTGTGACTCGGTCCACATCTCTGGGATCGTCTCGTTCTTGCATGTCTGGTGTAGAATTCGTGGTATTTGCCTCGACGAATGACCGTGCTTCGGTTGATCCTGAAGAGTCACATTGACGTGGGCACTAAACATCTCCTTGTTGTGGCGTAGCAAGGAGAAAAGATCTCGTAGGGAATAGAGTATGAGACCAAAGATTGCCAAGTCCACTAGAATGAGGCATATCGTGGTCAATCCCGGTCTTGTAAATATTGGACGCCTGGTTGGCCAAGTTCCAACACACCCACGCTCTGGTTCTTGAAGTTGGCTTTCTTGGTCTTCTATTCTTTGATAGCCGGCAAAGCGGCTGAAACAAGATCTCATTGTGGGTTGTTGATTGATCATGGTGTGGAAAGACGATGATGTTTTGAGGAGTCCATGTGGCAAGCAAGTGCACAAGCTAAAAGGTTATATACAATTACTTATCATGAAGCTTTAGTCCGACGGACAACCACGAAATTACTCTCTGCCCCTGATCCCTAATGATTTTCGTATCCCTCCTTTGCCCAAAAGTTCCAGATGGATTCTGTTGGCCGAGAAGGACCGCAGAGAGGCTCGATAGTGGCTAGTTTCTGTCCGTGATGGAGGCATTTCCGCTCAGCTGCTACATAGGACGCGTCAACTGAGGCGGTGATGCACTCAAACTTAAGCGACGAAGAGTTAATACGAATATGGTTGGTCATTTAGCGAAAAAGGGTGTCTGTGCCTCTCGCAATGCATGCCGAAACCCGCCGCCCCATGGGTAGATTTGGCGTTTTCTCCTCCAAAATACGGTTGGGGACCGCTTGATTTAATGCTTCTGCCTAGAAAGAGTACGTACGCGTCTATGCTTCCTGGAGGATCAAATATTGACGATCGAGACTTTCGGGCTGAAGGGTGGGATGTTGAGAGGCCTTACAAATTAGCCTCGTGGTATAATGATTGGCTGCGTCGTCAAAGTCAGTGGACACTTACTAAATTTAGTTACCTTCCCGTTATTGGATCCACTGGAGGGGAAAAGCTTGACCAATTGTAGCTAGTTTTTCCACCTTGTGCTGCATGTCGTCACTTACAGTACCCCGTACCCTAACCCGTACCTTACTCCGTACCTTACTCCATAGGAAGTTGTTGTTATCTCAAAGATTCAACCGGTCAAACTTGATTCAACTTTTGTTAATGGGGGGTAGAGTACGTAATTATGCTTTGGTCACTTGCGTGGCCTCGATGTGGGAGTGACAGATTTTACTCGGTCTGCTAACTATAGGTAGTTAGCTTTTCCACCTTGTCTCCAGACCCTTTTCTGCTCCTCCTTGAGCTTGGATGCAGCATCACTTGATCATCAACAGGGATACCTTCCATTTCGGCACATCGCCGAGATTTGTTCCGAATGTCTCGCTCGCGCGGTGGTTGCTTGAATTGTCGACAGCGCCGAAGAAAATGTGACCAGCAACGCCCGTCTTGTGCAGCATGCAGCCGTCGACACGTCCAATGTTCGGGCTATTCGACTGAATACCGTTGGATAAATCATGTTGCCGTGCCCAACGGTTCTCGATATGCTGGGTCTGCTGAAGTGTACGACGCACCTTGCAACCTTCAGCCTGGTGTCACTTTGACTGCGCCTCCACCAACTTACGATTCTCGAATAACGCAGCCTCTGTTTAGGAATTGTAGGCAGCAAGATAACCCGCCCCTTCATTTCATTGAACCAAAACTAATTTTTCGGGCAGTTCTTCACTCTGGGCTGAGGCTATTCTACAAGACTCAATCCAACACATGGATTCAGCCCTTCCTTGTCGACATGTCGCTAGAGAGCCAGTCCATTCCAATCATGGGTGCTGCTCTCCAGTCCCTCATTTCAAATGGAGATGAAAATATTCCTATAACGACCATGGAGTGTCTTGATATTGCTCTCAAGACGTTTCGTCTTGAAATCGTATCACGTGGTGCACTTCTATCTCCTGGTACAATATGTGCTGGAGTTTTTCTCTGTGCCATCTACGCAAGTCCCCCGTTACATCATGCCTGTGGGCCAAAAGCGTGACTAACTAGATTTCATACAGCTTCTTCAGGCCCAACCGTATACACCGTACCTCCGAATGATGGCTGATGTTTATCAGCTAACTAATCCAACAATAACACTCGTCCCAAGTCCAGAGAAGGACCCCGCTCTTCAACATGCCCTCGAGTACATGGCCGTCGTGGATCTACCCTTCCTCGTTTTGGGTAGAGTATGCCCCTCACTGGGTCTTTGGAGGCGCTTCCGCCAAGCTCAAGATGACTGGGAGGGTGGAAGAAGGATGGGTGTCGAGACTTTTACGGGAGTCCATAGAGGACTATTAGATATGTATGGCGATATGATGCATGATGAGACGAGTGTTTCGGTCGCTCGTCTATGGGGGTGGTCCCCTGATGAGACCAGCGACTCTATACAGCACCATTTCTGGGACGCTTGGAGGTTTGCTGGCATCGTCAATGCTCGCAGGCGGGCTCGTTTCCAGAGAGATTTTGGAAGTTTGACCAACGAAGACGAGACCGTAAGCATCCCTGAAAACGATGTGGTACTAAGCAGCTTGATGGCTGCTATCCAGACGGTCTACACCCACTCACAGCTTCCACAAAATCAAGGTCTCCTGATGATCAATGGCCTTCTCTTCCCCCTTGTCACGGTCAGCCTGGAGATCTCATACCTCAAAAGGCACCCCGAGTCGAAAAGGACACTAGATGACGTGAGACAAAGTTTTGAACAGGGGCGGACCTTTCCCCTCTCCAAAATCATGTTTCAATTGCTTGATGAAGCTTGGGAAGATGGTTCGGATTGCTTTGACATGGATCATGCAGCTCGATGTAAAGGCGTGGAGCTGGCTATTATGTAGAGACCTTTGCTACCATTTGCGAGTAGCATCAGTTAATACATCTGCCCATTGCATCTCTGGGGGTGCTGTTGAAGGATCGTCTTGTACGCCCAATGAACTCTTCACGTAATGACCCGCACAACTCGATGCCGCGTTCAAATTCTTGGAGTAGATACTGGTGCCATCCACAAAAGACACTATGATCTGCAAGGTAGGCTCATGTTCAGGCCGCCGGAGTACACCGAGCGGTGCCATTCGCGGCAAAACCTTAGCTGCAGATGGACCGACATGCGATCACCAAAGCGTGAGTTGGTGGTTGGACTTCAAGACCCACGGACCTGGACCAGTCGCCCCAAGGAAACTCGGTTGATTCGTAATAGAGGAGCCAGATGGGGTCTGTTGATGCCAAGTTGTACATACAGTACTTACCGTACAATAGCGCACATAATAACACAAGACAGACTTGTCTCGCCCAGGCCCAATACAGTTCTGATTTATAAGCCCCTGACGTCAATGGTCAAACATATGGCTTTAGAGTTAATGTATAAGTATTCAGTTTCTCGTTCTCTTAGCGGCCCATTTCTAAAAAGTGTGCACCTGAACAACAGTCCTGCATTCATTCGACATCAGAGGCATCTCAGCACCATGACCACCCCTTATAGAATCCATATCGCACCGGCAAACACCGGATTATGGAACATCAAGCAGAGTGAAGAAGCTGCTCAAACGACGGCAGAGACTTTGCAGAAGGATCTGGAGGTACGGCCACAGAACCACTCGGGAATCGGAATGCTAATCACCAAAAGAATCACCACGTATTCCTGAACGATGTCGGGTTTCACGATCATGCAAGTCCGACTTTCCGATGTTAGCAAACTCGGACGTGCTAACAAGTTCACATAGATGCCGCATCATCTGCTGGCTCTGTATGGAACAGGCGCAAGCGTCGCCGACATCCAAAAGGCATATGACCTGCGTCATCCTCTGCAACGCCCAGTCGTCTCTCAACACCAAGACGCCGCGAAGGACCTCATAACCCATTGGGATCACGCCGCCGAGTACCTGGGAAAAGAAGAATATTACCCAGATTTTCTTGCCTACTTTCAACGAGCCATCCAGCGAGAGGGGTATGAGTCGGTGGTCAAGTCTCACCTCTTGAAAGGCGACGACTCGGCTAACGACCTCCTCCTCCGCCTGCACGCCGGTGTTGTACACCCATTGATCCAGCTGATGTACGGCCTTGAGTGGAAACAGCCTGCTATCGTCGCCCAGGCCCTTGCCCAGACGTGTGTCCACAACGTCGAGGGGTTGGATCAGCTGCTTCTCGCTAGCGAGCAGAAGGCAAATACCACGCCAAGGTCCACAAAGATGCCCTCGTTACTTTCAATGTACGAAAAGGTCAAGACGGATTCTCGCCTCGCGGGCTCGGTCCTAATAGAGGACAAGAGTAAGATTGAAGATGGTGTCATTCAACGAGGCAAGGAGCCGATGCTGGTTATCCTGGAGCAAGTACACGTGGGCCCCGAAGAACTGGACGAGAGGACGGCAGAAATGTTCCATGCCATGATCCTCGTCGCGTCGAGCGCCGCAATTCATCCTCCTCATCACGTCAAATACGACTTTTTCCTCATGCGAGTGCATCACTACACACGATTGGGTCAAGAGGGTAGCTAACTCATGGGGTCTCAGGCATCACGTCAACTCCTCTTTGATCTACCTGACATTCAACTCGCAGCCGTGGCTGTCTACAGCGGACAAGGCTCGCTTGTTGGAGTGGAAGATTCGACTTGATCTTGTGCAGTATGTTGCTCGAGGATGTCCTGCTGTTTCACTGGAAGGCATTGAGTCTTATGTCCCCAAGCAGCCGTCCGAAGGATCTGTTAGAGGTGAGTACAACGTGACCATGAGAGAGTTTACCCTGCCTTGCATCGAGCGTGGTGGCGCCCCATATATCTAACTCGATATCTTAGAAATCGGTATGAAGCCCTACGATTTTGGCGACGATGGCCATGCAATCAAACAAGCACGAGCAACGGCTATTTGCCACGAACTGATGGCAAATTACAAAGATAGGTCCTGGGCAGTCTTGAAGGACGATTCAATTTGGAAGAAGATTCAGCACATGGTAGTTGATGCTGTCGAAGGACCTGGCGTGTTGTACGTCCGTTCCACTGGCTTTGATGAGGCCTGGAAGGTAAACACCCCCATGAGCTCCAGCCGCATATATGCTGACAGCAACGCAAGGGCGTCCCTGGCCAAGACTCGCCTAAGAGGTCTCCTGACCTTCTACGCGCTCTACAGACTGGGAGTGGCAGCTCACCAGAAGCTCTTAAGCCATACTCTCAGTAGTTTCAACTATAAGCCCAGAGTTCCCATTGAAACTAAATCGGTAACGAAACTGTATCGTCAATTTAATGCTCTTCAGCTATAGTGGAATATGGAATGTGCCAAGAGCGTTTAGTGACTGCGCTATCTTGGGGATGACGGTGATGGTGGTTGTGACTGCACTCCAGCATTTACTCATTACTAACATGTGTAATTGGTATTTATGCTATAATAATACGTGAAATAAATATCTGATAGACTTCAAACTAATGCATATATCTCCAGGTCAACGCCTTGTCACCCTTGGCTGAGAGTTCCTCAGGGGAATACTGATTATGCTCGCCTTGAGCCATCTTCCGCTCACGGCTCTTGTTGATGCGGTCGTAGCTCACAATGAGAATTAGAGCGGCAATGATACCAGCGCTAATGAAGCCGAGTTCCAGACCATGTCCAAGAATATAGCGAGGACCATCCTTTTGTCGGTAAAAGTTCGAAGCCATAGCCTATAGAAGTTAGTTATTGAGATCTTCTTGTGCATGTTTAAACTTACGCCTCCGAGATTTCCGACTCCGATTTGAATAGCCATGCCGACGCTTCGCTTGTAGCTTCCTGCAAGGTTGTTGGACAACCAAGTGATAACACCTGGGAAGGCTGGATAGATAGCACAGGCGGCGATAAAGACACCGCCGTAGACGACCTTGGGGTTGCTGGTAGAAATACACCTGATAAAGAGTCAGCTCTGGGCTTCGAACCTAAATGGGAGAACTTACATCGAGAAGCCAACAATCATGATGCAGAGGAACACAACGATGAATGGGCTTCGCTTTCCAACTCGGTCTGATGTCCAAGCGACGATGACGGCAATGATTGCGGCTGTGATATAGATGGGAACCGTCATGAGTTGAGAGTGGCTCGAGGTGTAGCCGAGGTTGCGAATGATCGTCGGGAGGAAGAGACTGATGCCGTAGAGAGGGCACACAATCTGAAACCTGTTAGTTTAACCCATGGTAAAAGGTAGAACTGCCACTTACGCCCCAGTAGACAAAGATGTTGACCCAAATCTGCCAGTCCTTGAAAGCACTCCAGACATACTCCCACCTAAACTCATCCGTCTGCGCAACTTGCGTGTGACTACCCTCCTCCTCGCTCGTAGCCTGTCTCTGACCCTGATACTTGAGTCGGTACACAACAAAGGCGCGCTCCTCCTCGGTCAGGAACTTTGCGGTCTCGGGGAAATCGTAGAGAGCCCAAAAGGCCCAGATGGCAACAATTACGGTGACGATGCCCTCGAGGATAAAGATCCAGCGCCAGCCTTCGAGGCCGCCGACACCGTCCATCTTGGCGATCGCAAAGGCTAGAAGACCGCTGAAGGCGCCGGCGATGGAGGCGGCTGAGAAGAAAAGGGCTTGGCGGAATTGGATCTCGTGTCGGCAGTACCACATGGTTAGATAGTACTAAAGAAGTTAGCGGGCAAGATTATGTTGAAGAAGGTGGAAACGTACTGCGACTCCGGGGAATAGACCAGCTTCTGTGAGTCCAAGAAAGATGCGAGCGATAAGAAGACCATGGTAATTCTGAACGATACCCATAAGCGTCATCACAATACCCCAAGCCACCATGATGGTGGGCAGCCAAACGCTAGGGCGGAGCTTCTTGAGGAGGAGGTTCGAGGGCACTTCGAAGGCGGCGTAGGTGAAGAAGAAGACTGTGAGGCACCAGTTGTACTGGTCGGGTGTCATGTTGAGGTCCTCTTGGAGACCTTCGATCTTGGCATTTCCAATGTTTCCACCTGAAGGAGTGCGTTTTAGTGGTGAGTTGCGGTGTTGTTAGGAGTCGACTTACGGTCGAGGAAAGAGAGGAGGTAGAGTAACGCAAGCATGGGGATCAACCGTAGATCCATCTGTAGAAAAAGGTTAGTGGTTTGTTGTTTGAAGTGGTCGCAGAAACAAACCTTGCGAAGAATCTTCTTCTCATCAAGATGCGAAAAGGAACCAAGCGTCGTGCCAGGTGCAGTAGCGAGCGCGTCGATATGGTCGACCTCACCTGTTCGCGGTTTTTCAGAGCTGTTACCCATCTCGGCCTCGACAAAGTCTGCTTTTTCGTTGGGAGGAGTGTAAGAAGCCATGATGGCAGCAAAGGAAGTCAAAGTCTGCTGTCGATCTAGCTGTAGAGGTCCTGGATCTTGAATCCTTTCGACGATGGGATCAGGGTCTTAAGTACATCCTGAATCATACCCAGGTCTTGTTTTCCTTCCCCATGTTTTTCCCCGCAGCCCTTTCCAACGCTCATGCTGATCCCGAGTTTGAATGAACAAAGCGTAAGCGGCTTGAGTATCCACTGACTCGGCAAATGGAGCGGACAAAAAGTTGTGATTTTGCGGGGGACGCTTGTCTAGAACAAGAAACTCGAACAAGCGAGTTGGCGATCATTGATGGGGGGGAGAAATCGGATCCGAGATGGATGTTGTGCGAGTCAGGCGTGGGTGGCATCGTCTTTTCGCTTGTGTCAAGGGCTGCAAGGTTGGTTCGATGATGGCTTCACGTTGCATGGGAAGTGGGTTAGTTGATCCTTCCAGTTTGCCTGTTGAACTGGTGTTTATTGAGATACCTATTTACTATTGATCCGTTTGTAGTTGTCTTCAGAAAAAGAGAGAAAGTAGGTTCTGACCAGAAACAAAGCCAAAGACCTGGCAACTCTCCAAATTGCGTCATGGAAAGATAATGACCTTGCTGATAACTTGCCACAACTAGCGAGTCACGTCTCGGTTCCGATGATCCCTGCTGGCACATGGCGGCCGCACACTGGACAAAAACCGCTACGGAGTGCTCCGTAGTTAGTCTCAGAACCGGTTCCGGGCTTAAAATTGGAGTTTCTCCCTCTGGAGAAACGCCTTTCACCTTCTCAACTTTGTGGCGTCGTCTAGACAATCTCCAAGATCAAGGAAACGGGCCGTCAAAGCGAAAACTCTTGGCTAGACCTTAGCCATCAGCTGGGAGACGCTACTGCAAAGGAGGTCATGAACTGATGGATGCTATCCCCGGACAAGATTACCCCGGTCTTTTCTCATTACCCCAGAAAGGGGATCTGCATTACCCCGCATCTTGAACTCTCATATCTTTTACGAGAAGCCCGGTTCCGTTTCTCTCTGTTGTCTCATCCCCACATGAATCCTTGAGCCTGAGATTGACACTCAAGCATCCCTTCGGATCCGTCTCTTCCCTCGAGTGGATCTGATCATGCCAGGCGGCCTCGTCACGCGCCGTACCCAGTTCTCCAGCTGCGACGAGTGTCGCCGATCGCGCGTTGCCTGCGACGCGGCCCAGAGCCGCAACGTCGCCGCTGGAGAAGCGCCCGCTTCTTGCACGCGCTGCCGCAACCGCCACAAATCATGTACCTTCAAGGTAACTTACCTATACAGGAAGAGTTTAAACCACGTGAGAGTATATGCTTACACCCCGGGATAGTGGATCCAAGATGCCAAAGCGACCGGCGGCAGCTCGGGTGGAGTGAAGCGCAAGGGACGTCGCAGGATTGCATCTCACCCCTCAAGTGACACGTCGTCGACCCAGGGTAGCAGAGCTTCCGCGGGTAATGAGGGGTTTGTCCTCGGCTCTGAGCGCGGTGCTCACCGGGAGAGCCTGACAACCTCGGTGTTGTCGACTGGGTCGACTCCCTTTGTTGCTCCTTCGCCGACATATTCGACTATTACGGCGCAGAATACGGGCCTTCTTAGTACAGCTGACTCTAAGTGGTTGGAGACCTTGTATCGGGAAGGTTTTGAAGCTGTGTTTGGGTCATGGATGGGAAGATATAGCTGTCCTTTCTTGTGAGTGACCCTGCCTCGGCTCCGAGTTTAGTGTTGACAGTCTCAGGTTTGGACATAACCTCGCCGACAAGTATGTTAGCATCTCGGATCTATGCTGTCATCTCGATGGATGCATGGCAGATGCTGCTGCTAATAACGGACAGTCGCCAGGGAGAGGAAGTCAGAGGTGCTGCTTGATCGAGCAATCACTTCAGAGCACCATTGCCTCATTCTCTGCGCGATGGCTGCCCATTAGCTCTCGAACTGCACTCTCGGATGGTGATCACCGCGTGCTTGTTCAAGCTCTCTGGCGGCATGCACGGAGAGATATGCTTAGGATCATTAACCGACCTTCCTACCGGTCTATGCTATCGCTGCTTCTATTTGCCTTGACTCCGATTCCTGACGGAATCTCGGAGGAGGAAGAAACCGATGGCATCTCGGGACAAGCCTGTGTCCACGCAGCTTTGCAGCAGATCCAAACTCTGAGGGCTCGACAGAAGAATCTTCAGTTCAGTGGTTCCAAAGTCTCTCCATCACTCAAGTCACAAGGCATAGTCACAACGCCGGAGTCGATCGAGACATCGGGCTTCATCAATGCAGAGAGCACTGCATACTGGGCCGCCTTGACGTTTGATACGTCAGCTTCCTTGACGCTCAATTGTCGCCCACTGCTTTCTTCAGGCTTATTTGGCTTCGAGTCTGAACTGCCGTGGCGACTGGTCAGAACCTGTGCCAAAATGTTTGACGAGACTGCACAACATTGGAGTCGAGGAAGTTCTGACATGACAGACGAGAGGGCGAACCAGATCATTGCTGCCGGAGCCTCTTGGAAGCTGTTGGGATGGAAGTTGACTGCCATCTTTAAGGAGGCTCTCAGGGATGGTCATGATGAGTCTGAAGTTCGCAAGGCTTACCTGGCTGTGGTGGATTCCATCAAGCAGTTTGGGACAGTCTATCGTCCGCTTCTGGATGAGTGTCACAAGCGGATGCAGTTTCTTGGACAGCAAACCAAGCTCCGATGGTGTAAGTCTTCTTGACCTTTCAACAGCAGTGCACTTGTTGACGTGAATATAGTTTCCCTTATGCTCCACTATCATCTTAGCATTCTGATGCTTGTCGATGTAATGGAGGTCACGGATCGCCATGACCTACTGGCTGATATAGCGGACATCAGCACAGACGCCGAGAACACTGTCATGAATACTCTAGCCTTTGGCCTGCATAATACTTTTACACTGAGGCGACCACCGGACCCGGATACGCTTAGCCAAGAGGGAGCTCGAGAGACAACCTTTACGGTTCCGATCGTATCCATAGATCCCTATCCACACCATGCTGTTGCAGGTGTGCAGCTTCTACGGAAGGCTATTGACAGAGACTTTGGGGTTGGAAAGATAACGGATGAGACGTATCAAAGCTTGCTATCCACGCTGGAGCGCACACTGAAGCATCTTCCGCAGAGCTCCAAGTCTGTGCAAGCTGCCATTGCCAAGTTCTCTTCGGGGGCACAGGATGAAGCTGACGTCGAGAGGCGTTTTTCGGCTACGATTTTGGGTGTGCAGTAAGTTGTAAGATGCTGTAGTTTGCCACGAGCCAAGAATAATCTGCAAAGAGGATCAACAAGGTTATGGTTGCCACGTGTTGCATTGCATCTTGATCTGAAAACTCATATGTCTCTGAAACCAGATATCTGGGATGATGATATCATTTTAAAATTGGTGTTCCGCTGTGCGGAATGGCCTCAATTGTCTCCTCCGAAAGGAGCAAATGCTCTGCAGTCTGATCTGCAATCCTGATTGACCACGAGTCTCGGATCCGATGATGCTCGCGCTTGAGTGGAGATGTTTGCCACTGCGGGTCGACATAGCTAGATCGGATCCGACTTGGACTATAATATTGAATGGTGACCACTTGCGGAGGTCTTTGCTTTCTTTGGACAAGTATCTTGATTTGTTTTGTCTTTATTCTCACTTTCGAACTATCTTGAACTTGATTGTAGGCTTACATACACTGACAACATGGTTCTCTCGGTAACACCCAAGACCTCGGTCACTCTGATCGGGGCAGGCACCCAAGGCAGGCGTCTTGCATTCATGGTATGAACATCATACTCGATGACTTTCCTAAACTGCAGGAACTGTTCCTGAACCATTGCTAACGAAGTCTCTGCAGTGGTCAAGTAGAGGAAACGACGTTCACCTCGTAGATGGCCAAGAAAGCCAGCTCGAGGCCAGCCTGAAAGCCATCGACGGCTTCCAAAAAGACACTGGAAAGAAAAACGTCCAATGGGGAAGGATCATCACACATTCGCCAGAAACGCTACGTGAAGCACTCAAGACGGCGTGGCTTGTTGTAGAGGTGAGATAACTGGGTTGAGGATGGACATCTGAGCTGACTCTACAGTGTGTACCTGAGCAACTTGCCCTCAAGCAGAAAGTCATCGTGGAGTTGGATTCTCTGGCGGGGGAGGACACGATAATTGCTTCCAACTCTAGCAGTTACTCTTGTTCTGAGATACTGGAGGGGATCACCCTGAAGAACGAACGTCGCTTTCTGAGCGCCCATTCTTGTAAGTGCCCACATGTCTGGTGAGCGTGATCTGGCTAACTGGGGAATTTTGTAAAGATTGGCCTCCTGAGACTCCAGGTGAGAAAATTGATCTTTTCCTGGAATTCTGACTTTGGTTAACACGCTTGCAGAGATTGAAATCATGGGCCATGAAACTACCAACCCCGCTTACATCCCCCTGATGATGGAGCAATGCAAGGCACATGGATTTTCTCCCTTCGAAGTCAAGCGCCCATCCATGGGCTACATCTACAACCGGTAAGCTGAAAACCGTATCATTCATTCAAACATAGATAAACTAACTGTCGTAGTATTTGGGCGGCCATCAAAAGAGAAGCGCTCCTCGCGGCATCAGAAGGAGTTGCAACCCCAGAAGAAATCGATGGCATGTTCAAGGGAGTTCTCAAGACACCAAAAGGCCCTTTTGAGCAGATGGACGTTGTTGGTCTGGATGTCGTTTTGGACATTGAGCAACACTATGCTGATGCTCGAGGAGATATTCCGACTGCACCTCGTGAGTATCTTCAAAAGTTCCTCCAGAACGGTCATCTTGGGGTAAAGAGTGGTCGCGGTTTCTATGATTACGGGTCATCTTAGAGGAGTTCGGAACCGAAAGGAGTTATTTAGGCGTAGAGGGTCTCTTGTCAAGTGGCTACGTTTCTAGGGCATGGAAGGCTTCAACATCTAAATGAGTAGAATCCATCGAGTTTCCTTGATAATCGACGTCTACCTTCCTTCATGCCAGTGATGTGCATGCAAATATCTAGCTCACTCCCCAGGCCCCGAGAACATTCCGTTTACCCTCGCCCCTTTTCTTCAGACTTCCAGCCTCCAATTGCTTGACTCTGTTCACGAGAAGCCCAACGCAGATAGGCCCAATGACTGTGCAAAGGGAGATGGCCCAAGTTACGATAAGGAACATCTCTGAGGGCTGACCGTTTGGCGGGCGGCCGAATACCCCCTTGCTCTCAGCCAGTGCAGCAATCAGGAATCCAATCTCTCCTCGAGCAACCATGCCGAGACCAACGATGCAAGCTGGGTATAGAGACACGGCCTTTTCAGGTCTTGGTGTTGAGTTGCGCACTTCAGGGGAAACGGGACGGGCCATTGTATCGGCCAGTGGCTCCAAAGGCACAGCCTCTCGCTCCTCTATCGGATCCGATGCCCTCGCGGGATCCCGAGCGGTTGAGTCGGGATCTGCGCACTGAGCTCCGGGGACAAGGGGCTTTGGATTTCGCTTGAACATGACTGCAAGCCTCTGCGCAATCTTTTGAAAGAGTCGAAGGGGGTTTGCAAAGGAAATCAACCAGATACCGCAGGCTAGCTTGCTGATGGTCATGAGGACTGTGTAGATGATGCCTCGCCATGCCACAGGACCGGAAAACAGTCTGGTGATGGGGACAGAAAAGCCGATGGATGCCTACGCTGGTTAGTAGTTGCCCTTGAAACTGACGCGTGGATACATACGAAGAAGAAAGGCTTCAAGATGTGCTCAACCGCAGTCTTGTAGTAGCGCTCGTAAACCTCCATGCCGGATCCGGCGTCCATCGCCAGGGGCATGCTTGTTTGCTCTGAGATTTCAGGGGCTGCTTGGTCCGTGGCAGTGTTATCACTACTCTGATTTCTCTCTTCTGTGGTTCCAGCTCCGGAAGGGGTGCTTGGTACTAGGTCTGGGACGTGAAGAACCTCAGAATCCCACCAACTAATGCTTGCGCCGGCAATGTATGCCGCCAGAAGGCTTGAGGTGCCGGCAAAGGTGGCACCCACTACAAGACCAAGAAGGAGGGCTGTGTGGATGACAAAGGCAGTCTGTCTCTGCCTGAGTAGCTGGGAGATCTTTCCAGATGGATGTGCCTCACGGAAAGCGTTGAGCTTGGCAGTGACAGGCATCACCACGAATCTGCCAAGGAGGGGCATAAGAGTTGCAAAGGCAAGGGATACCATGATGGGTCTTACAACAGTGACGGCATCGAACGAGTCTCCTCCTAGATTCGAAATGACTTGAACCATGATGAGACCTATTACATCATCCATCATGGCGGCACTGGTCAAGATGACGCCAAGTCTTGTCGTCGAGAGGCCGCTAGTGCCCAGGATGGTGAATGTGGTGCCCAGGCTTGTTGAGCAGAGAGCTGCGCCTGCAGCGAAAGCTTGTAGTGGGGATGCATTGAACATGGACTTTAAAGCGAAGGATAGGCCGATAGGTAGAACGATGCCGGTAGCAGCGACGCCAGAGGAGAGGCCAATATTGGCTTTCAACGACTTGAACGAAGTCGCTAAACCACCTACTCTAGGTCAGCAGACAAACCGCAAATTAGTTACAACTTTTTTTACCCTCATAGACTATAAGAATAAGTCCAAGATATCCCAGCTGCATGACAGCATCCTCAACCTCACGAGAGAGCCATTTCGCACCAGGAGTACCCCACGCAATGCCAAGAGCAACCTGACCGATAAGGCCGCAATACGCGATCTTGTCTAGACCATAATTGAGCAAGTTTAACAAAAGAAGAAATCCAGAAAGGATCGAAATAACGGTAATGGAGGGTTCGTGATACGAGAGCGAAGACTGCATCGTGTTGGTGCGAAAAGTCGGAGTTTTGGGATCGACAGTCGCGTGAAGCGAATAGCTTCATTTCGGATTCTGGATTCTCCGCTCCGTCTGGGCATTTTTGGTGTCTGACGTCATGAACCATCAAGGTGACAATCGCTTTATGGTCGATATTGTGTTTTTTTGGTGTGTAACTCTTGTTCCTGTTTCGAAAAAGTTGCGGTCTTTCTACGCGTTGTGTGAAATCAACGTATACAAGGGAGATCATGTAGCTATGTTCTCGTTGCTCGTCACATTAACGAATAAAATTCACATTCAAATCTAACATGAGGAATTGATTTGACATGAAAGAAATGTGAAAATTGTAACAAGAAACCAGTGTATAGAACTGCAAAGCCAGCAGAGTTTGGTATTCCTATTGGAATAGCCACAGGGCCATGCAGCGGATCACCATAGGTAAGAACTCAATTATCAAGAGAGAGGATAAAGCCAAAGCATTTCGTCAGATAGTCGTGTATATTATCAAGTTACAACTGCCACAAAGCACGTTAATATTGCGACATTGGTCATTGAGCCAGAACTAACCAGCGGTATCGCCTACCCTACAGAGTGAAGGATGGTCGACGAGATAATAGAAGAGTGCAGCGACGAGGCACGTAGTCAAGTCAATTTCACAATTCACTTAACTTACCATTAAGAAAACCCTTTTCAGTAGCCTCGGTAGAGCAAATGTGAATAAATTGTTTTGGGAAGTTGATCGAGGTTGTCAAGACTGATCATTCCTAGGCGATACTCCTCCTATCAATTCGAGTCTATCTTTGCACGATAAAGCGCGCCTCCTTAGCTGCTTTTGGTATAGAAACAAAACCTGTTTTGTTCTCATTGTCCATGATCGTCACACTTCACATGCCGTAGCCAGGGAGTGTCAGCATAGTGGCAAAAGGCACAGGGTTCTTCGTAAGTGACAGCGCCAAGATCCTGCCAAAACACCTGAACCCAAGTCATATAAGGGGAGGTTACTATATTCACCAACTAGGTCGCAAACTTTAATTCGACATATGGCCGAGACTAACTGCAATGTCGTAGCCAAGAATACACAGCTTGTTGGAGTTCCTGGAAACCACCTTCTACTTCAAACTCGTGTTTGACAACAGTTGACCAAATTCGTCAAAGAGGTTACTGGGACCCATGTCACGATGCACCACTGTAACGTTTCTGCTGAATCTCTATACGGCGATGACGTGTATCCCTGACCATATCTATCCGAGAAGTCCAGGGGTATTGATCCGCCCCGGTTGGATGCCTTCAAACTCTATCGACCGGAATATTTACCTAGAAGGAAACGCCGCTTACATACGAGTACGATTGAGGAAACAAGACGGGTAGACCGAGGGTATAACTTTATCCTTCGGGAACATGCACTACCCAAACAAGCATATAATCCGCGGCATTAAGCTTGTCTTCTCTCACCTGAAGGGATAATGCATTTGAACACGCACTAGCCCGTTTTTTTTATTCCCATGTCCTGTTCCGACTTTGCCGCACCAAGCGCGGGACATTTTAATTCAGCTGGTCAGAGCTCGCTTAACGGTCTGTGCATTAGGTGAGGCGATTCCGGTCGCGGGCTAGAGTGCTAGCGTTGGAGCTGGACTCGAAGTGTTAGCGCTGGTGTTTGGACGAGATGATGGGATGCGGCTGATCCTGGCACTAGAACACGCTAGAATTGATTGACTAGGAATATCGTGAACAGAGTACTCAACTGAGAGCCTTTATCTATGCAGCATGTTGGCTCAAGAACGAGAGCTTGAGTGAGAAATAAGCGCGAGTCAGAAGTCACACCACTTTGCCACTCTGCGGCCAACATGAACTAACCCAAGTGTCAACGGCCTGTCAAGCGATAATGTGGCTTGCTCCTTCATCTTGGCCGTCAGCAAATTGTCAACACGCCTAAATACGCTTCCTTTTACTGCTTACTCCGTTCCTCGGACACCCCCGTTGTTACTGTTCCATCCCGTCCATGCCGAGGCAGCTGTCATGACCCGTCATTTCCACGTGCTTGGGAGAGCTTACAGTGGTTCATCCGTTCTTCGCCTGCATTTCCTCCATCTACCAAAACCCCGTTCTCCACTGTCAAGGGCCGTATCCACGGTCATCCGGGGGTCGTTACGATTGGCCCCTGTTCAGGACCCTTCCATGACCTTGAAATGGAAGGTCGACAGATCCAGACCCAGTCCGTGTAGTATCCATGACACCCGGATGAGACGTACGATCATGCCAGACATGGGGACGCACTGCTCAGGAGAGACCGCTGGATCTAGATAGCACAGCGTAGCATCGAACTCTGGATCTAGGAAAGCGTTGCTCTATCTTGTAACCCCTGATCAGACCCAGTATTACAGAATCCCTGCTGCATCTCCCTCGCTTGGTCAGCGCCTTGGTCAGGAATCGGAGGCACCACCTGCGCTAGGACATTTTCCGGCCCTTGCCGCAATCTTGGCGAGCAGGTCGATGCGATGGCGCAAGAAGCGAGATGGAGTTTTGTATGCGGCTGAGACTGAAGGATTCAGGTACATTCGCTTCCAAACTACTGGTGGCTACAGATGGATCAAGTTTTGATTGACGAGTTAAAAGGTTTAATATTGTGGCTCTCTAGATACTCGAGCCTAATACAATAGACGATGCCGACTCGGGCTGAAGAAGATGAACACGTGCTATATACAATGACTCTCGCTTACATTACACGCTCGCTCGCTTACAAGTAGACGTAGCAGAAAGGACCAGACAGGGTGCTCATCAGGTCCTTGATCTGCTTGGACTCGCCAGCCCAGCCAAAGTTGACATAGTCCTCAAAGGTGGTGGCGTTGCTGGCAGGGATGTCGAGGAAGGTGTTTGTTCCCATGAGGGCAGACTTGCCGTACTGGCGCTCCTTGGGGCTCAGCATCTGCCAGATCCACCACACGCGGTCGATCATGGAGTGGTGCAGGTAGAATGCAGGGTCGCCTGGGGAGGTGAAGACGTCGTTGCCGGGGTCGCCTCCAAGCGAGTAGTGACCACCTCCGTGGATGCCGATGTCTCCGGAGCCGGGGACGCCCTGCATCTGCATCTGGAAGTCGTAGGCGTTCTTGGGCTGGAGGATGTTGCGGAGGATGGAAGTAGCGTTGGCGTACCGTCTGTTGACGGCGTCACCCAGGTCGCGCTTCAGGCAACGGGGGTTGTACTCGAGGGGGTTGGTTGCGGCCTCGACGATACCGCCGGGGAGATCCAGAGCTGCGGGACCGAGGTTGACCTTCATGTCCTTGAAGGGACCCGACTTGACGCAGCCACCACCGTTACCGGTAGGGAGGTAGACTGGGGGGAGGCCGCTGGAGGCTCCGAGGATGACGTCGGGGCGGTTGGGAATGTACTCTCCGTCACCCGACATGGAGTAGTCGCTGCCATCAAAGATGGAAGACTTGGCGAGGCCAGTGATGGCAGTGAGGGACCAATCCCAGTACTATGGATCGTTAGTAAGATTACATCTACAAGTGCCATGTGGTGACTTACAGGTTGGGTGCCCTTGTATCCACACTCATTGCGAAGAGCCTCCTCGTACAACCAGGTAAAGTACCGATGCCAGACCAAGAAGTTTCCAGTGTAGTGGATAATCTGGGTCTGGTCAACGTGAGTAGCTACCCAGTCGTCGAACCGGGTCTTTGCTCCAGGAGCGAAAGACGCGGGAGTCTTGGCAGGCTTGGACTGGAGACACTTGACGGCGTTGATGTAAGCCTTCTTGTCGTTCTTGGAGAGGGTGTTCCTGTTATTGTTAGTACAATCAAATTAGAATAGAGTGTTGTGAGACTCACCATTCCCGTCGCACGCGGACGTTGCTCCAGTTGCAAGTGCTTCCACGCTTGGCGTTTGTCTCGACAAACTCCTGCGCATTCTCATACGCAGAGGCAGCGAGGTCCTTGATCTCGTCAATGTTTGTCACCTCAGGTGCTGAAGAAGCAATAGTGGTGGCCTGAGGGGCAGCCAAAACGCCGGCGGCGTTGAGGGCCAGGAGAGAGACGAATCCGGCGCGCATGGTGGGCAACGTTCAATCAATGCGAGGCAGGTAGGTTAAAACTAGCCGACAAGGATGAGGCACTTGAATGGAGTTGAGCGTGGTAGTATTGCAGAGAGGCGCGGATGCAAGAGGGGATATATACTGCAGAGTTTTAGGCCAAGCGCATAAGGAGGACGCATTGCATTGTCTTTGAATTTCCGTCCTTTGAGTGATTTCATCCCCGAGGACAAGGGCCGCTGTCCCCCGAGAGCAACGTTGGCGGAGACGCGATGAAGGGCAAAAAGAGGACGGGATTTCTCGAGTAGGCGCGTTTCACCGGCAGGGAAGATAATACAGGTTAGAAAGGGTGGACCGGGGGACCTAGGCATCGACTTCCGTTGACAGGGTAGGGGGGCCCATCAGGTACCCTACCATAGATCCCGATTTGAAAATCTGGAGTCTGTCTCCCAGGGTTGTTGGTGTGTGCAAGCGGCGCAGCAAGGGGTCCCAGCGGGCCATGTCAGGGGAAGCGTGCGGCGTGGTTTTTTTGCTGGCAGGAGAAACGAGTCATTGGATCGACTGTTTTTGGTAAGACATTATAGGATCATGTTTACTGCCGTTGGTTGAAAAGAGCGGTTAGATGTTGAACAACGCTCTGTCCCTCGCGTTCAGCCCTCTGAGGATGACGCCGGTCGAGGGAATAACGGGTGGCGCGTTGTGCCCCGCGCCCTAGAGGGATCCTCCTGAAAGGAACAGGGATCATAATGGAGACCGTCCGCTGGCGCATTGACACCAAGGGTTCCTTGCTTTTTCCTTAGCGATGCTGCTAGGTATGGGTTGGAATGATGATCCGGAAGTGTTCCGTGTCCACAGTGGATTTTGATTTTTTAATCAAGCCCGAAGGATCAGACAGTGTGTCATTCCTGAGTCTGAGTTGTCTCTGTTGGAATGTCGATCCTTTTTGTGACAGCCACAGGGAATTGGGCCTCATCCCAATCTCTCGGGAAAGAAGTTGTTGGTCGACCAACAGATTCTAGATATAAAAAGAAACAAAGCCCCAAGATGAAAACAAAATGACCTGCATGCGTTAAACAATGCCGTCCGTCGACTGATTCCGGCGTCTGAGGGCACTGCCGGATCTTACGATAGAAAGCGCACAGTAGACCCCTTGATTCTTGGTGTGCCCCCTTCTCGTACGATTCACCTGGGTACCGTCATAGTAGCAGTGTTAATGATGGCCACACTGTATAGAACACCCTTTTTCCCAAGCCGTGTGCGGCTCAGGCCTTTCTCGGTTCCGCGGTGGGTGGCGTTTCTGGAAGCAGCCTAGACACAAAATCGGTCATGCCCACCTCGGCGGTCGTGCATTGCAGGGCGTTGCAACTCTTTCGGTGGCCCAGATTTCGCATCTGGTAGGCAGGTAAGACAAAGAAAGGGTCAAGGCCTTGTTTTTGTATCACCCCCTGTAAAACCCGTCTTGTTGGAAACTCCACGTGGTTCTCCTTCTTGCGCGTTGTGTTCCTTTTCCCTCATCACCCTCCCCCCTCCCCCCTCCGTCGCGCGGCGGCTCTTTGTCGTGTCGTGCCCAACCGTTTCTTTTACATGTTTTCACAATGGATCTACCGCCAGTTCCCTCGAATCCAAAGGAGAATGGAGTAAAAGACATTCTCGCGGCGACAGTTTTCATCATTTCATTATCTACAATCACTGTTTTGGCTCGTTTATACGTGAGACTGTTGGTCATTCGGAATACAGGCTGGGATGTGAGTCCGCAGCCCCTCCAACCCGCATTGGGTTTTCTTTTTTACCTTCATCTTGCAGCTCTTGACTGACTTTGCATGTCTGTAGGATTGGTTCATGGTATTATCTCTCGCCTTGGCTTGGGCAGGTCAGGGCGTCATCTTTGGACAGCTGAGCCATGGTGCTGGAAGACACAAGGGCGATGTTGATCCGGATGTCTACATGATCGGCATGAAGCTCAACTTTATCAGCCAGCCCATCTTTCTCATAGCCATCTGTGTCGTCAAGTTGGCTGTTGGTTGCGCCCTCCTGCGAATTGCCTCGACCAAGTTCTACCGTTACTTGATCTTGTCCATTATGGGCTTCATGGCCTTTTACACCATTGGATGTTTCTTTGTACGCCCAACACTCTATTACTCTCATCGTACATACTAACAATAACAGACCCTCATGTTCCAATGTACAGATATCCGCATCCTCTGGGATCCGAGCGTAAAGGCGACCTGCTGGTCCCAGCAGACTCTCCAAGGCCTCTCATACACAAACTCTGCGCTCAACATCATCACCGACCTTCTCTTCGCCATCGTCATCCCTACGCCCATGCTCTGGAAGCTCAACGTTCACTTCCGCACACGAGTCACCCTCATCGGCATCCTGGGTCTCGGTGTCTTTGCCTGCGCCGCGGCGTTTGTGAAGCTGGGCTACATTACAAACTACGGCAAGCTGGGTGACTGGCTCTGGGACTCTCGAAACATCACTATCTGGACAAGCCTGGAGCTCAACGTCGGTATCATTGCTGGTAGTCTTCCCTGTCTGCGACCCATCTTTAGACGCTTCCTCGGCAGCACCTACGGCAAGAGCTCGAGAAAGACGCCGACTACTGGAGCCACCAACTACGGTCGTGGTACGCTCCGTAGCGGTAACAACTGGCATACCCTGTCGAGTGGTCGAAGGGGTGACGATGAGACGAGCAGCCAAAAGGCCATCAACACCGGTGTCATGGAGTACGAGCTCCGTGACCGGATAGCCACGCCAGCTGGCATCACGAACAAGACAACAGTTTTGACAGACATTGATGCCAGGTCGAGCGATGAGAGCGTGGATCGAGGTGGCCATGGCCAGCGGTACCCACCAGGTATCACCAAGACGACGACAATGACGGTCGAGGTGGTCAAGTCGGATTCATCATCGTCTCGAATGTCTCGATGAGATACTTATACCCTTTAATTACCTCTTCTTTGTATCTTGTAACTTTCTTGCCCTAGTTACCGTTGTAGTTAGACGTGTTGGGTTATCAACGGCGCACGTCTAGACGGAAAGGCTTGTATTTGGAGCTTGTTGATGGTATATACCCTTTAACCTCGACAGATCCATTCTGTTCCATATTGTTATAGCTTTCAGGCAGTTGGGTTATGGTTGATGAGATAGAACCATAATGATGAATGGAATGAGGATACCCAGTTACCTACCTAGAATGGCGTACTGAATCTTGTGAAGGCCCTCAGTGATTACGAATACTGCAATTGAATTGCTGTTGATTTGGGGATGTCTGAAAAAAAGACATCAGACGTACATATAAAGAACGCTGTTATTGAATCGTGGCTATAAACTTCCTACTCATCTGTACCGCATTCCTATAACACATGGCATTACATGCCATTCCTAGCTCATAATCCTAACGTTGATACCGGTGCACGGTCAACTGATGTTGGTTAGGTCAACTCTCATCCACTAAAGTTCATCTGAAACTCCACATTGATGATATAATATGCCACTCTTGTTGGTAGCGGTTGTCCCGGATGATCGTTCGCCCCTAAGCTCCCCTATCCTCTTCTACTAAGTTTACCCTTTTCGCTGCCGTAATATACAGCGCCAGGCTCTCCAACCTGAGCACCCAGTCAAGCCTCTCCAGGAAAACTAGAGATAACTCGGCCGAACGGCATATCTTATATCCCAGGGTATGAATCCTATTTAATCCATTAGCAACGTTATAGCCGCCACTACCTTGTTTGATTTATATCCTCGAGTTTAAAGGGCCATATCCAGCTGCTCTTGCGGCCCTCCCTGGACTTGTTCCGCTCGAGAGGGTCCCGTCTTGCTTCTTTTCACAATTGATCTGTTCAAGTTCTTCAACTCCCACTCTCACTGAAGTGTTAAGTCCTGATTGTTCTCATAGTACATTATTCGATATGTAAGAGTGTCATATTGTCTTTTGGGGTTTCGTTTATGTTATTGTCACTATCAAAACCCCCCCTCACTCTGTGACCCCAGCCGCGTTTCCACATCGACAACGCTCTTGGTCCTCCTCTCCTGTACTCCCCCCACCCCTTCCGCATAGGTAAGTTCTCAGGCGCTATCTCCAACACCCTAGCCAGTGTTCAGAATACATTCAGCCCTAGGCTGTCTAGGCTGGACACGTGGTCATGTGTTGGAAGCCCTTGTACCTGATCCCCTCAAGCATTGGCCTTGCTGGCCAAGTCGGAGTAGGCACTTCTCATCCACTCAATTCGACGCGCCAGGTTTGACTGGGCAGACTGGAGGGCTAAGAGATACAGTTGAATCCTGGCGTGGAATAGTTCAGTAGATTTAGCTCCCCCTTCGAATCCCTCCTTGAGATGCTGTTCGAATACTTGGAGGGCTTGTTGGGCCCTCTCAATGGAGACGTTGGCTCGCCTCATTAGTTCAGATTCCTGGCCTACATATTTTGCGAGCCTGTAATAGGCCATGGTGGCATCCGCGATGTCGTCTTGGACATGGACGGCTATCATTTCAAATGCCTCTGACTCTGCCTCGAGGAGCTCTTTCCGCGCCTCCGTGTTGGTGGTGGGCCAGAGCGCCTGAAGGGGGTTTCGGAATCCATCGAGCCGAGCCATTTTGATGGGGTTGATGGTGAAAAAGAAAAATGAATAATCAATTGTACTGAGTGGCGATGGAAAACAAAGCGACGGTGGTCGGTAGTAAGTGCCGGTAAATGGATTCTTTTCTCGACTGTGCTGAGTAGTATATTGTTGTGTAGCAGATTGCTGTGTGTGTGATGTTTTGAACTCAAGGGATGGAGAGGGTAGCATATTTAATAACCCTCATACCCAGCGAGAATAGTCATGGCTTGGATGAACAGCCTCAACCTCATTCTTGCTCTTTCTTTCATCAAGGTCACGGACAGGGTAGGTAGCAAAAGAGGGCTGTCACACATCACAGGCGGCGTCTCAAGTCAAAGGGCTTCGGATATCGATGGCCAAAATAGATTAAAACTAAAAACTGCCACCTCCTAATAAGGGTCATGGCTCAAAGAACGAAAATCCTTTCAACTTTGGCAAGGGCCCAACGCCGAACAAAGCAGTCCCTTCATCCATCCCACCCTCTCGACAACAAAGGCTTCGCCCTGGGCGCCTTCTTCACAACTTGTGAATGAGGAACCAGTCCGTGTTGATTCATGACCGTTATCCCCGTCAGGAGAGACGAGTGGCAACATCGAAGAGCCTTTTCGAACCTGGCAGAGTCGTCAACGGGCAGGAGCGTGTATTGAACCCTGTCGGCGACTTTTGGCTTCTCCTTGTCCTTGGGCGTCTCCGGGAAACTGTTCTTGAATTCGTAGAGCGCCTTTTCCGCTCCGGTGATCGTGCCACGGATCCATGCGTCGAGTTCAGGGTGATCATAGAAAGAATACGGCATGGCTTCCCAACAGTACTGGGAGTATTTGATGTCTTTCTCTACCCGCTTGACAATGTCGTTGTAGGCATGGAAATCTAAGTCATAGATTTCGATGGCCGTCCCAGCCAGTGTCTTTCCCACAACGCAGGCCGCTTCGACTACGAGCGGGATGGCGATAGTCTCAGCCATGTCGATTGGTGCCGAGAAAGTGAGAGCAGTGCTCTAGGTGTTCGAGATAAGCCAGCTGTGTTGCAAGAAACAAGAGATGTTTCAGTCGAGAAATGAGGGGATGAACTTGACCTGCAAGAGGAAGTCCAGGATGGCGTCGCATGTAATGCCGGGTGACCAAGTGAGTAAGTCTGGAGAAACGCCAAAGTTAAATAGTTCAAAGGAGTTGAGATGCTTGGGGCTCAGGAGCTTCGAGCAAGTGTTGGATGCTTCGATCATCCAGGCCTGGCTCTAGCCGTCAAGCGAAAGCGGCCATGGCCAGCACCAAGCAAAGTACTGGCTCGCGTAAGGGTCGAAAGTAGACGCTGATTGGGAATGACTGGTACATTCCCAAAAGCCAACTGGGCCAGATTCAAAGGCAATGTGAGCAGTCATCATGAGCTGCAGGCATCTCACTGAGAAATGAAGACCAAAGCAAGACCAAACTAAGAAACCCAGGTGTTCTGAGTCACGCAACGCGCTTCATCCTCAGCTAGACCCTACTTGCCGGGGCTTTTCATTAGCCGCGTCCATGTCACTGGTTTCGTGACCGGTCGCCCATGTCAGCATAGAAGGTGCTGTAATCTGACCACAAACATTCCCTTGCAGGCTGTTACCTTTTCCAGCTGGCCAAGCTACTACTGTAGAGACCAGAAGACTGTCATCCGCCACTTCATCACCGTGGACCGCAACTATTGGGCCATGTCGACCAAGTGGACATTTGAGGCGCTCTGTGTGTTACACGGGGTGGACACTGGCACCTAGCCGCGCCCCTGGAAACAGGCAACGGCAAACAGCGACAATTGCGGCTGTTGTATGTAACATGGTGCCGGGGGTCGTTTAATGGCCTGCACGTTCTACTCAACGAGAGCGGATCGGCGATTCAACTCAGAGTATCATAGAGGCGGCACCCACGGCCTGCCACGACTTGTCAGTTCCCGCCCGACAGGAAGGGAAATGAGGCAGGGAGGGAACCTGTCGGTCTAAAGTGAAAACTGCACAGTTTAAGGACGGGAGCATGGGTAAACGCAATCCAGGGGTCAGCCGACACTGCCACCCTTGATGATATCCAGGCTGTGGAGGTTGGAGTGTGCTTCCCTTTTGTTTGCTTTGTTCTGACCTGTCGTTGTTCCTGCCTTCCATCTCAGGGACAGACAGAGACAGAGGGGTAATTAACACGGCCCTGAACGCAAGCAGGGCGTCAGCGCCCAACACTGTGTAACACCCTTACCTGTCGGCCTGATTTCCTGGTCCTCCCACCGTCCTTACCATCATACTCTCATTCTCTTCCGTTTGGACCTGGCGTAATAGTACCGAAGCTTAGGCAACTTGGCTAAAAGTCCGTGTGTGTGGGGCACTTGTTGACACATGCAAGAATACCATAGCTTCCGTCATCTCTGGGCCTTGCCCCTGACACGCCAGAGTCAAGTCCCCGGAAGACATCGTCTGTCGTCTGTCCACATCCTGACCGCCCTTACGAAGCTGGCTTGTGCAGTAGTCCCTGTTTGGGAGCCGCCGGACTCTAGAGGATATGTCCAGAGCCACGCTCGGTATCCAAGATGGGTTATGCGACACAACTCAGGTTGCGGTAGGGCTCCAGATGTGCCTGTCGCATGTTGCTAATTCGCAGGAGAGGGTGACATCCGCTGGCACCCCTGTATCCGGGAAAGCTCCCCACCCTTAAAGCAGTGTTGATGGCAAGTTGAGTCGGGGTCTTGCGAACCCGTCCTGCTTCGTTACCCCCCTAGTCAGTAGATTAATTCGCTTGGATGTTAAACACCGGTATTGTGTTCCTCTGATCAAGATCAATGAATCGGTGCACCTTTATTCGGCTTCAGATACCAGCGAGGGCCACAACCTAGGACGGGTTCGCAAGACCCCAGCTTAAGTCAAGAGGTTGCTAAGGTACCGGCAGACGGGTCGGCAGACTGTGATTCAATGCACAGTGCATGGGCTGGGCCTAGACCGTCGTGATACTAATGGAGCCTTGCATGAATACGTCCGACAATTGAACGTATCCACCATGGTGATAGTGTGATGACGAAGGGAGAGTTGGAACAACCGATGGAGGAGAACGGCAGAACTAATTGACGGGTCATCACGGAGCCGCTACCCCTGTCCTGCAGCAGCCCTGCAGGGTACCAGAGGCCAAACATGGATGGCAACATGAGAGAGAAACAGTTGTCCTAGGCTGCCATTTGGGAGGATGTGCAGTGCATGGACACTCGTTTGGCTGATGTTGCCGGGGAAGGGGGGTCTTCTCCAGCCGGTCTCTCGTTGGGACCAGTTGGCCCCTGCGCCCAGCATGTCACCGTTCCTGCGGCCTCCAGAGCTCACAAGAAATTGACCACTGCGGGTTTGATGTAGAATTCCATAGCGTTGTTTCTATGTAGGCGGGTTGGCTGTCATTCGTGAAGGGTAGCCAGGCGTGGGGGATGTTGCGAGGCTGGATATTTGGTGCGCTTCTTTGCAGCCCTTGAACAGAAGACAAAAGACGTCCTAAAAACGCATCGGGATCTCTACTTTTTGGTGCTGCCATCCTTTGGCAAAAGACCTTTGGCTGAGGGTTCAAAGCAGAGTGTTCTACATTGGCGAGCCTCAGTAGATAACCAATGTCGTGGTACCAGGGCATCTCCGGGGATTGTCAGATGGAAGGTGTAATCAGCGAGAGCTGGGGTTGTCACTGTCAACGGCACCTGTAGGTCAAATAATAAAGAAACATCAGATCTATCAACTTCACAGGTGACTACATCTCCATTTCAATCTCCACAAACGTCGACTAGGCAGCCAAGGATGCAAAACCTTCACCCTAGCCTATTCTTCAAAATGAGTAAGTCCGGTAGAGAACGGGACAAATTCAACTTGGTCGTCCCCGACGCGGAAGCTTATCGGCTCACTGAGTGCCTTGGATTTGGAGACATCAACTGCAACTGGGTCAGCGGGTGGGCTTGTTTGACAGCGTGTTTCAGGAGGTCTTCTCACAGCATTGAAAGCTGGCGTGAGCCAGTCTAATCTTGGCCTCGATCACGAATCCGACCTTGACGAGGGAATCTCGGATCCGCATGCTCTCTAGCGCCTCTAAAAGGCGCTGTCTTGCCCCCTGAGGTCGCTCGTTGGCGATTTCGTCGACGCGAGAGAGATGGACTCGCATCGAAGCAAACTTTCGAGGTCCGCCTGTTGAGTTTGTCAGTACTAGCCAGGGACAAGTCTGGGGATCGGTACTCACCCTTCTCGAACGGAGAGGGATTATCCTCCTGGCTTGTCATAATCCTGAGTTGGATGATTCGCTTTTGAGGCGGAGTGCTCTCCGGAAAGTTGGCATAGATTGGGAAGTCAATGGTCTTACCATTGTCGATCTCCTTGTCCTGAGGTGATGTTAGCAGGGGAAATGTCGCTTCAGAGTCGTGGCGCATCACCTTTCGAAGGATCCAATCGATGCAAGAATAAACCTCTTTCCCTGTCACGGGGTCGGTATCTTTGTGGACGCCCTCCTTTTTGGCCCGCTTCAGGATCGGCTTCCACTTTGCCTCCACTGATCCGCTGTCGGGGATCGCGCAGACGACCCCAAATGCCGCCCTGCACGGGAAACGCGGGAACAAATCTGGACCTCGCAAGGCGTTGTGGACCAATCCACGACAAACTGACAGTCGTGGATCGTCGGAGGTGACAACTTTAGTCACCTTGTGCTCCTCGCGACCGAACTTCGCGCACACCTTTTGGAGCTCCTGCTTGACGTAGGCGGAGCTTCCCAGGCCCCCAGAGAGTAGAACGTAATCCTAGAAGAGTCAGTTCAGTCGGCAGCAGAAGTGGGACGGCCATGTAAACTTGCAATGTCGTTTCTGTGGTCCCTAAGTTCCTTCAACCAACTAGCTGACCTGATGATGTTTTGTGCAAGCAATTTCACCCGAGTGTCGAAAAGGGCTTGCATGTCGAGTCTACCAATATGAGCAACACTAGGACCTCGAATGTTCTTCATGTATCACTTACCCGTCGAAGGCGAACTCCTCACCTCGCAGTGGGCTTTCCAGATCGCCCACATAATCCGAAACGGGAAACCTATGGGACGAGGGCCCTGGGCAGCCGAACCTGTGCTTCGCACCTTGGAATTTGGGACTCGTACGCATGTTCCATGCGATGTAATCGATCGAGGGATTTGGTCCTGGCTGAAGGGACTCAAGTTCCTGTTTGGCTTTGAGTTCGAAGTCTTCGTCGATGTAAATCGATCCGATCGCGTTGCCTGTCAGAGAATCTGATTAGCAGAACGTCTCCAGTCGGGCAAGTGAAAGACATACCTGATGCAGGCCGCAGTTCAACAGCACAGCATTTTCCATTTTGGTCCTGCTTGACCTCCAACAAGCAAAAATCCTATAGCTGGTTAGCCTAGATACGCGCAGGAGAAGGGGTGACTTACACCTGTTCCGCCGCCGGCATCAACGACGAGGACAACCTCACCTGGCTACGACCCTGTCATCAGTAACATCTTGCAGGGGATATGTGGACCTGCCTACCTGGAAACTGAAAGTGGCATTTCCATGGCAAAGTTGGAATGCAGCCACAGCTTGCGGCTCGGTCAAGCCGATATCAAGCGTGTGGCCGGATGGTCTGTCGAACCCTGCGGCGGAGGCAAAGTCCCGGAAAATCTCGACAGTGGAAGCGTCCCAGGTGGCAGGGACGCTAAAAAGAAAGTGAACCTGGGCATCTTCCCAAGGTATCTGGCCCAGCATCTTGGGCGAATAATGGCCTGAGATTTCCTGGTAAAGGCAGGTCATATAGTCGATATAAAGAGGCCGCACATCGTCAGCGCGCTGGTCTAAGTCAAGCTTAAACCATTCCCTGGATATGACGTCGGCTCTCTGGTGGTCAGGGGCTTTGAGCCCCCAGCCGACCACCTTTTTGTCGTGATAAAAGACTCTTGTTGGAGTCTTGACGATGCTGCGGGCTTCATCCCAGGACAAGAACTCGACCTTGCTGGCGTCCTTCCGGCACCAAGCGACACCAGTGCCTGTGACGTTAGTCTACTCCCGGCCTGAGGAGGCTATGCAGTAGGATAGGGGACATACCGCTGGTACCAATATCGATGCCTATGATGAGCCCAACCGACATACTGAAACATCGACCTAGGGGTTGGTATGAGGGCTGGGGTAAGGTCGAAGAAAACTTGGAGGAGCCAAAGCAACGAGGCGAAGCAAAGCGACAAGTGCGGGACGATATATATCATGGGATACCGATCCTGCCCTCAGGCACACTTCACCTACAAGCCCGAAAAAAAGACATCCGTTATCAAACCGTGAATGAGGTACGTAGCCGTGCCGTCCAGTCGGTTGCCACCGGGTGTTAAAACGACCAACCGCGTTTCCCAAACAGGAAGAGCCAGGGGAGGCGCACTAGGAGGTGGCCATAGCGAACAACAATACAAATGAATAGAAGCAAACAGGCAAGCCACAGCGTTGATGGATGTTGGCCTTCTTTCTTGGCATACACCAGCCGTCATCCCATGAGTAGCAGGGTGGATGCGAGACGCTGCCCAGTCACTTAAACCCCCTTTCTCCTCCCCAGGTCCCGACAACCCATCAACGAGGCACATCGAGCCCATTCCCTCTCATGGCATCTTCTACTCAATCCTGCTCTTCCCAGAGCCTCACCATGGCCCAGGCCATTGGAGTCGGGGTCGTTGCTGGTTTTGTTGGGGCCGTGGTTCTCGTCCCGGCTGCCCTGTACTTGTTTGGCCACTTTTGCCATTCTGGAAGAGTCACTTCTACGGAAGCGTGCATCTACCCTCATACATCTGCCCCCGGCCCTTCAGACCATGACAACGAGCTGAGCTCCCCGCCTCCAGTGCCCCGGACTGGATGGGAACTCATCGTCGAGAATCAGTGGAACAAGCTCAAGAGTCGCCCCGATACCTTGACCGGCCCCACGGCAATCGAAAACAACGTTGGCTTTGAGTATCGCATCAGACACTTCGTGGAAAACTGCTTCATCGGCTTCAGAGACCCTGTTGACAGACGAAAGCCTGTCCGAAAGCCTGTCCAAGAGTCCATCTTTGACGAGAACCAGCTCATCGAGCTTGCAGGGGAGCCTGCCAACGGTGCTACCTGGTCCGGATTCATCTCGAACCCCGACACTCGCCCTCTGGCCATTGCCTGTTTCCTTTCGCGAGTCCTATACAGACGCATGAACCCGTTTGAGGATGTTGAGAAATGCTTGCTGGCCCCCGAGATCACCGCCTGCTACCGCATCATGACCGCGCACACCTGTACCAACCAGCATGGAAGTGAGTATAGACGCCCGTGATGTCTGTCCAAGCCCAAAACTAATTGATGCAGGGGATGATATGGTTGGGGAGTGGCGACAGCTCGTCTACGCCGTCAACAAAGGCTCGTACAATATCAGGCCTCCCTACTCAACAAGTTTTTGGACGGACGACGTGAGAGAGGAGAGAACACATGCCATGGTGCCCCCCATTGTCGAGGCCCTCAAACTGAACGATTTGAAGGTGGATGGGTTTACCGATGATGTAGTGAAGATTCTCGAGGCCATGTTTGAGGAGGCGGCAAACTCGGCCGTAATCCTCTTCGGCCAGCCGTGTGTGTGGGAAGCTGTATGGGAGTCGGACACGTCGGACCCCGTTCTGTTCCCTGAGATCCGCTTGACGTGGCATGGCGAGCTCAAGATCTCGAGACCGGCCAACAAGGAACTCAAACATCGTTGAAAGTGGAGGCGACGGCTGGGAGTATACAAGGGAGTCACAGATGTAATTAATGGTAGATAGCGACGGATGGATGCCACAGGTACAGATTGCACAGGGACCACTGTCTTTATGGTATTAGTTTGTTATGTATTGATAACCGTATCTTTTTGCTATTGTGGTCGATAAGCAGTTGTGAACACGTCATTAACAGCGATACCAACCTGGAATGCAAGGGGAAAAACATGTCAATTTTGCCGGCGGACCAATGCATTTTTTTCATTATGGTTACATCCTGGCCCTTCACAGGTTAACTGAGCCAGAAGTTCATTACCTACGAACGCTAGGTATTGTAAATCCACGGTCGGGGAGAAGCAGCATATCCCGCGCCCAAAGACCAGAGACGGGGTCAGGGTGGTGTTCATGATGTGATGAGGCAGAGTCAGGTTGAGATGTATACATATCCCTGAAGCTAAATTATCTTGCTTACAATGAGAACCAGATAACCGGTTCTTTGTATTAACATTGTCAAAATCATTCGCTTCTCAACCAAATACCCTACCTAGAGAAGCGTTGACGTCTTCATGGAAATGGCCCTGTGCTTTAGTCTTCTGGGTGCATATATACCAGATTAGCTTGTCTGATTTCAACAACCCCTCAGGGCGCTGTGGCGGAGTGGTCTAACGCGTTAGACTGTGAGTAGTGACGCTCAAGTTCAAAGGAATCCTCCACTAACATAACTAGTGAAATCTAATTCCTTCGGGAGCATCGGTTCGAACCCGATCGGCGTCGCTTTCTTTTTTCATTTTTTGCACTTTTTTTTTCACTTCAATTCTCATTATCATTGCTCTTCAATGCCCTTGTATTTTTCATGCATTTCTCTTCAACCAGCTGTTTTATCCGGTCAGTGACTGGTGGAGCTGGATAGCCTGAGATACCTTGCAATAAACTTCCCACCGTGCTGGCTCACCTACACAGCGACGTCCTCCATCAATCTCATGGTACATGGACGAATGGACAGGCTTGGAGTCTGTCACTGCCCTTTGCCCGTCACAGAGGCTTTGTAATTGTCCCCGCATTACGGACCATTGCCGGTCCGAGAAGCTTGAATAGCCGAGCAGAGGGAAATTGCGGGGGTGGATCTCGTTCGCATGAGAGAGGGCAGCCCAGCTCTCCAAGACCATCTAATTACTTGTTCTTATTCCTGATTGTGACGATACTTGCTTTCTGCCCCCATTTACTCATACTCCCAATCAATTACAGCGTGGGGGCTAGGCTTAGCTACTACCGTACCCCCATTACGTGTTTGTGCCGAGCCTCGGCTCCCATCACAGTCCGCAGACTGCCCACAGCTCCTCTGCATCAGACCCGGCTTTGGCTTTGCTTGGCCAGACAAATAATATGTCGGACCCCAGGGCCAGGGC
Organism: Fusarium sp. MBC 441; assembly: GCA_030779165.1. Taxonomy (NCBI): domain Eukaryota; kingdom Fungi; phylum Ascomycota; class Sordariomycetes; order Hypocreales; family Nectriaceae; genus Fusarium; species Fusarium sp. MBC 441. The sequence continues at coordinate 97,415 of JAPFTC010000038.1, forward strand.
TCCCTTTTGCCAGTCAGAGGCCCTGTTCTCGAGCTATCCCTTTCTGGCACTCGACGATCTGTCTGGTCTCACTGAGCAGGATGTCCAGTTCCTCGAGCTCAACGGGTGTTTCCACCTGCCCCTGCGTCCCATCCAGGAAGAGTTTGTCCACCAGTACTTTTTGTATATCCATCCCTGTTATCCTTTGATGGACGAGGGAGAGTTTTGGTCCATGTACCTGGATCGAGATCGTCGTCGCGGAAAGGAAAAGACAATGTCGCTTCTTCTGCTCCAGGCCATGCTGTTTGCAAGTTCTGCCGTAAGATTCTCCTGTTCTCACTATCCCCTCCATTAACTGACATCCCGCAGTTTGTATCGCCTGCTGTTCTCAAGAATGCTGGATACTCTGGAGTAAAAGTTGCTCGAGGCATCTTTTACCGACGGGCCAAGGTCTGTGGTCTTCAACCCGCCGTATGCACCACTGCTAACGATGTACCAAGCTTTTGTTTGATTTTGGTGTAGAAAGCGACCCCTTCACAAAAGCACAGGCGGCTTTACTATTGACTTTTCAGTTTTCAGCTGCTGAGCCGCACGCTGGGAGCCTCTGGCTGAGCACGGGGATACAGAATGCCATTGTCGCTCAGACGCACACCTTTCAAGCACCCGGATCGAGCACCGCACTCAAGAGGCGCAATAAGAGGCTCTGGTGGTCTCTCTACTGGAGAGATAGGGTGCTGACCTTGGGACTGCGGAAGCCCTTGCAAATAACCCCTTCCAGCTTCAACGTCCAGCTCGACCTTCTCACCCAGGATGATCTGATAGATGAGGCTCATCATTCCTTTGTCTATGATCCCAAGACCAAGCGACACCTAACTGATATCCTAACATTTCAATGCCGTCTCGGTATTCTCCTAACTGAAGTACTCGCTCTCACCTACGGCCCGAGCTCTTTTGATCCCACTTACTCCCTCGACCACTTTGAGGCCACGCTTTCACAGATGAGAACTGCAAGAGCTCGGCTAGCCCGGTGGAAAGAGGATGCCGAGGCTGCATTTTACGTCTTTCTCGGCGATGGCCACACTCATCGGTCCCTGACCCTATTTTCAAGCTTGATTTACATATATGCCTAGTAAGTCGGCCATGGCGTTCGTGCTATTAGTCTGACTCCAAATAGTGCCGCTCAAATCGCACTGGGAAACCACGAGGCTTTGATTATCGAACGGATGCAGAAAGGCGTGACACTCCTCGATGATTCAGCTTTGAGGAGTATCGGGGAGGAACTAAGCCATGCGACAACTGAGACGACAAGGCTGGTCAGGCTCATTGTCAAACAAGGCCTGACACAACATCTCCCTATATCTGTGTATGTGAATCCATACTTTCAGCCAAGCACAGGTTTCCTAACTTTACCTATAGCATCGCATATATTGCTTTCCCGCTCATGCTAAGCTCCTTGGACGACAAGATATCACCAGACGACGCACAGACTGAATCTGATCGGTCTCTTACCAAGTACCATGCGCAAGCAATGCACCTATGCAGCAAGCGATTCGAAGGAGCAGAGGATATAAGCAGAATGATTTCTCAAATTCTGCACTCAGCGCCGATACAACTACCAATCCGGGTTGTCCAGCCAAGACAGAGTAATCAAGGAAAGGGGCCGAATGGAAATAGTGGAAGCTCTGGCTCCAAAAAGATGGGGAGACGCTGGGATGAGATATTTGTGACGCGTCTTTATATGCGCCTTCGTCTATCTCTCGACTATGCTCTAGTCACCGGCAAACCGCCCACCGAGGCGGATCTTCCGTCTTATATCCTTCAAGGGGCAACGAAACGGTTGAACCTTGGACCTGTTCATAGCCTGTCCTCGGCCATGCTGGGGACGTCGCCAGGCTCTTCAGCTGGGTCTATTGAAAATAATCCCAGGGTTGTCGAATTGGACGACAAATCACAGGATGGTGAGGCCGACACAAATATGGCCGGTGCTCAGCAGGATTCTGCGATGCCAGATGCCCAAACCGCCGTTCAAGCTGGGGAAAGGGCGAAAATACTTCGAAGCTCATGGGAATATGACCCGATTTGGGCGGCAAACCTGTTTGACGAAATGAATGATGTACTCTGGAGTTGATGAGGACTAGTGGATGAGAATTGCGATCTGAATGCACTGCCCCTTTTGTATGTAATATCACCTGTATTGACTTGTTGGTATAGACAATTATACGACTCCCTAGCTGACAAAAAATCAAACCAGACAGAAATATGCCATTGCACCTGCTTGCACCCGCTAAACTCCGGCACGTCAACGATGCCGGGCTACGAGTCAGCTGATGTTGAGTTCCCCAACAAGCGCAACCACCGAGGCGAATCCAGCATCAGCAGTCGGCTTGATGGAGAGGACGCCACTGCCCGAATCCCACTCGGCAAAGTGAGCAGCCCCCTCGGTCGCCTGCTCCGGGTTTCCATCTGGTGTGGCCGGGATGCCGAGCACTCGCACGATGCCGCCCACCTCCTTGGCCTGGTCGAACTTTTCATCAATCTGCCTCGCTAGCGTGGAGTCTAGGACGCTGACTTTGAAGCCGAGATTGCGCACGACTACTAGGTAGTCTGGGAAGGCGAGGTTGCGTGACTCTTGCGAGGCGTTGCTCTTGAGCTGGTATCGTCTTCCGGGGCTGGGGACGTTCCTACGAGGTGTAAGAGAATTTTCAAGGAGCTTAGTTTGTACAAGACTCACCAATCGCCAGCACGGATAGCAACAGTCTGGATCTCATCGTACGAGAATTGAATATCCAGGCCAATATCTGCATTCACACCCTCATGAGAAACACCAACTTCCTCAGAGCTCCCCTCGGTAGTCGAAAACGAGATCCAAGGACCATAAGAGAAGCCGTCTGTAGCCGCATGTCCAAAATCGGACTCGTTGACGGCCTGCCCGTCCGAGACGTCAATGCGCGTGGAAGAATCTCCGTCGCCGACGCCGTTGAGCCAGTGCTCGACCTGGTACGTGTACTCGTACGAGTTGAACTCGGGGACGTATGTGATGGCGTGCGGTGTGCGATCTTTGTTTAGAAGTCCTCGAACTATTTCGGGGGAAGCGTGGCAGGCCGGCATGGTAATACTGCATCACCATGAGCATGATATAGATGCGCAAGAGGCGAAAACTTACCCCGGAACTGAGTTACCCCCAATCAAAGCCTGGACAATTCGATTAAAGTCCTTGGCGAGCATACTAGCTACAGGTCCGCCGATCTGGCCAAGGGCAGCTTGGTAGGCAGCGGCAGCGGCCTCGACCGTCTGTTTAGCAGCTGCATATGCAGGGGCGTTGGATGGCCACCACTGGGAAAAGTCCATTTCGCCCGTCATGCCGTAGCCTTCCTGTTGTTCAAAATCGTCTAGAGCTCGGTCGCGCTCGGCGAGAGCTTTGTCGAGGGCGGTGGTAAAGTCTTTGCCCGCCATTTCTATCCGTGCTTGCATGGCTGGGTTATCATCGCCCTGTAGATTGTGAGAAGGGGACTACGCTTGTAATAATTGATCAACCTACGACTTTGACAGATAAAAGATACCTAAATGCACCGCATGAGCTTCATCCATAAACAGCTACTACAAAAAAAAAATGCCACTTACTCAAGCAGACAGTGGACATATGTCTTGTGGTGCGAAGGGTCAAAAAACAGGTCATTGGTCTGCAAGAGATTGTTAATAATGGCATTGATGCCAAAGTTGGTATACGAGGGGTCGATCGTCTGCGATGCGACCGGCGCCTTCTGGGCCTGCTTGGTGAAGAACAAGGCTGGCTTGTGCCCAGGGAGGCCACCAACGGCGTTCTGCACCACTTTGCAGTAAGCCAGCCAGAGCTGCTTATCAACGTCGCTGACGGACATGGTAAACGGACAAATATTCGAAGCGAGAGTGTGTAAAAGGGTCGGATTGGTCGCAGATCTTGACGAGACAGCTGGGCAGCTCAGCTTTACCGGCGATACCTAGATATATAGCTCCCCTACTCTCCAAGCCCTGTTGCCCCCTCAATCGCCGGCCTGATTGCCAATTCTAGAGGCCCCCCGCCCCGCTCAGGAAGGGGGGATTGAGTTGCGGGAGATCCATTGTGATAGCGCCAAACTCTGAGACAGGCTGAGCCCAGCTATGCCATTCTCGACGTGGTTGCCCAGATTGTGGCGGATAGCTGCATAGCGCCCCGAGCGCTCGGAAAAGAGAACAAAGCTCCCGGATGCGAGCCTCGAACGACGAGTTTGCGGCCGTTGATCATCTCTGGAATACTACGTAGTAGATCTGCCGAGTTTCATCTGTGGCTCATCATTCCCCTATCCGTTGCCGAGAGGTTTCGGAAGAGGCACTAAATAGCCTGATATTCGCATTAGCATCCACAAGCTATTGATAGACGATGATAGAAAAAAAGAGGTCAAAGAGTCAAACCCTCGTCAAATCCCGCAAGGATGCACCTGGCGTAGACCAAGCTAAATCATTGGCCCAAGACGAAGCTGTCGCCCAACACTTTGACATTGGAGGCTGAGCCTACGTCAACCTTTTCAGCTAAGCCGGTGCCACCATTCCACACCGGGAGCGCTCCCCGCAGCCGAGCCTGTCAGTATTTTGACAGCCCTCGCGTGGCACTGTCATAGCTTGCAGGTCCGTGAGCGACTGAAAAGCTGGACGTCACATGCAGGAACACGGATCTTGGGAATGGTCTATGGGGGCTGGATGGTGATCATGGCGCTACGCTTTAAGGGAACAATGGCATCTCGGTACCAAAGACAATTGGGTGGTTATTGTCTACCCGAAGCAGACGCAAGAGTTTCTCCAGTCTTGGCGAGAATCTGCTTCTGTTGATAAATAGTAGCTTGGCGCATACTCTTCATCTCCCCCTTTTTTAAACTCTATACTACAAGAGCCCTTCAATGGTATCCATCTCGGATAACAACGCCTCCCCGACACCGTCGCAAGGCTTCCAACGATAACGCCAATTCGGCAGTTCCAGACTCCCACATCCTTACCCGTGGAACAACCTGAGCGCCACTAATCTGATTAATCATCAGATACGAAAGAGAAGAAAAAAAAAGACCCAAGGACCTGGAATTCCTCTAACCGATGTCCGGAAATGGGTTTAGCACGCAAGCCTAGCGTGGCGATAAGATTCCTCGGGACGAATCGAAGAACTGTGACCCGCTACATTCGCAATGCCCCTTCGCGTCGGGTTTATCGCTGTTTAGCTTCTTCTAGTGCTGTGGAAGACATGTTGATTTTTTGAGGAAGAATTCAAGTCATGTCGCCGAGTTTTGGCGCCTTGTTTGACTCTTCTGGCACTGTTTTTCAAAGAAAATGATGCAAAGATTTGTTTTTTGTATATGGCATGCCGCCGTGAATTGCTAAAACCGGCATCGTTGATTCGAACGAATTAATCCTCTTGATTTTTCTAAGCCTTGACCACATGGTTGAGTTATCTATAGTCGGTGATTCTCTAGTACGGATAAACCTGTCGTCATCGTCACCTCCTTACAGAGACCATTGGCAGTTACGTAGGTGGTATTGAACGGAACAAATTCAAGATATACCCGGCGGGCACCATGCTCGGTAGACTTTTGATAATCCAGGTGGTGGGTTCGGCAGATAGAAGTTGCAGAGGAGTCAGCCAGCCAAGCAAGCAAGCAAGCATTTACGATTAGTTGGATGCCCTGTTAAAAGCTTGAGGAGGAAGAGAAAAGAACGCTTGATAAGAAAAATGTCCATGTAAGCCATCCAGAGAGGGTGGAGTTGACCTGCCGTGCTTTTCTTTCTCATCGTACTGGCGGGAACGTCAACATATGAAGTACCAACAACAACATGCGAACGCGCACAGATTGTACTTTTTCATACATAAATTTAGCTAGACATGTGTCTCCAAGAACAAGCATAGTTCCGACCTGACAATCTGGCTTGTTCTCGTAGAGCTGTGGAGGGTCCACTGCTCCCACTAGCGATCAACGTCACAGCCTTTTTGCTTTGTCCCGAGAACTCATAACAAGCCCTGATAACTAGTTAAGCATAGGGCTAGTCCTGAAGAAGCGTTTTCCACGTGGGAGACTCTTACCTAGTTGCAACACCATCGTGGCCTTGATGAGAGCAATTCTGGAGGTGGGAATAGCATCAAACCACCACAGCGTAATTGGTTTAGTGGTAAAATTCTCCGTTGCCATTCGAGTAACGTCGGGGAGCCCTGGGTTCGATTCCCAGATTACGCATTGCACAGAGCCTCTGGGCATCTTCTTTTTGTCCCGTTGGGAGTCCTTTTGCTATTGACTGATCACTCTGCTTGCGGTCCTTAACTGTGCATTCAACAAAGAACGGCTCTCGGCGTGACCCCAAGAGCACATAGATCACTCACAAGATGAGCCCTACATCTATCTTTTCGGTAATACGGCGTCCGGATTGTTCTAGGAGCAGAAATCAAAGGACGAGTGCACATTGAGGCTGGAAAGCCACAGTTCCAGAATCTACGGGATGACGACGTTCCAGTATCTCCTTGTAACGTTCTAGTTTTGTTTCTAGCCCAACTCTAATCTATTGATAACGCCTCGATTCCAATTCCTCTACCTTTTATACTTCTATTAAAACGCTCAAATTTTCAAATGCCAGTCTTGCCATTCACCGCCTCACATTGTGAAAACGTCAGGTTCCGAGCTGCCGAACAGCCACACGGTAATCACTCTCTAGCCACTCCGTCAGAGGCATTGCCCTACGCTGCGCTCTTATTGCGCTTCTCCTCATATGCCTTGCGCCCCTCCTCCTTCAGTTTAGCGTCATCTGGCCTCGCAAGATCGACCTGAGGCATGAGAACAAAGGCCAGAACAAAGGCAAGGGCAGCCACAGAAGCCCCGATGAGAAAAATCACTCTAAACCCCTTTCTGTACGCGGGAATAAGGACAGCGCGTATTCTCTCGGCCTCGCTCGACGAGACGGTGTCGAGGAATGTTTGAGGGTTACCTATCAATGTCTTGGACTCTTTGCTGTCAAGATCCAATACGGATAGAGAATTGGCGATGATATTGTTTCTGTGATGCTGTGTCAGCCAAGATCAACCATCAGAGCGAGAATTCACATACAGAACTGTGCCGCAGACGGCAAGGCCTAGTGTCGCCCCCAAGTTTCTCACGAAACTGTGAGATCTGATTAGCATAGTTCACCAAAATTGAGCATTTCCAAGCCGTCACTCACTTTCTAAATGATGTCACAACGGCCATATCACGCCTCTCGACGCCGGCCTGTGTGGCAATAAGAGCACTGCGGTTTTGATCAGTCTGGAAAACCGGACGCGGTGAGATGGACTTACGGTTGAAGAGTATTCCCAACCCCCACTCCGATGAGGACGGAATATCCAATCTGCTTACCAACTCCCGTATTCTCATCAAGAGTCGACATCAACCCAAGCCCAACAGCCCAGCACAGCCAGCCAAAAAGAATGCACTCACGGTAGCGGCCTACCCAGTGCACTACCAGGCCAGAGAGGGTGCTGCTTACGGTCTGCAGGAGGGTGATGGGGAGTAGCATTGCACCTGCCTTTGTGGCTGAGTAGCCGTATACAAGCTGGTAGAACGAGGGAACGTAGTAAACTTGCATGACAAAGTTCCAGCCGTTGATGGCCATGGTCAAACAAGCCCCATTGACGATCTTGGATTTGAAGATGTGCACTAGCCCGAATGTTAGAGATTGAGTCTCAAAACTAACTCTAGGATAACTCACAAGGAATCAAGGGATACCGAGGGCCTTTCCATTGCCACAGTATAAAGGCCACCGAGACAGCTGTGCCAATCACCAATGTCGTGATGACCTGAGCTGAGTTCCAGGAATATTCATTGCCTCCCCAGGTCAGACCTAGAATGACAACAGTCATTCCGGCCAGGGCGAGGAAGATGCCCAAAAAGTCGACAGCTTTGAGCTTCCTGTTCTACATCAGCAAAACGCTCCCTCGATCTTTAGAGGTGATGGCCACAAACAATCTCCAGTCCCCTTCCACCTTCTTCAAAGGCATAGAAAACAAGACACAACAAGTAGTGAATATCGTCAGCGGCAGCTGCATGCGAAAGATCCAACGCCACGAATCTTCAGACTTTGAAGAGAGAGCGCCACCAATGACGGGACCAACACCATTGGCAATGGCCACTACAGCACCCTGGATACAACCATCAGCTTTAATTCAAAAAGACATCATGCTTTAACTTACTAGGATTCCCTGGTATTTCCCTCTCTCCCGCAGAGGCACGACGTCGCTGACGATTAGCTGGGCGACTGTCATCAGACCGCCTCCTCCGATACCGGTGAAGGCACGGAATATGGTGAGCTGAAGCACAGACTGGGCAAGGGATGAGGCCAGGGAGCCAACAAAGAAGATTGCCAGGCCTGTCAGGAGAATGATCTTGCGGGACCAAATGTCAGACAGTCTTCCATACATGAGTTGTCCAACCGTCGATGTTCTATAGTAGCTGTCAGGTTTGTGTGTGATGGGCAACTCAAGATACTCACATGAAATAACCGCTTGCTATCCATGAGACTTCGGCTGTTGATCCCAATGCGTTTCCAATGATGTACAAGCTGGTCGCCAGCATGGTTTGGTCCATGAGAGCCAACAGGTCGACGCTTGCACACGCCAGGAAAATCTAGACAAGTCAATTCGAGTTCAAATCAATAGAATCAAGACATCTCACCGTTATGATGGCCCTTTTGGGCACATAGTTGGTCTGCTCGTTGAACTGGTGAGTCTTTCCGTCATCGGAGCCTCCATCGACGACAATCGTCCTGGTAGAGCCCAAGCTATGGCTCATGACAGCCGCTTCATTCGGTTCATGGCCGGCCATTGTGTCTAAAGGCGTGATAGAAAACGTCTTGGAGTCAATTGAGGCGTTGGAGCAGCTACAAGACCTTTATTCAAGAGGCGGAAGCAAGGGACGCACGGAGGTACCTTGATGCCAAACCAAGACACCCTCGGCTCAAACTCGATGCATCTCCTATTTCGCAGGCCTGCTTAGATGATCGACGCGATGACGAGAACCCGTTTGGCTGAGGGACAGAACCCGTTTGGTCGAGGACACAACACACCGCTTCAACTACCGGGCAACTACCGTGCGCTCCCGTCATATAGCGATGTCATGGCAAGACCCCTTGTTGCATTCCCGTCAGACATTCGCTACCTTGAAATTGGCCGGCTCAAAGCGACGTCGTAGATCCCCGAAGATCGGAGGAGGCTAGGGTGTCATTGTGGAAGTCTAATTGCGCCGTCGGGACATAGTTCAAGCTATTTGAGCCCATTTGAGAGAATACGCAATCAACATGCTCATTGACATGATATTTGCATCTTTTGATTTTCACTCTCGTCTCAGCTTCTCTCATAACTTGAAGCTCACGATGCAAGACTGCAAATTATGCCAAGAAAACCAGCCACTCAGCATTTTTCGCCTTCTTGTCCATCAAGGTCCCGTCTAGAACCATTAAACCGGACCCAAAATTGCGTCAAACTCCACCAGGATCCCCTTAACTATCAAGGTCGGACAGGGGCAGGGGTAACTTCGACGCCGTGTGACTTAATAAGCCATGTTGCACGAGAGCCCATGCATTGCAAATCATTATGCACACTCGAGGAATATTCCCGTCATCCCACGACTTGTGTCTCGCCTGTTTCTTATGCTTATGATGTGTGGGCTGCGTCCACCTTGATGGACAACCAGTCATCGTGTCACCACCTGCTTGTGCTTCCCGAAGAAGTCGTCAAGTGAAGCAATCATGACCATTTGAGGCTGCTTCTCCGAACAAGGTAACTTCCAAATAGAGCCGAGAGCCTAACTAGTGAAACCCCCAAGTATAGAGACAAGAAATAGAGCCGTCGATCTTACCAGTTCTCTCTTGAACAAAGGAACCGTAACCCCCATTCTCTCCTCTGACCAACGCATCCACCTCCGTTACCCGTTGAACAACGATGATCTTAGCGCCGAAAATGTCGGGTGGTGGGCCAATCTTGTTCTGATTGGCATACAAGAGGCTCGTTCCAAGGGAAGCGTGTTGTTCATTGCCAGACATCCCACGCTTTGTATGCAGACACCGAGCGATTTTCACTGCAACCCGAGGGATTCTGTGTGAAGAAAAGAGGACCGCCGTACTACTTTATAGTGCTGAGATTCTTCATATATATAGTGGTGCTTGTCTCTCTTCTTATTTCTTTGTTCTGGACATTATACGAGGTCCTAGTCTCAAGCCATAGACAGCAACAGCTTTTTACCATGGCGACCCCAAATCCCCTCAACGTGTACAAAGGACCCGACTCTGTCAAGCAGTATTTCGACCCGGAATCATCGCCCCCACTTCCTCTCGTCGAGATCCCCGACTGCCTGAACCCCTTCCGTGAAGATGGGGTACGCCTCTATGCCAAGATGATGACGATGCATCCTGCAAACAACGTGAAAGCCATGCCAGGTAGGTTTTCAGCTCTTCTACTTCTATTCTTTGCCAACACTATTAGCTCTCAACCTTTTGCAGAAATGTGTGGTGCCTGGACAGACAAAGACGGTGGTCGAATATAGCTCTGGCTCAACTGTGCTGTCCATGTCATTGATCTCCCGCGCAATTCACGACATCGATGACGTGAGGGCGTTTCTAAGCAACAAGACTAGCGCAGCAAAGCTACGGCTCATGCAGTTTTTCGGTATTGACATGTGAGTTTCTATCCCGTCAAATGTTTGGCCACTGATGAGTGTCGACTTACTCACATCTCATAGAACACTCTTTGGTGGTCCTTCTCAGCCAGAGCCCGTTGATGAACGTGGTGGTATCAGAGCAGCACAGAGATTGGCTCATGAGTCAGACTCTGTTATCAATCCCAACCAGTACGAGAACGACTTGGTGAGTGAAATGAGTTATGAATACTGGAAACATTGCTAACTGGAACCAGAACTGGAATTCTCACATCAGATGGACTGGGCCTCAAATTTCCAAGCAACTCCCAGAAATCAACCTAATCTGCGCTGGAATGGGCACGTCAGGTACGTTTGATATTGAGATGTCCGTAACAACTACTAACAAAACCAGGAACGATGACAGGACTTGGCACTTATTTCAAAAAAGCAAAGCCTTCTGTCTATCGATTAGGGTATGTACATATACCAATCAAGAATACAAGTTAAGCTCACAGTTTCACAGAGTATGTACTGCGCCAGGTGACAGAGTCCCCGGCCCGCGATCATTCGCCCTCATGGCACCTGTCGAGTTCCCCTGGAAACAGGCCATCGACCACATCGAAGAAGTTGATTCTCACAACTCCTTTTCCCTGTCACTCGACCTCTGCCGACAGGGCATTGTGTCCGGTCCTTCATCTGGGTTTAACCTTAGAGGTCTTTACCAGTTTCTCGAGAAGCGAAAGTCCGAGGGCACGCTTTCCGAGCTGGCTGGACCAGATGGCACCGTACACTGTGTGTTCTTGTGCTGCGACTTGCCGTATCAGTACATTAATGAGTACTTTGACAAGCTTGGCGACAGCTACTTTCCAACCATCAAGAATGAGGTGCGTGTCAGAATCTATTAGATTGAATTTAGCTAAATTGAGGCAGCATCTCCTCAAGGTTGACCTCTACCGATACGACGAAAAGTGGGAGAGACCAGCCTCAGAAGCTCTGGATGCCTTCTTCGACATTGATAGAGGTGCCCTACTTGATATGGTTCTCTCTGATCCCAAGAGCGGATCAATGGGCGCCTTTGAACTTCAGAACATGCTGCGCTCTCGACAAGACGCCGTGGTCATCGACCTTCGGCAACCAGACGACTTTGCAGCCTTTCATCTCCCAGGCTCCGTCAACATGCCCTTCACCCAGCAGTCCACGCCAAGTCCGTTCTCGGACGCCAAGATCCTGGAATCTCTGTGGCAAAGACTCGAAGCCACATTCAAGGCCCCAAGCCAAGAGCTCAATACTCTCCTCCAGGACAAGCGAATACTGCTTACATGCTACGACGGAGATAGCGCTCGTGTGGCAACGAGCGTTCTGCGAGCCAAGGGTTATGAAGCTGACAGCATAAGAGGGGGTTTCACAGCATTGAGCAAGATGCGGCAGAGTTCGAGTCAGGTTACTCTAGATGGAAGTCGTGAGACCTCACCGTGGATGGAGCTGAGTCAAGAAACTTATGGAATTCAGTCTGCTCCTGTTTCACTTTGACGAGGCCTGGGGATTTTGAGAAGAACTGGTATTCACAAGGGCTAGAATAGTAGAGGGGAGTGATAAGAATACCCTGGAAAGAATGTGTGGGTGGTTAAACTATGACAATGGACTTGGTAGATGATAAGGATCAGATATATATGATAGTTATTTTTGCATGAAGTATAAGACAGGTTTCCAACTCATAACACAGCGTTGCCCTTTTATTATAATGCACTTGCTATTACCCCGTTGGCAGATGACATGTCCTACGTAAGGTCGCTGCCGGATACTAATGTTTTGACTGCGCGGCTAGCAACTCAGGGCTTGTTTGGGTTCCTAAAATGATGTACTTGATTCCACTGCCCTCTGCTGTGAGGAAAAGGGGCTGCCCCGAGACACCAACATGCTACGTTGGAGGTATCTAGTGGAATCAAGATATTACCAACAGACCCGAGGCTCTGTGATTTATTAGAGATAGTTATGTGATAATCAAGGTCAATTTATTGTCTGCTAAGCTCTACTTGTAGGGGAGACCGGCCAGCTTTCGCAATCTCTAGCAATATGCCCCGAAACACCCTAGTGGTAGGTACACAATTAAAATACTCAAACTTGGTGTCACCGCCTCTATCGGGTTTCTCCATATGTTGTCGAAACCCAGCCGAAGAATGGGCTCCAGCCTTCTCTCGTAAGAATCTACTTCATCCTGGGTGCAGTTGTCCCAGAACTGACCCGGCCGGATGTGGACGAGGCCATCATAGCAAATTCCAACCAGATGCTGCCCTCTTACGTAGTGGTGTCAGGAATTCTGGCCAAGCCGGGCCGGCAATCAAGGTCAAATCAGTTTGTTTCCAGCCGAAATATCTCGCTCGCAAAGCTCTCCCGCCAGATGGAGACTGATATGTGTCCCGAGATGAACAGCCCGACATGGAGAGAGAGAAGGCAAAGGCTGGAGAGGCCTCATTTGGACTTGCCTGGGTCTGTTTAATAAAAAGCCCATACAGCTGCGCCGTGTATGTCGCTTCAATCTATGACGTGCAAACGCTATATCACTAATAGCTCTTCAGGCTTCAGCCAGGCTTGGACAGTGGATATGGAGTCTTCTCTGGCCTTCAAAGCCGCCTGGTGGTCTGCGTGTTGTTAAATTTCAGTATACGTAGTGTAGACATGGCTTGAGATGCTGGTGGGCACGAAATTCTCCAGATCCGAGATACTGCTAAGTGTTTGAAAACAATGGTCGGCATTGACTTCACGGGAAGAGGTTCATTCGAGTAGCTTTGAATCCAACTGCATAATCAGCGATAACGGGCAGGTTTTGGTCCACCATTGCAAGCTCATGTCCGACCTGGCCAACCAGGGTCCCAGTACCTCACGGTAACCCAACCCAAACAGAGTCCCAACTGAGCAAGAACGTCAGACCACGGCACAAATTGCTCCCCCCAAGCGCGAATGAGGCTTGCCGAGCTACTCACAGCCAGGATAGCCACACAAGTTCCGTCAGTTGTCGGAAGTACCTACATTAAACTCATTATACTTCCTCCGTCAGGGTCTTGCCACAAGTCGTGAAAGGAACATGGCCATTGGAGTTTTATCCTACTTAGTTCCACAGCAAATATACAATGAAATGGTTATTTCCATATTCCTTCTCATGTTTTATTCCCTTCAGCCATTAAACCCGCTCTCAGATATGAACCAGCACCGATGCCGTGCCAGGGGCTACAAGGAACAGCCCTTTTGCGTTCCGCCTATTCACAAATGAACCATCCCAAACCTGCCCCAAACCCAGTGCTGAGCTAAAATTCCCATCCGCTATCCGCCAACGGATTCTGTCCTCTCCGATCTCAACCAGCTGACCGTTCGCTCGGCGGAACGCTCAAGGTAAGGCCTGGAGGCGGCGGGAGCGGCAGGAGTACTCTGCAGGGAGCAATAAGCAAACACCCGTTCAGGTATAAATTTTCAGCTAAGCCAGGCCTATTGAAGGGTTGTGCATCCCCGGCGTGGCCCAGGTGACCCGTTAACTGCCAACTTACCATGGCGGTGAGCATCTTCTGCGATCTTACGTCCAACAGCCCCCCGGCGAGTCGTCTCAAACGGGCGGCGAGAGGAAACCTGAAGCCTCAGCTGTAGGCTTGCAGGGCCAAGTCCAAATGGAAAGGGGGGCGGATATTTTAATGATCACAGTGAAATGAATCAGGTGCCAATAACACGATTCAAGCTCCTGAACGGTAGCGATGTGCTGTACCGGGCGTTGAATTCGCTGTCATGCCAGGGGCTGTGTTTGTCATCGCACCTGGTGCTTGAAGAAACGGGAGGAAAAGCAGGGCCGCCAACTCTATGGGCTAAACTTAGATATCATGTATTGCCGCCTCAGATTGAACAAACAAACGCCTCATTCATGCCACTTTCTCGCTGGCCTCCTTAATCCACTCAACAACAAAGACTTCTCCTTTGCTCTGGTCTTGCCAATCGGCCACGCACCAAAATTGGAGTTGAGAAACGAACTTGCAGGAAGAAGCTTGGTATAGCGTCGTGTGTGTTGTTGAGCGACTGAGAGAGTACTCCCGGGGAAACCAACTTGAGAGTATTGAGAGCGTGTTGGGTATTTCGGTCATCCGGGCAAGGACTCCGGCCCGTCAAGTGGAAGAGGCCATACGAAACACCGAGAAACGTAATCTTGAGCGCAGGGGGCGGGCATAGACCCTGACCCAAGGATGACGTGTTTGGGCCCAGAATCCAGCTGTGCCAGAGGCAAAAGCAATGCCTAAGAGCAATCATGATGGGGTGACGGCATCTTCCTGCAGGGATGGGTGTCAAAATAACACGGGCCAAGGAAATCCAAACGTTCCGAGCCATTGAACGCGCCTCTTCGCTAGCTTGGTCTTCCTCCCGGGGACTGTTCATCAGCCGCGCGGGTATCAGTTGCTTCCTGACCAGGTTTCCCGCTGCCATCCGCCACTTCATCACCGTGAGCCTTTGCTATTGGGCTATGGGAAGAAGGTGGGCATGTGGGGCGCTCTGTGTGTCGCACGGGGTGGATACTGATACCTGTCGGCGCCCCTAGAACACCACCAAACAACGACAATTGCGGGTGCCGTGTGTAACATGGCGCAGGAATCAGTCAGGGGTCTGCATATTACATTCAATGAGATTGGATCGGTCATTCAATTCAGCGTATCATGGTTAACAAGGATGCGGCATTCGCAATCTGTCACCACCTGTCAGTTCCCGCCAGGCACGGAAAGAAAGGGGCCAGAAAGGAGACTTCTCGGCCAGAGGTAAACGCTGCTGAGGAGAGGGCTGGAAGATGGGAGTGTGACCAAACGCCATCCAGGACTTGGCCTTCACCAGTGCTCTTAATTACACCCCAGTCGCGAGAGTTGACAAGTCCCTGCCCCTTTTGTTTTTCTTTTGGACTTTTAATCTACCTCATTTTACTTCCTGATGAAGAGACTAGTAACTGGGCACTATACTCTCTCTACCTTGTTCTGTTTGATCTTGGCAAACTACTACATCTGCAGCTTGGGCAGTTCCTCTGAAAGTTTGTGCATGGGGCACTTGATGGTGCATTGAAGCGACATGTGGCTTTCGCGACGTCTGGACCTTGCCCCTGAAATGTCAGACCCAACGTCTCGGTGCCGCCTTTTGGCCATCCGCCCAAAGCAGGCTTGAAAAGTAACCCCTGCCTGGGAGCCGCCAGATTCCAGGGGTCATGCCCATTGCCGCGTCCAGTACTCCGTATGCAAGACGGGTTACACGACACGACCCAGGCCGCGGGGAGCCTCCAGATGTGCCCATCCCATGCCACTGACTCACGGAGGAGGGTTCCACCCGCTAGTGCATGCCTGGAAAATCTTCCCGCCATCGAAAAAGAGTGCTGATGGTTCTGGGTCGCTTACGGACTGACGGGAAGCCATTCTTTCTCTTACCGTCAGTGACATCTCTGACGGAGGCCATCACCCGCAATGATATGAGACATGCATGAGGATTAATAAATGACAACATCAAAACCCAATTGTGAAAGCACCTTACCTACGGGAGGCTTGCTTGCGTTTGAATGGACAGTACGTGACCTTGGTCTAGGCTCTCGCAACTCAAATGGCTCCTGCATGGGTACACCCAATGACTGAATGCAGCCGTTGCGGTCGGGGTGTAATGATACATCAGCCGGAGAACATAGTGAAACTGAGTGGTCGGGTCATCAATGAGCCGATACCCCTGTCCACCACCGTTCCTACACAGTACTGGAGGCTAGCCATCCATGATGCTACCAACGCGTGCCCAGGGCTCTTTGGCACCGAATTTCACGTGAGCTTGAGCCATGACGCTCCCGTAAGGCGGGCTGCCAGAAGACAGCGCCCTCAGCTAAGGATCTCAGGTGACGGTCGGCTCAAGCACTGGTAGCATCTGTATTGATGGCAGCAGAGATAGTTAGTTCTCTCTCCCGGGGCGTGTCTATACACACCTGTCCGAAAAGAAAACTGGGCAAACCTGTCTACCAACTCTTCACGCCTGGTTGACAAGTTTTGTCACTCGTCATGTCACTTTTGGTTTTCAAAAATAACACACCAACCACAACAACAAAGAATGGAGTAATTAGCACATGGCGGTCTAGACATAGATGTCAACTTCCACGCTCTGCTCCCCCAACCTCCTCATGGGCCAAGGCTAACTCTTGAAACATCTTTACCACCCAGGCGAGATCTTTGTTTCCAGATGGTTTAGTGATTATTAGCTTGGTATCGCTGAATGATCCCTGGTCTTTTGCCTGTTGATGGAAGTCAGAACTTTAAAGATATTGAAAAAGCGTTGTCATCCCTTCAGACTTGATACTCCAAATGCCCACCAGATCAGAC
Organism: Fusarium sp. MBC 441; assembly: GCA_030779165.1. NCBI lineage: Eukaryota > Fungi > Ascomycota > Sordariomycetes > Hypocreales > Nectriaceae > Fusarium > Fusarium sp. MBC 441. The sequence continues at coordinate 114,405 of JAPFTC010000038.1, forward strand.
ACTTTAACTAATTCATCTCTCTTTGTTCCATCTCTTGACTGCAAGACACTTCACAGATCGTCTGGCGATCGCTACGCTGCACCCCCATTCCTTCTCTGGCCTCCAGAGGCACTTGATTGTCCGCGTCTTGCTGGATTGCAATGTACGTAATGTAGACATGGTTTGAGCCGTTGGTGAATCCAAGCTTCCACCTCGGAATGGGAAGTCGGTGGATCTTTGACTGGCGGAGCGGACAAAGGCGCGCTGGGCAGCTGGGATGGGTGACGACGCGTAGGACTGGCGTGTCTCGATGCGTTTGCGAAAAGCAATGGCTTAATTTAACGTCCGGTTTTAATAGCCTGGCCACTGTAGGTAAAACACTTGAAAGAGAGCCAGTCGAATCGACTCAAAGAATGCACTGTTTTGTAGAGATCTAACCGTGGGCATAGGGGGAAAAACCGGCGAACGAAACAAATCCCCTGCCCTCTGCTCAATCTCATGCAACCACTCCAACCCTATCCCAAGCGCAGTGTTCAATCACAATCCCCAAACCTTATCCGCCAACTCATCCACTATTCCTTCCTGTCCTCCTTCGCGCCAACCCAGCCCGGCCGTTCGTTCGGCGGAACGCTCCAGGCAAAGTCCCCTTCCTCCTTCGAGGGGTTAGGGTTCTTGTCCAGATCGGACAAGGCAGACCTCATCCAATCAATCCTGCGCGCCAATTGTGATTGGCTGGCCTGCAGGGGTGCCATAAGCCTCTTAACCTTTGCCCGGTCTCCAAGTAGTGCACCTAGGGCTTGGTGGCTCTTATGTTTCTCGAGGTACTCCTGAAACAGGTTGAGTGCGAATTCAGCCTTGTGGATGGAAACAAGAACTCGTCTCTTCAGCTGTAGCTCCTTGTCGAAGTGTTTGGTGAGGCGATCGTAAAACATTCGAGCGTCTTCGATGTCATCCTTAACATTGTCCGCAATCATGTCCATTGCGCGAGCCTCGACGGCCAAGTTGGCCGAGTTGAGACCAGACTGAACTAAGAGCTTCATGACCACGCCTATGATAGGCCCAATGGCAATAAGTTCGGCACCTGACATCGTAACGGACGTTGAAGTAGTTTAAAGACTTGAATAGAATAGTGAAAGTTTGGTTAAGGTGAATGTGCACGGGTGGCTGTTGGACAACGGTGACAAAAATGGATGTGTGAGTGTCGTATCGGCCAGGCGTCTTGTGAAGATTGAGGGAAAGCTTGGGAGTGTGAAATCTCAAGCTCTAGATGGGTAAGGCTTGGGTTTTAAGAGTTTCTGAATGCGGCGGTTATCACACTTCAGGTCAACCTCCCAGGCTGGTGCTCGTTCCATCACTGAGAGTTTCGTTGTGATAGCTCAAAATCAAGCTCCAGAGGTGGCCAGAACGACATGGGTCTGCAGGCAAGCACGCACTCAGCTATGGATTTTCAGCGAAGCCAAACCCTCAGGCGCATCCGGCAAGGCATAGCTCCAGGGCTATGCATCCCCAGCGTGGACCGGGCGGCCTGTCAACTGCCGGCATGCCATGGCGGTGGTTCAAACTCCTAAACGGTAGCGTTGAGCTATACCGGGGGTCGATGCCGTCGTCATCCCAGAGGCCGCGTTTGCTATAGTGCCTGGTGCTTGGAGAAGAAGAAAAAAAAAACAGGACCATCAACTCCCACGGTCTAACTTAGATGTCATTAATGCCGCCATCTCGGCTGATTCCATGATCGCTCTTGACTCATACCTCTGCCCGGTTCTCTGCTCAACTTCACTCACCACATGCAGAGTGGTCCCGACCTGTGCATCGTTTCCCTTCCTTCAGACCTGGAGCTGGCGAGTGGAGAATACTGCCACATGATGTTCTCCGATACCTCCATCGGATAGACCCTTTGGTTCACTCCCACGCATTGAACAGAATGAGCCTTGTGGTTGGTGGTTTCAAGCATCAGGCGTAATGTCAAGGGATGCAGTACCTAACACAGGATGGCAGCATCAAGATCCAATGCTGGGAATCGCCGTCAGTGAGCCCTGTCACACGCCACATCCCCGGTGCGTAGTCATGGTTGTCTGCCCTTTCCCGCCTCTTGCCTCAGGCTGGAGCTAGTGTCATCCGTGTGGCAGCATGGCCCCTGAAATTCCCAAATTATTGATTTGGTCCAGTAGTTGAGGTTAGGGTGACTGACGTGGTGGATGGCGGTTTGCACCTTTCTGATGGCTGACGGAGGAGGAATGCAAACGGCCGGTGACATTGCCTTGGCCCCTGCACCTCTCGCATTGACATGACAGTCTGGAACACGAAAACAACTATTACCGGCGCGGCCTTTGGAAATGAATGCCCAGGAAGGGGTGTGATGGAGGCGGTGTGGATTTCCGTGGTTTACTCAAGACTTGAGTGCTCAAGTTCTGTGACACTTGGCGCTCATGCCGTCCAGGAGATGTCCACACTCCCTTGTCATCGCTTGTAATGTTTCTCTCAAACTGAGCAAGAAGATTGTCTCATAGCAACCGTGTCCAAGCTAAGGGTCGTGTTTAAACTGAAACCCCAGTACTGTCCCTTGGTTCTTGAAGGCCAAGCTTGTCTTTGACTGGGGCATCGACTGCAGTATCAAGGAACACAGTCATGAGCGCATGCCAGGGTCTAAATTCAGTTCTAAGAAGCATCACAAAACGGCCATCACAGATGGCACACACTTCTCTTCTCGTGGAAATGGACGTAGGATTTGACAAAAAACACGACGGACAAAGTGAACTACCGAAAACTATCTTTGTAGTGAGAACCGAGGAGTAAGAATGGGCCAGTTCCGTCAACAGTCGGCGGTGCCATGCCCAGCAGTCTTTTGCTCACGCAGCTGCAATGCATCACGAGTGGGCGATTCAGGATCGCCGGGCTTTGGTGGCTTGTCAGCTTGACTGTTCGGCTGGTCCTGGTCGTCAGGGGGCATCGGCCAGACAAGGTGGTCATCCATCACGGCCGGGCTCGAATACTTGGTCCTGCCCTGCCAGACAAACCTTAGCCCAGGGTGAACGATAAACCCTGCTTTGTTTGAAGACCACACTGCCTCCCACTCTGTGGGTTGACCCAGAAGAACGATTGCAGAGTTGGCAGCCATCTCAAGTATGTCCACCATGAGCTTCTCGAATCGGTCATCTCGTGGGTGGTCCACCCTAAGCGCCTCTGGCTGCAAAACATTGATGATGGCCGGAACCATGGCCTGAATTCGTTCCTTCCTGGGGTCGCCCTCTCTAAAAGGTCCGCATGGGATTGGCTCAAGGTGCCAGGGGTAGTCCTGGAGCATCAAAATGCTTTCTCGCCAAGCAGCGATGGCTCTCATCCCTGTGTCGCCATTAATACAACGAATACCCTGTGAAGCTACTCAGAGGGGTCAACTTACTTTTCGGAATATCGTAGACTCGGCACACAAGCTGGTAACATCCAGAGATCTCGGGAGGAAGAAGGCATTCATCAACAGGGCAAGTAGGCTTCATGCGCCTGAAGATGACTTGCGAGAGGAAGCACCTAATGGCCGGGACCCTCGTGGAAACGTTGCTGATAGAGTGGGACCAGGTCCCACCGTTAACAGGCTCCCCAGCTAGACGAACGAGCTCAGATTCGTTGAAAAGAGACTCTGGGACATCTGGCTTCCGCTGGAACCTGCGGCCGAAGAAAAGCCCAGCGAAGCCCTCGAGTTGGTGATCGAAATTCTTAGCTTGCTGGAGTTGGCAGTCACTCGACAACTCATGTATACCAATGTTGAGTTCATGGATCGCGTCTGGAGGCAGAACCACCACGGCAGGCGAGGGCTGTGGTTCCATGGCGGTAGCGCGGTGATGGTAGGTGGAGATGATTCGATATATGCCCAATGCCAGGGCTATGAGGATGAGGGAGCCAGCGAAGCCGACAACGACCCCGATACCGATAGCCTGATCAACTGTGAGCGCCATGATGATCGAAGGAGGTATGGAGAGTGAGAGTGAAGATGAGTGGAAGGCGAAGAGAGGAGGGGAGGAGGACATGGACGGCAGATGTTGTTCAAGTACCTCCCCATCGCTGTTGCACGGATCAAGACACCTGACCCTGGCACCCTCAGTATGGACACACATGCATGCCGTTTACGCCGTGGCTTGATTGATTGCCCGCCATGTTATTCGCATTTCTATTGTTGTTTAATTGCCGTCTGGGCGTGTCTATCCAGCCCCACCGGGTTAACTGAATGTGGAAACAGCCCTGTGTGAGCACGCCTTACCATCGTCTGTCGGAACATTTCACTTCTCCATCGCTACTGAGTTCTTTACTACTTGGTAAAGCCTTGGCAATGGAATGACGGGAAGTAAAGTATCCATCTTTGAACAAATAGTTCTTGACCGCCATTTCTGGTGGCTCATGTATCATAAACAATCTCCCTACCATGACACCTGCGGGCGGGAGCATGCAGGCAGACAGCCAATGTGACTGGAAACGGAGCCATGCGGCATACCGTGGCTGCCTGAGTTGTCCTTTCCTTTTCTTGCTCTGTATTTTGTCCGTTGACCCCTGAGGCATCCTACCTTCGCAGTCGGTCAACACTGGGACCTTCAAGTATTGCCCGGCTCCCCAACTACAGCTTCACGGTTTCCCTGACAGACTCATTATTCATCATCACAAGATTCTAACTCTTCAACATGGCGATCGACTTAATCGTTGGGATAGATGTGGGGATGAGCGGTAGGACCCCCTTTCTTTGATCCTAGATACTTCTGAGGCCGACACATCTAACCCGTCAACACAGGTACCGGTGTTGCGTATCGCCTACCCAAGACCGGTAATCCCGAATTCGACGTCGTGTGCCTCAAATGGGGAAGTGACAACAAAATCCTGAAAGTTCCAACCAAGTTGGCTTATCCAAGAACGGGCCAGTCGCAGTCGCCCCTCCACTGGGGGCTCAGCATCCCTGATAACACCTCGAACCTATTGATTCGGGAATGGTTCAAGACGAAACTTGGAGAACATGAATCGAATCCTACAGCAACGGAAAAGCTATATGCTGACTACCTGAAGTGCCTGCATGACGAGCTTGCAGTGCGGTTCGTCCGTGATGGCATACTCGGCAAGGCATGGGTTCGTGCAAATATCTCCTTTGTCTTCAGCACACCGGCTTGTTGGGACCCCTCTGTAGTGGCTCAGTTCAAGGTCTTGGTATCCAAGGCCGGGTTCGAGCAAGCGCGGGGCAAGCTCCCTGGTTGTGGTCTCCATACCGTCGCCATTACCATGACCGAGCCCCAGGCTACAGCGGCTTTCGAGCTGCACACCCCAAAGCCCGTCGCAAACCTCAAGGTAGGCAGTCTCATCTCTTGCCACGTATTGGCTTATTGTTGACCATGATTGTATAGAGAGGCCACAATGTCATGATTGTCGACGTTGGTGGTGGTACTGGAGTATTAGCCCCCCTCTTTCGCTGCTGTTGGGTCTCGAGCTGACTTGGCACAGGACTTTTCTCTCGTCGAGGTTGCAACCAATGCGCAGCATGCTTTTCATTGGCGGGAGCACCAGCCTACGATGGGTGAGTGATTTTTGCCTTTCGTGATGACAGCAGCTGAGGGTTAACTCTGAAGGTGAATACATCGGGTCGACGCACATCGACCAAGGGTTCGAGAAGCGCGTGACGGACATTTTGAAGCCTCACCAGCATCTCCTGGGCCATACTGCCCGTCACGTGGCTTGGGAGATGCGCCGTAGCATCGAATTTCTCGAGGCCAAGCACGACTTCAAAGGTGCCGATGCGGACGCTCGGACAATCCCCGTACCCCATCTCGAAAATCCCGAGAGCATCCACGACGATTTTGTTCAGAAGGGGGAATTGGCAAATCCCGGGTGAGTTATTAAGCACAAGACAATAGCTCATCAGACTGATGCAAGCCAGGGCGGAGCTGGAGCGCCTTTTTGACCAACAGATCAAAAAGATCACCGACTGCATCTCTGAGCGGAGACGTCAGCTCAATGGACCACTGGAAAGCCTACAATCCTGCTCCATCTTCCCGTCAGTGGACTAACAATTTACACAGCATTACCTTCTACTCTCTGGAGGACTCGGGAGCTCGCCCTACGTCGAGCGCCGACTGAAGACGTTTTGCAACGATGACTCGATGCTTCAATCTACCAAGCTAGTGGTATCTAATCAGCCCCAGCTAGCCGTCTGTATGGGTTTAGTATACGCCGCCAGCAAAAGCCAGGCCGTCTTTCCCAAGATTGCTTGCCGCGCATCGTTCGGTCTTGTTTGTCGCATCCCGAGCGCTACCCCCGCCAAAAGAACTTGGACGTCCACCTTGACACGAGGCAAGGGAATCCAGGGGCGCTTTGATGATTGTGTCGACTGGATCATTCCAAAGGTCGGTTTGCTTGGTTACTTGACCAGACACCACTCGCTGACATGAGATTAGGGCAAACAGATCGAGAATGGAAAAGAACTCGAATTTACACGGAAGGTGTTTTTTGAGCTCGATGAACCCCGGGTTTGCAATGTTGAGATTGCTACCAGCTTGGCGGATGGCCCCTCGCCACCCAAAGGTATGTGTCCACGGCCCAACCACGTCTGGAGCATACAGGTTAACAGGCTTGGAGATTCAATTGCGACCCATGAAGTGATGCGCGCCAATCTCTTGGAGGTCGAGGAGAAGAAAAAGCGCAAGGTTTTCTGGCGCAAGGAGTACTTCTACCAAATCGATTTCAAGATAAAGGCGACGGTCGGACTGGCTGAGGCTACTTTTATGTGTGGTAAGAAGAAACCCTCGGCCTCGTGTAGACTTGTGACACTGACTTGGAGTAGTGGATGCTGGGGGGAAAAAGATCAGTGAGTCGGTCACGGTTCCCGTACCTCGCGAACCACCGATCATGGGCTTGGATGGTGTTGAAGGGGAGTAGACCGAGGATTGGCTCTGTTTTCTTCGTGTGTGGTGTCTTCGCTTCTTGTTCCGGTGGTTGTGTTGCAGACTGGGTAGCTCGACGATTCTCAACAGCAGATTGAATAGGGATAAAGCTACGAGGTGGATAGATTCGCTTGCCAGTAAGGACTTATCGCAGAGCAACTCTCATATCCCCACCTGCGTTACATACTGCGTAGTTTACCAAGATCCAAACTCCTCCTCCTCCCATTCGTCAAGCCTTCCGGTTCCCTTGGGCGGTTGTGTCCTCGGTAATCAGACTCCAGGATCGCATTCCAATCACCACCGTCCTGTTGCCGATTGGCCGACTTGGAAACACATTGGAGCCGGGAATACACTCCTCTTTATTCCCGCCAACAACGACAGTTCGATTTACTTGACCATACCCCCACCTAAACGAGAACGAGGGACCGTCGGGGGTTATTCGCGACGCGAGAAGGCGAAGGACCACGTGAAACATTACGGGGGGATCTTTCCGGCTGAGCTTCTCCCGATATCTTTAACTAATCTCTTTTCTTGGCCTTGTCGGAGCTCCCGTCGACTCTGAAGCATCCTTGATTGCTGTCTCAACCTAACCTCTATGAACTTACAACGAGTTGGCTTGTCGGCCATTCGTGGTATTACTCTCAAGGTCACATCCTCTTGACTCAATTGCTGACAAGCTCCGAGCAGACACGGCGAGACCAAATGTCTTTTTCAGCCAGGACATTCCCAAACTGGCTGTCGCCCGCCTCTTGTCACAACACTCACGGTACACCAAACATCCCCCATACTAGAGACGATTACCTTCCAACGGATTGAGTCCAAGCCTGATCTAACATACCACCTAGAAGCCCACCGACCATCGTGCGAATGAGCGCCAAAGACGGCCACGACATACTCGTAAAACAGCGCCTCAACCGGCCCGTCACCCCCCACCTTAGCATCTACAAGATCGGCCAGGTCTGGTTCAGCGCCTCAGCCTGGACCCGAATCACCGGCATCACTCTCGGAGGCACAGCGTACCTCACCCTCTGCGCCTACGCCGTCGCCCCGCTCCTTGGCTTACCGTTCGACTCGGCTGCGGTGGCGTCGGCTTTTGGCTCTTTTCCCTTTGTCGTCAAGGCGGCTGTCAAGTTTGGGCTGTTGGGTTTCCCGTTTTCGTATCACTTCGTCAATGGGGTTAGGCACTTGGTCTTTGACTTGGGATTTGGCTACAAGAAGGCGCAGTTCAGAAAGTCGGAGGCGGCTACTTGGACGCTTAGTATAATTGGTGGACTCGTTCTGGCCTTTTTTCTCTAATGGCCTGATTGTATGAAGGGAAATCGTCTCGAAATGCTTCAGTCAGGTTGTTAAAGGTTATTGAGAGTGACGAGGTCCTTAGTAGGCACTACTTCGTCTGGTCATGGTAGAAGTAAGTGTTGTGAACAGCCACCGTGTTTTTGGTCAAAGAGGTTTCATCAATCTATAATATTGTCAAGTTTTTATAACAAGATTTTCGAGAATTTTCTATATGATACGAAACAAATTTTACAGCAACGCTTTGGTACACTTGAAGCGCACCTAACATGTATGTGCCAGCACACTTTCGCTACAACTCTGCAACTTGATCCAACTCGGCAAAGACCGGGGAACCGGAAAGTGGTCCATCCCTCAATCAATGCTCCCGCTTAGCCGCAAGCCTCGGGAGTCAACTCACACGCGGGCCGGAGGTGTACTTCCAGGAGCGGCTCCGGGGGTCATGCCATCCGGGGGACTACCTCCAGCGCCACCAGCACCCGAGTTCTCATTGGCGACGCCTCCGGACTCGTACAGGTAGGCTGCTGGGGTGATGGACTGAGACTGGGTGGCGTTGATGCCAAAGGCAAGCCATGCGAAGAGACCGTCGGTGATGTCATCTCCGAGCATGGTGTATTCCATAAAAGGGTCGACCCCATCCGTGGCAGTCTCCTCGCTCAGGATGCTGTCGTCGGCGTTCTCGGTGAGTTCCTGCGTGTTGGAGCTGTACGGCTCGAGAGTTTCAACCTGAGAGATGAGGTCCTGGTCGAAAAAGGCCTGGCCAACGTGGCTGGCGTAGTTTTCACTGCCCAGAGTCATGTTGGCCAGCAGAGTGGCATTTGTATGAACCATGATGTGGATATGCGTGGCTCGGCTGGTGTAGTGGCCGGGAAAGATGGACTCGAACTGCGCGACGCCATCACAGTCGGTGCGCTGGATTCCGCGAAGCCAGGTGTTGTTGATGTTTGTGTCGTCGGAGCTGTCACCGTTGCCGCTCGCGACGATGCCCGAATAGACACCGGTGGAGTTGCAGTGCCACATTTCGAGGTAGACGTTGGGGACGGGGTCGCAGGTCTCAACGTCAATGACCTGGTAGTCGAGGACAATACCGAGACCCTCCTGGTCTTCGACAATGTTCTCACGGACGTATTCTCCTGCCACATCTGACGGTGTTAGAGTTCATACATAACAAAATAAGACTGCGCTCTTACAATAAGGGCCTTGGGTAACCTCGGGGGTCAACACGCAAGAGTTGATTCCAGCAAAGAGCGTGTTCGCGTCTGTGTTTAGAGTATATCCCTGATCCGTCTGGTTATGAGAAGCGCTCAGGACAGATTCGAGATCGCGCTTCTTGAGGCCACGCTTCTGCCGGGCCTTGGAGATTTGCGCTGAGCGGCGAGCAATATTCCTTGCCTCGATGCCTCGGGCCTTGAGCTTCTCAGCACAATGGGCGAGTGAGGATCGCTTCACCGAGTTGAGGAAATCGCGTCTCTCGGCCGCCTCCTGGGCGACGTTGTGTCCCGGGTGAGCTGTGACAGCTCCTGACAGCAGGAGGAAGCTAAAGAGGTTCGTAGTGAGACGCATTGTGATGCCGGTGCAGTTGAGACTTGGTGGAAGGGTGATGAATCTGGTATGATGAGAGGAGTCGTTGTCTGAAGAATGAAGCGTTCAAGACTGTTGATGCTTTACAATCGCTTCACAGCATAGGTCTTACTTATAGTTTCTCCATCTTGTTTTCAGGTTACATTGGATCTATCCAAACACAGCCCACATCACGGCGCCGACTAGTCATTGCGCTCCCTAGAGACAAACAACGAAACACGCTGACGCGTTGCAGTGCCCAAAGAGTCGTGTATGGAAATTCCCCGGAGATGCCCAGGGGAGATCAAAATCTCTGCCCTGCGGCAATGACGACGAATTAAGCAGTGCAGCCGAGGCACGTCACCCCTGACGCAAGGGGCAGTCGTCAAAAGAAGCGCCACCTATCACAAGTACCGTGAAACAAACCCAGATCCCGGCGAGGCAAATCTGGATATTGATTCTGCCGAATAAGACGGACTCCATTGGTCAATTGGCGCGACAAGACACGCAAGCCTCTCGGGGCCATGTGGGGATGGCTCGGCCGGATGGCGTCTCCCACATCCCGGGGCATGAATTAGGTTCAAGGCACTAGCAGCGTCACAGCCGCCACTGTCTCGCCCTATTTATGGCTCATGACTGGAATTGTAAGGACTGCGCCTGGCTACTCGTGCGGCGATGCCGAGGCCTCTTGTACTGACGTTGCATTTAAAGAACGTGAGAAAAGGGAAAACTTCTTGGGTTAATCAAGAGGCGCAAATTACCCTACAATCGTTGGCTTCTACCATGCACTTCTTTCATATCACCACCGTCGTGGCACTGGTCTCCCGCATCGCAGAGATACCTCAAGGTTAAAAATGCAGCAGAACAATTGAGAGGGAACGTATTGAAGAGCAGGAAACGAATGTTAAGACAGAGCACCAGTTGAGAAATAAAATAACAACAGCAACTCGGAAATGTGTCAAAACCCTTCTGAGGCTGGGTTTGAGCATGAAGCCCCGGGGGGAGATAACCCACAGCAATTATCCAACAAGAGGTATCCGTGATTAAACCACGACAGCAGGAAACAGAACCCCCGACAGACCAACATGACGTCCCTTCACCCTTTCATCCTTCACTCAGTCCTCTTCAAGTTCATCCAGGCCCATGAAGTGATGAGGGAGGTGGCAGAAATGATATGCTCGGCTACTAACCTCTACTTTCACGGACGACCGCTTTGGGCAGAGCTGCAAGGCTGCCGTGGCGTGTAATTCCACTAAGCTCATGAGGGCTGTGTGGGTGCCGTAACCAGCCCCGTCCGCTTTATCGAAGCCCGAGATGGAAATAAAGACGACTGAATCGATTGACGACCGCGGGATCCCATGTGGTCGGCGCACTGAAAATGAACTGGACGGTGGTGTGGGCCCACGACTTGTTGCGTAAGACCTCACTAGTTAGACGCCTGGACAGCTCTGCATGCAGAAGCTTCAGATAGCCAGTGAACAGTTTTTCGACCATCTCTTGATCGGCCCCCTCCCGTTCAAGGCCAGTCTTGAACCATTCTTTCACTCCATACCAGGTTGGCAATAGTGCTAGTGACGTCGCGGCCCCAGTACAGAGGCTCCCCCAAGTGTCCATGGTTGTCAGCGTAGACAATCTTGGACAGCACCTTCTCGATGCTGCGGTTTCCCCCCAAAGTAGAGGGTTTACTTCTTCATTGCCAGGTAAATGTTATACCACCGCTGTGGCTGTGTTGAAGCTTTTAACAAGTGTCCAAACGGTGGGACAGGACTCAAGAGAAGAGAGGCAGGGTTCTTACCGCTCATTTCGAAATCTATTCCGACGATCAAATCGACCCCCATATTGAAGAGTTGGAAGGGTTGCCCTTGGGAAAACAAGAGTGGTGAGGGCGCTGTCCGAGGAAGGCGGAAATTGGTGGTGACACTGTGGACGGGAGGGGAGTCAGGCAAGCCTTATAAGCCACGACATTGACCGACTGTTGATGTCTGCACAAGCAAGGAAGCAGGTAGCCACACAACATACCATTGGCTTCCTTTGCTGGTCACAGAGATAGACCGATAACCTCCATGATTTCTTGCTCGCGCCGTACCGTACTGTACGTCGATGCTGGCGTTCGCCCGTCACGGTTTAGGTTGGGCTTCCCAAGTTGGTTAGTCTAGTCGGGGAATTTGCGGTGCACCCTCTAGGGTCTCGCTAGTCATCACACCTCCCCTCCTAGGCCACTATGCAAACAACAATACAACTATCAATAAGTTGGGTAAGCAATCAAACAAGCCACGGCACAAGCGCCATCTGGTCGTGCAGCCAGTTCCTCATGCAAGGGGGTAAGTAACTGCGCCTGTCTCTTGCTGTTGTCCCGACCGGTGGGTAAGTACTCGAGTAGGCCAGAGTCGCCAGCAGACTAGAATGTTTGACTGACCATCATCAGCCTTGTGTCTTCTTCACCTACATTTCAGGGTTTTCTTGCTTCTTCGTTTCTTCCTCCTCCTCACCATGGGTCTCACCACCGCCCAGGCCATTGGCATCGGGGTAGCTGTTGGCTTTGTTGGAGCCCTGAGTCTGATGATGATACTCTTGTGCATATCCCATTGCTCATCCGCCGAGACCACCCCCTCTGGCCCTATCATCATACCTGCAGGGACTTCACCCCCGGTCAAGCAACCTAAGCCTAACCCCTGGGTCTTGACTGCGCCTCGCGATCCAGCTTCTTTCAAAAACCCCATCACCAGCTCGCACAGAACGCTGTCCGACCGCGTGGAGGTTTTCAGAACCGTCCACCAAATCAACCAGGGTGTCGATTTCGAGAGCGAGATCCGGACTTTTGTCGAGAATTTTATTATCAATAGACGCCACCGGGAACTGCCTCACGTCTCGCCATCCATCTTTGATGAAGATGAACTTGTCCGCCTTGCAGGAGAGCCCGCCAACGGCGGGACTTGGTCCGAGACCATCTCCAACGTCGCCACGAGGGGCGCTGCAGTCAAGTGCTTCCTTTCGCAGCTCATTTTTAAGCGCATGCATCCCAGTTGCTCCGTTCAAGAGTCCCTACTCGCTCCAGAGATCTCAAGCTGTTATCAACTCGTGTGCCGAATCTATCAAAACCCGTGCAGAAGGTCAATCCAATGGCCCTTAGTCCCAGTATGAAATCCAGTATTGACCGGGACCTAGGGGAAAACATCATTGGTGTTTGGCGCGAGTGTGTGTATCTCTTGCAAGCAAGTCCTTGGCATCTCGACCATGTCCCGTCCTGGCGTTTCTTTGGAAATGACCCTCGGAGAGAGAGAACCTGGGCTATGGTCCCCGCTATTGTTAATTCCCTACACCTTGAATCTCTCCGAAATGATCTCCATCCCAAGGAGGGTGCACTGGAGGCATTCATAGGTCAAACGCTCGAGATGGCAGCTAATTCCGCCATGACCCTTCTCGGCCAGCCCTCTGAATGGGAGGCTGTGTGGACCTCACCTGAACCAGGCTTCATTGTCTTCCCAGAGGTGAGGTTTACTTGGAACGGCAAGACCAAGTACTCAAAGCCGGCCGAGGTGGATGTCACCGTTCCCAAGCCAGTGCCTTCCGACAACCATGACCAGCCTCATGCCGCAAATGACGAACAGCACAGTTCTGACGTTGGCTGCCAGTCGGATGCTGACGCTGATGAGCAGCAAAGGCATGTTGGCGCTCAAGCGCTTTCCCTTGACACCTTTCAATAAAGCTGGAGCTGGGAACGCCGACTAGTGACGGGTGGAATCGGCAACCCCCCTACTCTCCTGTTCTCAATGAAGTATTAGTTCCTGTTTGCGTTCGAGGTATTTTATCCGAAATTGAAAATCATCATGTTGAACAAGCTTTGTCTACTCCAGTTTCCATTGCAATCACCCATTGCGTGTCCCTTGCTCCAGTCCCACATTGGCATCCCGAATGATCGTTCCCCCCTGACCTCCCCATCCCTATCCACCAAGTTCAACATTTTGGGTGTCATGAAATGCGACACCAGCTGCCCAGGCTGGGCCCCCACTCATGTGATGCCAGCCCGTGGTGCGTGATGCCATCAAGGGTTGGTCTTGCGGGCCAATTCGGATATCGCGCTTTTCATCCAGTCAATTCGACGCGCGAGGCTTGACTGGGTGGATTGGAGGCTAGACACGACGTCACATCCGCTGCTTAAACCTGGTTCAAGGCTGAAGATCCGTCACCTTGTGCTTAAAACAACCGTTTGTACTTATTACATGTACATGGTCTTGGAACAGACTCTGCCGTGACAAAAGACAGCGTCCATCTCAACCCACTCATTTTATACTGTAAATATGTATGAGTTTTCATTCTCAAAGGTTGCGCTCGCATTCTAGCTGCTTGCGATGGTTTTGAACCAGGATAGTCACCATTTAGCTGCGAACAAGAATGAGGAAGGGGTATACTACCAATGAAGTGCTGCCTCTAGCCCTTGGAGGCCTGTATTTTTAGCAACTTCGGCGGCAGTCCAAGTCTTCATCCATTTTAATTATTCAGCCACAAGTCCCAAGTCTAGATTAAAACAAAGTGAGACATATACAGGCCAGGTTACATTCTACATGTCGAGTACTCCTTTCGCCCTCTCGAGGCACGACAAGCTGTCTCGCTTGCAGTTATGAACCGAAGCAGGATTCATTCAACAATCAAACTCGAAACACTCAGCAAAGGAAGCTATACCCTAAACCGCCTGGGCTCGCGCTATCTTGCTGCTTGTCGATCATGATGCGTTTTGGCAAGCAGGGGTCTATCCATGTTCCCAGGGCCGAATCGGGTCATCAATCTCACCACGGTCTCTCAGGCATGCTTTAAATCCCCTCATTCTCCGCCCTGGTCCACGGACCACACCAAAACACACAACGGTGTTGAATTATGCGTTGCTTGTTGTCTCTCATCGCCCTCGGCGGCGTCGCCATCGCAAAGGACCAGGTTTCCTTCCCGGCGACTGGCGAGTTCGACGTCGTCTTCCCCCGCAACGACACATATGCCGTCGAAGCTCCTTTCCCCGTCATCTTTGGGTTTCAGAACGCCCCAGTTATGCTCTCTTTTCCGACCCAGATCAATTGGGAAGTCACCTGCGACTTTGGCACGTTGTTTGGCATCAACCAGTTCCAGGGCGAACGGAGCATTGCTCCCCCTTTGGATCCGTACTTTTACATCAACTCGAGCCGTGCACTCATCAAGGCTGAAGAGGGAGATCAGTTCAAGTATTTTAGACACGACCACGATACTTGTGTGCTTACGTGGGAGCTGTTTTACTATACCATCTGCGAACGGGAGCCGGATGGTTCTCTCAAGATTATGGGAGGGTATTTCCCGAAACGCACTGGAAATGTCACCTTCACTTTGCGCCCGGGAGCGAAATCACCGCGGGAGGCTATCGCCAACTATGATGGGTGCGCTGTGGCTGGTACAGCCGTCAAGGTTCAATCCAACGAGACTGGGTGCGCCCACATCGCCGAGGACGCAGCACCCAAGCCGAAACCCTGCGAGTTGGATGTCAAAGGCGTTGCGAGTAGTCTTGCTGCGGCCGTGGTGAAGCCAACCACTAGTTTAACGGCACTCCCGGGTACGACGACAGAGGCTGGATCTTCGAGGACGGGCCTTGGCAGTGCATCGGAACCGACTACCACCGGAGGGACTTCAGGAGGATCAGGAAGTGGAGATGAGGGTTCAAACAACAGCGGCAATGAAGATGATAACTGGGCTTCTCAAAGATTTACGATTAGCGGCGGAAAGTTGACGCTGACGTTGGCTATTCTTGCGGCGGCTGTTATTCCGATAATCTTGTGATGATGAGATGCCACTAACGTGCATAATAAGCTTATATCCCAGATAAGCATATGTCCCATAAATATTAGCCTTAAAGACGGGATTAAAGATAAAAATATAATAAAGCATTTAATTAATTCAATTTAACTACTATCCTCTTCCCTAGATATATGAATAATAATTTAATATATTCTTCTATTATAACTGGCCTTGCCGCATATTCCATAGTAGCTTTCCTTTAGTCGCGCCGACCTACCTTAACTACTACTTCTCGATGATTCGGCCTATACCTATATATTAATATCCATTTAATTAATTACTTCCCTTGCCTTATCTATAGTTATCTTCCCTCTATCTTATAGGTGGGTTCTTTTTGCTCTATACCGCTTACTAAGGGCCTTATTTAACTATCAAAGGTTTTAGACCTTAGACTTTATTAAGGTTATTTTATATATTATTGCCTTTATTCCCTTAGTTAATGACTTAAGAGCCTTAAGAATAGATTCTAGAGAGCTACTTTGATGCCTTTTGATTTGTCTTTTGAGGTATTTAGACTGCGAGCTAGCCTTAAGGATTATCCTTGGGGTCTTTGAGACCTAAGGGTTAGGCTGATTAGCCTCCTCCTTAAGGGGCGTTGGGGTCCGTAGCTATATATTAAGCTTTAATATGATGCTTTTAGGGTCTAAAGGAATAAGTCTGGCTCCTCTAAAACCCCCCTTGATATTACTTATTATTATAGTAGCCTAATAGGCGGCGTAGAAGGCTAGGAAGAACTTAGTCTTTGAGATATAGGTAATAAAGTATCTAATTAATTGCTTAATCTCTCGACTATATGAGTTTTTAAGTGGCCTAAAGTACCTGATGTTAAGAGGCTAAAGTAGGTAAGATGAATAAGGCGGTATATAAAGCATAATAATCTTATTTTCCTTATAATACTTCTTAAATTTAATTAAATAGTGGCTTTTATACCCGTTAAGGATTAGAAGATAATAATAATTATTTGATTAAATAGTTATATGCTAATTAAAGTGCTTAAGCTATTTGAGACCTGTCTTATTATTAGTCTAGCTATTATGAGTCATAGCAATAGCCTAATTGCCTAGGAGGTTGCTTTCTTGGTACTAATTGGCGAGGTAATATTAGCCCGCAATTATAATAAATAGCTAGATCGCCTACCCTTTGGCATTAATCGCCTAGATAATTATAGCCTATTCCTAATTTCTAGGCTAGATTGATTTTAATCTTTTATGCCTCTCTATGCCTATAATGACCATTTTGCTTATAATTATGCCTATTATAAAGCTAGTCTTATCGAAGTTATAGATATTAGCGAGGGTGATATTATATTTTGTGATTATATTCGCTATGAGCGCGAATTAATTATAAATAATAGTTAGGTCTTCGTATTTAGCCCTCTAATAGTTATATTTATAAAAGAAATGCGTCTTAAGGTCTAGATGCCGCTTAATGAAGTTAGAAGCCTATCGTTTGCTAACTGGTGATCTATCGCGGTCGGTAAGTAGTTAATTCGCTATTTCTTTAATACTATGTAGTCGCAGGGGAAACCCTCGCGAATCTAGGTTAAGGATAAACTAAATAATGATTTGTTCCTCTAGATTAGATAACTTGCGTGATTTAGGGACTTAATCGCGTCGAGACTGTATGCCTTTCTGGCGGCGACCTAGCTTCTTCCTATAGACTTGGTATATTAATGCAGCGCGTCGGATAGTTAATTTTGGGTTATTCTAAAGGGCTTAAAGAGTAAGAAGGATATTTACCTTACTATTTAATTAAGATATCTTTGGTGCTTAAGAATTAATTAATTAATTGAAAAGAGGCGATAGTGAGGGATTTTTGGGATATATGCTTGTCTAGGATATAAGCTTATCATGCACGTTATTTGAATGAGAAAACACAGCTAAATATGAATACCAAGAACGCACCAAATGTCGACTGCTGGGATTATTCCCAAAAGTGTCATGTGACAGGTGCTAGGAGGCGGTTCCAGCACCTACCATTCGTAAGTTGGAGCTAATATTGTCGGAGGCTTGACCCAGAAGATGTTATTCCGAAACTCTATTGAAAACTACAACTGTAGTACCCTCAAATTGTCACCGATCTATATCCAGGACTATTTCCACTCGTAAAACTCGAGAGCATTAAAGGTTGCAGTAGGTGTCTCCTGACACAGCAAATCATCAACTGTGTGACCAAGCCTCATCATCGAAACATGTGTGAGCCCTCTTTGCGGATCGCCATTCCCTTGATAGCAAGCACCACCACTTCCCACGCCATCAGAATTCCAACTAGGCCCATTGTAACCGTGTATAAAAACATGGCGTCAAGATCATGGTGAATCATTCCCCTGACAGTATCGCTGCTCTGCACCCCGAGTTAGTTAAAACTCTTGCAATAAGGGGGATAGACTCACGCTAGCCATGAAAACAATACCACCCGCAATCAGTCCAAACGATGTCAAAAGCTCAGTCGGTGGGCGCGAGGGCAGGATTGATATCGGGGGTCGAATATACATGATGATATAAGTCAAACACCTGGCAACTGAGGCGCCAAGGAGTAGCTGGCCCCATTGCTTGTGGACCATCGTTGACGTCATTGTAGTTTGGTGATGAGAGCTCATCATGGTGCCTAGTAATGCGATGACCAATGCCGGGATGGGGTTGAGAGAGAATCCGTAAGTTGGGGGAGTGCGAATCGGGGTTCTAACTTCGCCGGAAAACGCCTCGTGTGAATGTAGTATTGTATTTAGCAGATCTCTGATCTTCGTGGATTCGACAAGCATACCGCACTATTGTAACATCAGTCGTGGCCCAGCAGAGCATGATTTAAAAGCGTGTTGTCAACTTTCATCAATCCGAAAGACTTTGACTTACCAAGCCTCCACCGAGGAAGAGCACAGTGATTGCCAGATGTTCCAAATCGCGAGCCCCCCATTTCCCATCTGAATTACCCAAGTGTTCAAGAAAAATGTTTGTTGATCCGTAGACGAAAATCAGAAAACTCTCGACGAATTCAGCCGACAGCTGGTGTTTCCGGCTCCTTGGTCGCATGTTCCAAGCCCAGCCCAGGTCAGCAAAGCTTCCCGCCCAGCGTCCAAGGTTGAACAAGCCAAGCCAAAAGAAGACGCCACCTTTTATCCAGTGCGCTAGACCATTGAAGACGGCGTCACCTTCCTGTAAGTGTCTAGATTAGTATGCAACTTGAGATTTTTGTCTTGGCGAAGCGGTTCTTACAAAGAATCTTCCGAATGTCGCAATGCCGGAAGTGAAGGCAACGAAACCAAAAGGCAGGATGATTCGGTCAGTAACTTTGTAACCGTACCTCATCCAAATTGAGAGTGAGGTGACTTGAGAAATGAGTCGGGTAGTGGAGTTTATCGCAGCTGACAAGAGTCCTTGATGATGAGATGGCTGCGGATCTCCGGAGTACTTGAACTCGTCCTCGTCGTACTCGTCGGCATGGGTCGTTCCGGAACCACTGCGTATTGAGTCGCTAGAACCTCTGCAATTACCGTCACTAGATGGGTTCTCGTTCGATGCATCGCTGTAGTTATAATCGGTCGTGATTGTGGTAAGAGGTACAAAACTCTGCTCCTCTACACTCGCATGAGCCCCTGAGATGAAGGTGGACTTTCTGCGTGCCAGGAAGCCCACAATAACATGAGCAACCATGACAGCCGTGATTATCCAGCCAATCTTGTGGTGGGCATTATTAGGGTATAAGTCGGGAGTGCGGGTATTGTAAAATAGTGCCAGAAGGAGGCCAAACCCGTTAAATGCCATAAAGGCAAGTTGAGCTGCCAACGTGTACCGTGAGGAAGCCAGAGAGAGGAATACAGCTGAACATTTGTGAATTTTCAATCAATGATATCTCTTGCGTAGAAAGAGTATACGTACCGACTGGTAGGATTACAATCCAAGCAATCGTCATGAGTGCAATGTGCGAGTATATGAGACCAGAATTGTCCAAGAGAGCAAAGTACGTCGGAGGACCGTTGTCGAGTTCGTCCTTAATTCGTTGGATTGCATCGCTTTCATCTTGTCCTCCATGGTCATGCCCATGCCCATGCCCATGACCATCGGCGAGGGCTCGTGAGACGTGGGTCAGGAAAATCACCGGGCTTGAGCCCAGAGCCAAAAACCGAGACTTCATTTACACTCACAGAGTCGTTGATTGGTTTTACAAGTCTGTGACCGATTGATTGCAATGAAAGGAGAGCTTCAGAACTCGTAAACAGACTGAAAAGCAGAAATCTTGTCCAGAATTCAAGGGTCGATCATGTAGACTCGGTTATGGTGGTTGACGAGATGATTTCTCACTCATTCCAATCTTTTCATCTCTACTTATACCACAATGACTCTCTAGAAGTCCAAAGTCAATGAGAACGCTGTTAAGGATCACAAGGTCCGTGAAGATCACCAAAAGATGACACCAATTAGCTGACAAACTCGATCAAGTCCATGTTTTTGCGACGCCCACTCATGATTGGCCACAGCTGGAACGCAACGTACGCAGCGTGGCACAGTCAGACGCAAGGTTAATTCAACAACCCTCTTCGTCGCAACATAATTTGCCCTTTTTGTACTTGTATTCATTTCTCATCATAATCAATACAAGGCTACATCACAGCGACACGTCAAATCTTACGAGGCGAGACTACATGCCGCATATGTAAGCATCTGCGCCTTCATTGTCGAGAGTTCAGGGGCCGGGTACTCTACATGTATCATTGCTGCATCCTACTTCTTTTGACTACAAACACTATGATAATAACCAAAAAATGCACATCTGTAACTATATCCTCTAAAAAACCTACTTGTAGTGTAAGCTACAGTTGCCAAGCTTTACGGCCCACTCATAAGAATCGCACCCTTCCTAATCTCCCTAGCTAAATACTCCGCCTTGGCATCTGCAGACCCTCCCGACGATCCTGATCCCTCCATGCAATTGCCCGGCTCTGTCGGGAGATGCAGAAGCGTGGCGACGCGTAGGAACTGGTCGCGGATCCACTCCCGCTGTCCAGGTCTGAGAAGGCTCGCTGTCATCTCGCCGTCATCTTCCGAGAAGAGCGTCAAGCAGTGGCTCAGCGGGTGCATGGCTCGCCACGGCCCTTGCGCGATGACATGACGTCTATGGTCGTCGCTCGATATTACCCCATTGAGACTACCCTGGCTGGGGAGCAGAATCGTCGGGTCAGTAAAGTCCGCGAGGGTGGATCGGGCCGTTCGGTTGCCAAGGTGAAAGGGTATGCTGTAGCACACGCTGTCAACCACTTCTTGGAGTCTTTGCTGGCAGTTGACAAAATCCGCTGGGTCATCGAGGAACTGTCCGTATGCAAAGCCAAAGCGGCCCAGATCCGAGAATGCACCAAGGCAGCCGAGTGTAATCTTGGCCAGCACGAGGCGTTGAAAGCGCCAGAGATTCCAAATGCTGGCAATTTGGCAGGAAGGATATACCTCACAGATGGACTGGTAGGTGGGTATAGACGAATCGACATCCCGACCACTCATCAGCCTTGACGGCCTCCAGTGATCCGGTACGTTTTCAGCCCACGCCAACAGTTCTGCGTCAACTCTCCTTGCCTCGGCCCTCCACTCTTTTAAAACGGGCTCCAAGGATATCGTTGAGGCACCTTGGGTAACAAATTGCGTATAACTGGCCTGTAGCTCGGCCACTGACGCGCCTATGGCATCGAGCGCTGAGCTGGGGTTGTCTGGCACAGCCATGGTATCCTTGCTCCCAATCCACGAGTATGCGATACTCTTTAGTGGCTTCTTCTGACGCATGGCGGTTGAAACCTCGGTGTGTAACATAAACTTTCGTAGGTAGGCGCGCACTGTCCCGTCCATGGCGTCTGTGTCCACAAACGAGAGCAAAGACGCTGCGCCGTTGTGGTGCATGCTCGAAGCCCTGCGAAGATCATATACCGCAGAAGCATTCTCGTATGTCTGCAGCACCAGTATGGCCAGCATCGTTGCTGGCTTGGTACATTCTGTGGGGTCCTGTATCGCTGACCGAAGGCGTGTGATTGCCTGGGAATAAGCCCTCCGGGTTGATCGGAAACTGTTGGTGTCTCCTCGCCACATGGATAAAATCTCCGAAGCTAAGGCTGAAACGGCGAGCGAGAGGGCCGATTCCTGCTGCTGCGAGAAGTAGGCCGGAATGAGCATTTCGAAGAAACCTCGAGTGGATCCCATATCCCGACCTATTCTAGCGTAATGGCCGAGAAAGAAGGGTACGGCGGTGTCGGGCTCAGAGGGCCGTCGTAAAGTCAAGGCCCTTGCGACCTGCCGGTCCTGAACGTCAGACTCGGAGGACTGGCTCGGGCTAGTTGCAACCTTTACGACATCCCGGTCATGGGAATCGACATCCTGGTTGACATTGGTGCAGAACTTGTAATTCTGGTCTCTGAACTTTAGTTTGGCATACTTGGGCTTTGGCTTAGGCCTGCTGTAGCCTCCGCATCGAAGCTTGAGGCGTTGGCAAGATCGGCACTCGGGCTTCGCCTCGTCGCATTTGACGCGGCGTTCCTTGCACGTCACGCAACCTCCAGAGCGTCCTCGGTTGACCATTTTGGCAGGGAAGCGATGATGCCGAAAAGAGAGATCTGGGTGTGATAGACAAGTGAAGTTGCAGTAATAAATAAGCTTGCTGTGGGGGGCATCGTCATAGGGTATCGTAATGTGTGCACAGCCGGGTTACATCCGGTAGTAGGCTTAGTCGGTTGTTAAACATAACCAATGAGAAGGCCCCGTCGCAAAAAGGCACACTCGATGCGGTTTAGCCTGGCGAGGGCCCAATTACGTAGGACGGCCTCGATCTGACCGGGGCCATTGTCACCGTACCGACGTCTAAGTGACTCTGAGAGAAAGAAACAAGTATAAGAAGAGATGGAAGGAAGACGAGAAACAAAAAAGATCACCCAGAAACAACAGACAACTCATTCAAAAGCAAGAAATTCATCTCAATTTCCCTCAAGTCTTCTTTTCACTCCACTATGAAACTACATTCCTCCGCCTACACTGGCTCACTCCTGGCCGCTCTGCTGAATGCCCCTGTAGCTTCAGCGGTTTATGACACCTCCAACAGCTCCATACTGCTATTGAGCAACGACTCAACATTCAACTTCGACTTGTTAACCCCTCTTGGCGAAGCCATCACCGGAGGAGCCGACGTCGGGCCTGTTCTTGGGGCAGCGAAAGATATCGAAGCTGGAAACATGACATCCTTTATCGATGTCTTCTATAAGCTGGCCAACGACACCAAAGCTCAGGCCGAAGACCCAGAGAACGCTTACGACCCTATCAATGTCAGGGAGACGTGGTTCTCTACTGCGGGATACTTCCGCCGGGCTGATGTCTACACTCACGGAAACTGGAGCAACCCGCTCATCAACACCATTTGGGACGAACAGATTAAGGCGTTCGACAAGGGGATAGCTGCTCTTCCCATTCCCGGCAAGCGCATTCGCATTCCGGCTACCAAAGGCAACTTCACCGTCGATGCTATCTGGTACTCTGCTTCCGAGAGCGAGCATGACAAACTGCCGACCTTGATCATCGGAAACGGTTTCGACGCTGCGCAGGAGGACTCTTATCACAACTTTGTCGCGCCAGCCCTCGCCCGAGGATGGAACTGTATCACTTATGAAGGTCCGGGACAGCCAACTGTGCGTCGTAACCAGAACATTGGTTTTATCCCCGAATGGGAAAATGTCGCCACCCCCGTCGTGGATTATGTCCTCTCGGAGAAGAAGAACGTCGTGAACGAGAACCGTCTTGTCCTAATTGGGAACTCTTTCGGTGGTTACCTGGCAGCCCGTGCCGCAGCCTTTGAGCCTCGCCTTTCTGCAGTTGTCCTCATTGACGGCGTGTGGGATAATTACGTTGCATACACAAAGGAGCTGTCATCTGAAATGCTCGAAATCTATGAGGCAGGAAACTACACGCAATTCGACGATATTGTCCTTTCAGCTCTAGAGGCCGGAAAGCTCCCCACTGGTGCCACCTGGGGTCTTGAACATGGCATGTGGGCGTTTCACACGCACTCTCCTGCTGATTTCTTCACCCAGGTCAAGCAGTACAACGTCGAATCTTTCATTGACAAGATCAAGATTCCCGTGTTTGTTGGAGATGCCGAGTTGGAAAGCCTCTATGTCGGACAGCCGAAGCAGGTGGCGGATGCGCTGGGCGACTTGGCTACTCTGCATACTTTTAAGGGAGTTGCTGGTTTTCATTGTCAGACTGGTGCTGGGCAGGAGCTTTCGAGGACGATTCATGCGTGGTTGAACAAGGTTTTCAGCAAGTAGGGCCGTCGTCTGTGAGATTGGTGTTCAGATGAAGGTGTTCAACTTCTGAGAGCCAGATAACATAGATGTCACCAGCATCCCTAAGGGCTCTAACAGGGGTGGCTATGTGATCTTTGATGGTATTAGGATTGGATGGAATATACTCCGGAGGATCTCCACCTTGTCTCTATCGAGGAAAGTATAAGCAAACAAGCTTTCATCATTCATTTAGTTAGAAAGAGAGAGCTTCTTTGATTTTAACTACATCCCCAAACTTGGAACACTGAGATGTGATATGGTAACGAGAACTCTACGACATTTGCCTGCTGCTTGAAAACTGAAAAGACCCTTTTAATTTACCTCGAAGACACTCTTAGCTAGAGCATCTACTCGTCAGGCGTGTCCCACCAATTCCTACTCTTATCCTTCGTCAGCTGAGCAAGACTAACTGGCAGCTCATCAACATTATCCCCCGTTTGTTCAGATCCTGACCCTCCAACTCCATCGCCCAATGAAAGATTAGACATGTCCTTCTGCAACTGTGTCTTGTGCTCCATT
Organism: Fusarium sp. MBC 441; assembly: GCA_030779165.1. Classification (NCBI taxonomy): domain Eukaryota; kingdom Fungi; phylum Ascomycota; class Sordariomycetes; order Hypocreales; family Nectriaceae; genus Fusarium; species Fusarium sp. MBC 441. The sequence continues at coordinate 138,777 of JAPFTC010000038.1, forward strand.
TGAAACTTCTTTGTTAGTATGAGAGCATGTAGCTGTTGCCAGCTCTGTGGCAATGTCGTGGGATCAAACTCAGTATCAAACGAGCTACCCTGCTGCTGTAGACCCGATGCCGTGTTGAATAGCGTGTATCCAAGCCTCTCTATGTTCTTCAGCTCGTGGTATATGTCTTGGTTCATTGTGGTTTGTGCAAGAAAAACTTGTACGCTTTGTGCAAATCTTGCAAACACCAATGCGACTGGCAATGCGCCGTTTGACATGCCAAGGCTGGATGGTAGTGAAGGCAACTTGACCGTCTTGTTGAGATCGCTCTGGTAGTCTGATTCCAAAAGTGCAGACACGACATCGACGTTGACAGTCATGATTGCAGCTGTGAGGGGAGTTCCATGCTCTTCATGAACGGCATGCCCCTTCAAGCTTTCGGGTGCGGGGAGTAGCTCGAGTATTCGGTGGATAATTCGTGAGGATATTTGCTGCCGAGAGTTCATCCGGCCTGGATCGTGTAGAGCAAGCATGTGCACGGCACTTAGCTCTTTTGTCAAGTCCACGAGAGGTTCCAAGGTTACAACACCCTCTTCGTGCTTCTTTGCTAAGTACTCAATCGCCAGTAATGAGGAGTAAGTGTGAGATTGCAAGAGGACCCCCAAAACAGACAAAAACCCTCCTGTTGGTTCCCACTGGTAAAAGTGGTTCACACTCTCGCCAGCACCGTTGGCCAAAAGAAGGTCAGCAAGGGGGAAGTAACCGTTCTTGATAGCTGATGCCAGGGGCGAGGGTCTTTCTCCATCTGCTCCTTCAACTGGGACAAGATTGTCGATCAAGAACTGGGCAATGGATAAATCGTCAGGAGATGTTCGTGGCTTTGCCGCAAAAGTTTGAAGAAGTGACTCTTCCTTGTCGTCAAAAGATAGCTTGGCATCGTGGGAGACAAGTAACTCAAACATGTCTCTGTTGTTTGATCGGACAGCTGTAGCCAAGGGGCGATGGCATGGTAAACCGTTGACATCGTGGCCCAACTCAATCAGGGCTTGAACGATATCGAGGTTGCCCAGTTCAACTTCCCTGCACAAGCATCTCGCACTCTTTAGCCTCCAATCTGTTTGATTCTGTGAATCTGGGTCCCGGCTTTTGCGTCGATCATGAAGAATCCTGAGAGTACAGGAAAGCCATTCTTTGTAGCGTGCTCCACAGCGTACAAGTCTGCTGTGAAGTGTCAAGGGGTCTGCTGCCCCCTTTTCGGACATCTCGCGTGCCATGTCGAGCAGATCCAATTCGTCAAGCACCTTGACCTGGCTGTCTCTACTGTCTTGACAGTTGAGAAGCTCTTGAAGAATTTCAGGAAACGTCAGTAGGGCGGCAAGCTCAATGGGTGACAAGTTCACAGCCTCTTTTCGAGTGGCTTTCTCCATAGGATCCGCCGAGCCTATTTCGAGCAAGGTCTTGACGGCAGTCAAGCTGTTATTCAGAACAGCCCGGCCTAGTGGTGTCATAGATAGGTTCAACCTGTCTTCCCAATCGGAAAAGATCCGGCGAACATCTTTTCTCATGGTATCAGTCATCCGCGACATGTCTGCCCCAGCATCGACAAGACGCTTCGTAGTGAGTCGCATCTCGGCTCTTCCGAATCTGGAGATCCAGTGGAGGGGCGCTTCTTGACCAGACTTTGAGCCGTTGGGGTCTGCTCCGTTTTCAAGCAGGAACTTGGCCGAGTCGTATTGTCCGGCTCTACAGGCGCAGACTAAGGGAGTTTCGGAAAATGACTGGTTTGGTAAGTTGATGTTGCATTTGTACTTGCTTAGCAGATATCTGAGAGCATTGACGTTGTCGACAGCGGCGGCGTAGTGAAGAAGGCCATGTCCACGCTGGTTGACGTATATCTTGTCGAATCTGGATGTCTCTAATTCTTCTTGTGGTTCATCAGAAGACCGAAGAGAAGATTCACACTCGGCACCGAGTTCCATCCGGATATCCTCATCTAGAGATCCAAAGTTCGATAAATCCCATGTACGACTCATCATGCGAGGTGCATAATGTGGCATTCCAGTTCCGCCCGTCAACTCTTTGTTTATCGAGACTGCCTGTCTAATGCGTGACTGGACGGCTGCGGCTTGGTGTGGGTTAGGAAAATGAGGCATCACCAATTCACTGTCGTCAATGCAATGCCGATGCCCACGGACGATACTCCAGAACAAGTCATCAACCTGTTCATCTGGAGTCAGAGGACAAGCTATGCCCGCTGCGTTGCAAAGTCTGGTCAACCAGGCCTTGGCCAGATAATCAGTATCTGCACACTCGAAATCCGCCGTGGACGCTTTGCATAGCCAGTGACAAGCTCTTTCGAGGTTAATCGTCATTCCAAATCCGCTCAGGCATGCTTGAAAGAGGTGATATGATGCTGTCCATGGTTGAATCTCGGCCGACTCCTCCTCAAATGATGAAGACTCGGCAAGCTGCTCTAGTTCTCTCACCATCGCAACTTGTTGAGACCAATCTAGAAGTGTCTTGAGTCTGAAAGGCTCAAAGAGGAATCCACCAAGGGCAGGAGCCGGAAGATCTGGTCGACATCCTGGGAGGTTCTGCTGAGCGTCGTAAGTCCCGCCATACCGGCCTCGCGCGTAGCCCAGACTGTCCATGTCGATGCCACGCTGGCCAGGTACACGGCTGCGTTCCATTTCCTTTCGATCGGCATTCTCGCGCTCAAGAGCGAATGTGTAATCTTCGACTTGCTCCCTTGACATGCCTCGTAACCTAGCTTGAGCCTGTACTAGAGATCGTGAGGATGGGTTGAGGATGAGTGTTGCGTTCATGGCGTCTATTACCATGTCGACCGTCACGTCCGGCAAGGATCGTGATTTACCATATGCCTCGACCGTATCAAGAGCCATCTGAAGAAAAGTCTCAGATCTCTTGAGTTGTTTCAGTTCTGCCCTCTCGTCACTAGACAAGGTGGAAGACGCCTGTTTGAAACCGATGGCGACCAACAGGTCCTGGCAGTCGATAAAGGTCCTCCAAATCAGCATTCCAAAAGAGTACGTGTCTGTGGCTTTGATACCATCAACAGTAAGTGCCTGGCCTGATTCAGGAGCATCGTAAGGAACAGTCGTCATCCGTAAAGAATGACCAGCGTCTCGTCCGATGTCCATGATAGCTCCACCGAAATCTGCGAGCTTGGCCGTGTATGGCTGATCAGGGGGATACTCCTCTCTGTTTCTAAACACAAGGACGTTATTGTGTTTCAAATCGCCGTGAACTATGCCACAGGCGTGAAGAATTGACAGGCCACGGCCGACATCATAACAGAGTTTCTGCTTGATCCGAAAGGGAAGCGGTGACTCGCTCTTGAGTTGGAGATCGTCAAGGGTACCAAAGACGGCGTACTCGAGGACAAGAGTTGGAAAAGGAGACCCGGTTTCTGAAGAATGTGACCATCCAAAGTCGAGCAGGTGCACAATGTTGGGATGGTATCGTAGAGGCTCGTGGAGCAAGGCTCGTACTTCAAGGAGAATGTCCTTCCACCTCGAGGGGTCTCTAAGATTATGGATCTTTGATTAGTAAAAGCCCGGGAAGTGGAAATAGATGACCTACCCAGATTGATCCCTAGCAGTCTTGATCGCAACAATTTCTCTACCATCAGTAGGTTGATTTTTCAACCTCGCCCGGTCGACAGTAAAGAAGCCACCACCTCCGGCTGGAAAGCGTGCTGCCGTCTGTATCTCATGACCATCAAAGAATTTGGTGTCACTTCCGCGACGCAGTCTCTCCTCCAGGAAGGCAACGTGGCAAGCAAACGATACGAAACCAGCTGTTGTGAGTGTTTCGTCGATGTCTTGCGCCGGAACAGTTGTTCGTGCTGTCTCGGCTGAGGTGTTGGTCACGTCCGATGACTCTGTTGATGACTGTCCAAGCGAATAGGAATGATAGAACCCTGAGTCCATTATCGAGGTCGAGTGGTTGAAACCTAAGGAGTGATTGGTGTGATGTGCTGTTTGAGGCGTTATTGCCGTTGGCTGGGTCGAGTCAGTGGCTGGGCTGGTGCCGAATCAACGATCGTATTGAGAACTTCAAACACCAAGACCAACCAACTGGCTACAGACAGTGAAAATAGTTATCTTGGCACCTTGTTTCAAGAGAGAAGAGAGAAGAGTCCCAGATCACAACCCTTGCATGAGTTGACCCCGCCCCGGAAATACATTATCACCGACCGAGCACCCTCATCCCAGCTGGCATATGAAGGCACAGCCTCAATCTCTCCAGGCAGAACAACTTGCCACGTACAACACCATGGTAGACCCCGGGACGGGAATCGCCATCGCTCAAATCGCCTTCTTCGCGGCGTGCAAGGCAGTCGACGCCTTTGGCACCGCCCTCCACTATTTTGACGATGCCGAAGCCTTAACCGTGGCCCTCGAGATTGAACGTCTGAGGCTTCAGGCCTGGGGCGCCAACTCGGGTTTGGCTGATGGTGTCCTGGCGCCTCACCTGAGCCTTGCGAGCGAGGTCCTTCTTCGAGAACTTCAGGTCATTTCTCGCATGTTTGAAGACGCCGACAAGGTTCGAGAACGATACGGCGTCAAGATCGAGGGTGAAGAATCTACCTCGAAAGCCGTATCGAGTTTCGTGACCCGCATGCGAAAATCTTTGCGATCTAGCGGGGTCAAGCTCTACGGAGGGATACCCCTGGCAATAGACGTTGAGGGGCCGGAAGACTCGGAAACCGCCAGAAAGAACAGCGGCATCTCTCGCAGCATGTCGAGCCGTGTACGATGGGCTATCAGAGATAAAGATCAGCTCAAGAAACTTGTCACTGGCCTTCGCGACGAGATTGACCTCTTGAATAAGCTCTTGACCGAGACTCAAAGGAGAAGATTCGTCAACGACTACGAGCGCATCCATGTCGTTGTCGTTGGTAGCGCGGTAGACGACAAGTCTCTAGCCATGATCAGAGAAGCAGTTGACATCGATCGAGACGAAGACACTCTTGCCAAGATTGATCGAAAGTCTCTCGCAGCCAACGAGAATCGATCGTCGGGAGCAAATGTCTCGCAGATAGCCATGAAGTCTTTACGGCTGGCACAATATGACATCCCATCAGATTTTGCAACGCAAAACCGCTTCTTAGCAGCAAGGAAGGACGATCCCGTCATGCTATGTCTATTTGAACGCAAGTCATTTGAACCAGATTTGGACCACAGCTCAAAGATGATGCTCTGGAGTCGAGTTCAGAGACTCATCTCTTTGTTGGCCTTGCCTCAATCGTCTGGTTTCAAGGTCCCGCAGGCGGTTGGCTATATTCATGATCCAGAGCACTACTGCTGGTGGCTTGTCTTTCAGTTTCCTCAGAAATCTGGGCAACCGCCAGGAGACCTTTCAAAGCCGTTATCTCTACACAATCTACTACAACCAGAGTACAAACCTCGCCCACCTCTGGAGAAACGCTTCAGGCTAGCAAGCGATATCTCGTCAACCTTCCATCAGCTTTACAGCAGTAGCTGGATGCACAAGAGTATCCGAAGCGATAACATTATGTTTCCTTATCAAAGTCCATACGAAGGTTCTAGCCTCGATCAGCTGGCTTCGCCTATTATCTGTGGCTTCGAGTATTCTAGGCTGGAAACAGAGGCCCAGACCATTGATCGCTCCAAATCCAATAGCGATCCTGCAGTCGCCATGTACCGTCACCCTGACTACCAAGGTGAAGCAGCGCAAGGATACAAGGTCCAATATGATATATACAGCTTAGGACTTGTCCTGTTGGAAATTGGTATTTGGGCGCCGCTCACAAGTCTGTTTGATTCTAAACGTGCGAAAACATCTAGCAGTCGGCCTTCGTTATCAATAGACATGAAACACTTCCACAGCCCTGAGGCGAAGATTCTACGGGAGAGAGTTAGAGCGACCATTGATAAGGACCTACCATTCCGAATGGGGTCGTCATACGCAGCGTTGACACGTTGGTGTGTCGACTACAGCGAGCAACCCTTGGAGACGATGGATGAGCCGCCGAATCATGCGCTGGAATTTTACAACCGGGTAGTTGAACCTCTATCTAGTCTTGGTCTTGGATATTCTGAAGCAGGCGGTTGAATGTGTCTATGGGTTCGTAAACGGGTTTGATGTCGTTCAAGAAGGCTTGGCAAGGTTTCACAAGGAGGCGCGCAAGTGTGGTTGTACATACATAATATTGGTCAGTTTCCTGCAACTATTGCGTTTATGGAAGCATTCACCATCGAATGTGCATGGTGGCTGAAACAGATTATATACGTACCAAGTGTGCCCAATTCCTCTTTCGATATTTCTGTTTCAATACATACATCATGTTTCGACGTCAAGAAAGTAGTAGCCTGTATATCTCCAAGGAGCGGTTATAACCCTGGTCAGACCTCAATTCACTTACCACCGAGCTCCAAGCCTCCAAATCTCCTATCGGATTCCCCCTCTTTATTCATCGGACAAGGTTCCATGCCATCGGCGCCCCCGATGGACGAGTAGTTAACCGCCTGGCCAGCCTCAGATTCTGAGCCACCGTGAGGCCTCGCGGGCTTTTATGGCTAGACGGGGAAGGGCTTTCATGCAGCTGCGCGACGTGTTTCCTCCCCTGGCTAGACCGGATTTTGTACATGTAAGCCTGCGACGAGCAGGACGGTGCCTTATTGGGTAATATCGTCATATGTTTGGTCAAATAGAGAAAGTCAGATCGGCTGCACCGACGGGCCTCTTGGCTTTTCCAGTCAGTCCTCGTCCGTAAGCGCCAAGCCGGAATGATGTTACAGTCGATGCAGCTTCAAGGTTGTGCTGCGTGTAAGCTGCAATACGTCATGGTGAGCAAAAGGCTGGTACTACACTCAAAGTTACGCCTCCTCACCTACGAGTATAAAAGAAATTGCATTTGCAGCTAAACTCTCATCTCGCCAGCCTCATCCACTTCAAAATCAACTACATTCATCAAAACCACATCACAAAATGTCGTCCTTTAGATGCATCGTCCCTCCTGGCCCCAGCGCCGAATGGAGCTCAGCATACCACTACTCCCAAGCTGTCGATCTCGGTAACGGCTTCTTCAAGATCTCGGGCCAGGGCGGTTGGGACGAAAACAGCGAGATCGCATCCGACACTCGGAAAGAGGTCGAGCTCACGATTCAGCACATTGACGACGTACTCAAAGCAGCAGGCCTTCGTGGCTGGGAGGACGTGTACTACATGCGGTCTTACCACACAGACATCGACACCACCCTACCAATCATTGCAGAGGTGCTTAAGAAGAGGATTCCGGGGCATCGGCCTGGGTCTACGGCTGCTGGGGTTACTAGGTTGGCGCTTCCAACTATGACGCTTGAGATTGAGGTTGATGCAAAGAAGCACTCGGGTTGAGTGGCAGGATTTTAATACAGAGGAGACAACTGTCTCTCACATGTATGCTCCCAGGAGACTATCGTCAGCAATGCCGAACAAGGTGTTATCCGCCACAAGACCATCTTGAACGACCCACGGCGTGCTCCAAGCATCGCCAGTTTGATCAGTCCCGAACAACGACGCCATATCGGCCTGGAAGGCTGTAATATTATTAGTCCAGTAATTCTGACCGTTTTTTTATGATCCTTACCTCTCAAGTCCGGGTAGCCCGTCGTCGCTGTCGCATCCATGTTGATATTCCTGGTCACCTTTTCAATCCGACCCATAAGAGACTTGAGTAACCTCAAAGGCCGCTTGAGCCCATAATTGCAACCGCGTTGAAACTCCAAAAGAGCCTGCCAAAAGAAACGGATGCATTCGATATACTCATCGCAGTTTTGATCAGTATGTTCGAGAATGACAAGCACTGCACAATATGTAGCATAGGATATGCCATACTGCGCCCGCCTCAGTGTAAAGGTCTTTTTGTATGCTTCCACAAGTTTCCATATGTGTAGTGCAGCTTCAATGCAGTTCTTTCTGCTTTCTTCTCGGTTGTTGGACTGGAATAGGCTGAGTTCCTCTGTCATGGGGGAACGGCCACGATCTGTAAAGGGCAGTTCGGTGAGGATCACTGAAGCCCAGTAGAGTGCGCTTTGACTATGGTTAGCAACGAATCTGGTTTTACTTGAATCAAAACGTACTGAGGTGTGATTTGGTGTGGTGGAGGAGTAGGATCGACTCCTGGCTCAAACCGGAGCCAAGAGGGCAAGCTGTCTTTGTACTGACGCAGTTTCTCCCTAACCTCTTTTCTCTTCTGCATCAAGCTGATGTTTGGTGTTTCAGCAGTCGAATTTGGAGTTCCTGTGTTTTCAGTCGTGTAGAAAGCATCTATAATGCGAGATATAATGCGGCATAGTTGAAGCAAGCATCGGAATGTGCTTATCGCATAACATGGTCGTCCTCGATAAGCCGGGGCACTACTATCAAAAGGACGGGCCTCAGGATCTGTGTATGGCCTCCACTCCTCCATTTCTTCGTACGTATCCAAGAATTCTTCCGAGACACCGCCTGCTGTCTCTTGTATCGCGGGAGGACGACCTAGGAATAAAGACTGAAGCTTATCTCCGACAAAGGCGGCCCAGTAGATCCTCTTTCTCATCTCGACATCAATGGGCGTGAGTTTGAACCCTTGTCCAGTTTGTGACGCAGGTTCAATATCCAAATGGCAACCAAGGTCTGTCATCATTCTGTAGGCGATACCGCAGAATACCCAGCCGGCACTCTGCTTGCCGCGCGGGACCAAACATGCACCGCATGTCAAGAGAGCCACCACAGTTGGTATAGTAGGTTTATCAATGTGGTCGACTAGGAGAGACTTGAATCGCTCGTAAAATGCCATTCCCATAGTCTGCGGGTCTCGTGGATCTTGGCGTAACAGAGAGGTCCGATCGCTATATAAACTGCTCTGAAAGTATATGGCGTTCAAAAGCAGTTTATTGACGTATGGTCCGTTGTGTATGAGGCTATCCATAATGGCTGGCCGATATGTGAGGAGATAAGACAGATGCTGGCGGTTCCAATGCAAGTCTAACAGATGCAAGGCCGTATTCATGGGCACGCCGTCAAAGTCAATCTTAGATGTGATGCTTGGAGACGAGTACAGAGCCACTTCTTCTTGTCTTCGAAGGGCTGCGTATGAAACGAGTCGATCTCTGACGGCATCTTTTGATGTCGCGCGGTCCTGGCTCCCTTCCCTCTGTCTGTCGGTCAAAAGCGTTCTCGAGGACTGGTCGTGTAGCAAGCTGGTGGCACCATATAACTGGAAGCCATCACCATCGTTTTCTTCGCTTCCTTGCGTGGGTTCAGGTGATAGCAACGGGTTCTCAACGACCGATTCAGCACCTCTATCCAGAGATGCCAGCACTGCGGCTGCTGCCGTCGAAGTGAGTAAAGGAGACTGGCTGGGTGGTCCTCTATGTGTACTCGGTGGTGTATAGTCAGATAAGAGAGACCGTACGCTGGTGGGTGGATGACTTGATGGCCCAGCCTCGTTTATCGAGCATTGTTGCGTAGGAATAGATTGTCCTTGGGGTGAGTCCCCGCCGTTGGGAGAATCAAGGTCATGAGATGGAGCCTGGAGATCCTTCTGCCGCATCTGCTCTTTGAGCTCCTCGACCTGTCGTTGAAGAGCCCTGACATCTTCCTTTCTGATGCGGATAGCCGTGCGCCTAGCATCTTGTAGATAGACGCATTCATCCCCTTTCCTACAACATGCACCGCATTTCGGACGTTGGCCATCGCATTTCACCTAGAAACTCAGTTAGTTGATGACGTAGGACAAGTCTAGCAACCCAACCTTCTTCTGGCGACATCTCTTACAAGTGCGACAGCTGTCGTCTTTTGGAGATGCCCTTCGTTGATTCGGCTTCTTTTGGGCTTCCGGTGATGTGAATGCCGACTCCATGGTGATAATTGTCCATCTCAAAGGATCTGGAGGTCGCGGGGACACGGGGCTTTCAATCGTGGTGGGACTCGGGTTCCTTGCCCGAGGGAACCCGAGATGGCTTCGGGAGCTTGGACTAGGGTCGGCTTCTATATCATCCCTTGTCAAGACTAAGGGGCTCGGGATATCCTTCCTTAACAAGTCCCCGAGCCAAGTCTTGTGCTTTTGCGGCTTGTAATTCTTCACTTACTCTCGTCGTTATTACATGCTACGGTTGTAGACTAACCCGCTCGTTTGCGTTTTATTGAACCGAGATGCTACAGAGCTTGACACTGTGCCTGCTGTTCAAACCATGTCGGTGATCAAAATTTCCAGAAATAATCAAATGATGAAATTATCACTCGTATCGTATTCTCCTTCTTGAATTATGCCTGGAGGCTGCCAACGCCTCAACGTTGTCTGGCCTGAAATTCGCCCCTCGATACTTCGGACATGACATTTCCGACCCGCCCTTGTAATCCCGACGCTCGGAAATAGCTTCACCGTCGACGATAAGAGTCGAGATAATCAGCCAAGAGTCAACGCCTGTTAATTTTATGCGAAAAATAAAGCAAATATACTCCGCAAACTGATCTCTGGGTTGTTATTTTCCATTGGAATCCTTGAACTCCTTTTATCAGCCGTGAGAGAACCAGAAAATCACCAACCATTTGCTGAACAGCGGAGTTGCATGGCCGAACTCGCTGGTCTATTCCCGAGAAACGAATTTTATGCGGAACGCGTCTCGGGTACCGATATGCAGCTACTACGCCCTTTATCTTGTCAAGTTGTCAAGCATGCACGTGGATAGCTCACTGGACAGAGACAACAAGCAAAACCGGTAAAAACGATGAGAGCCACCGGCATTCTTTCTCTCCTGCCAGAGTGCCAAACCATCCACACCGCTTCCCATCTCATTGGCATCCATGCTGACCCCAGACATAAAGGGAGCTGACTTTGCGCCTGTGCACCCTTGTCAGATACCAGGTTCTAATCTTCAATCTCGACTATATCTTATCAAAGCATTGAGATAAAGGCGAAATGGACAAGGAACATTTTCATCATTATCTTAATTATGTATCTCAATTCTACAGCTTATTCGCTTGTGTTAAAATAGGAAAAGAAATAATTAATTCCGTGGAAGAAAGACCGCTTCGCTCAGTGTTTAGCTACATGACAAATACCCTGCACCTCCATGCCTCATTGCAAATTCGCAAAGCATTCTTGCATCGACGCCTCCTGCATCTTTCTATACAACTCAAACTCCTTGTTTACTTTGCAGCCAAGCCCCTTCTCAAAAGTCGCCTGATCGGCTGCTGCGATTTGGTCCATACCACCATCATCACCCAGGTTCGAGTGAAAGATACCAGCCGCGCTGACGGGTAGGAAGTCTTCGTAGGTGATGGGCTCGAGTTGAACAGCTCCAGAGTCAATCAGTGCGTCCATATCCGTGCTGGACACTTTTGAAGCAGAGTCTGTGAGCTTGTAGGTGAAATAGGCGAGGTCTTGTTCCCTCAAACTCTTCGTGTCGTCAGGAAATTTCTCAAAGACCTTTGCCAGAATCTCTTCCTTTACTTCAGGCGATGCATCAAAAGATTTTTGCCGCCACTCATTGATCAGATCGTCATAAAGACGTCGACCCTTTGGCGTCAATGCCACGCCTCGCTGCTCAATCTCTCCAAACCGCGCCTTGTGACTTCCACCAGTCTCTGCACCCTCCGAAAAAGCAATCGCTTCGTCAAGGGCGAGGAAACTGGTCTGTCGAAGCAAGATGGGGCAGGTTCTCGGGGGAGGTCCCTCAATGGCTTCTTTTGCGTCGAGACCGTATCGCTTCATCTCGATTTGGGCAGTCTCAATGTCGAGAACGCGGGGTGTGAGATGGTTGATGTGAGGTCCTTTGAAGCAAACAACGTCTGCGATGAGCGGGTGCGTTGATCGAAGAGCTTTGTAGGTCTTCATGCCCACGGTAGATGTCTTGTGCCAGCGAAAGGTCTCGAGCGCTTCCTTGATGAACTCCTGAGCAGCAGCCTCCGACAAGGCGCCTTCAGCTTCAAACATTTCAATCAACTCGATGCATCGTGGAGTGAAGATGTTGCGTTTGCTCAGGATCTCAGTGGCTTGCAACCGCAGAGACTCATTTTGGATAAGCTCTAGGCGAAGCAGAGATGTGAAGACTCGGAAAGGGTTGTAGGCGAGTGCCTCTTTTGTGAGAGGTCGGAAGCATGTGGCATGGACTGGGAGGCTGGCGACGGTAAGATCATAGTAGCCGACGGGGTGCATTCCCATTACAGAGAATAACCGACGCATCGTTGCTAGCTCTTCAGGTGTTCCAAGCCGAATTGCGCCATGTCGTTCAACCTCGATGCGATGTTGAATATTGGCGTCTTTTTGGTGGTTGATATCAGACACAAGCTTCAGTAATGTGCCGTACTGAGGGACTTCGCGCTGGTACATCTTGGAAAGAGCCGAAGAAAACAAGGCCCGGATGGCATCCGGCGTGGCGATTTCTTTCATAGTCATGGTAGGCGATTGTAGGGGTGATGTTGGGAAGATATAGGATAAGGGTAGATGGCGTTGTAAATTCGGCCTGGCTCTTGGTACTTCAACTGTAATTGTATCTGGAAATATGTATCACTGAAGACGGGCAGATAGCCTCCCTTATAAGATGCCAAACCGGCATTGCAGATACGCGTCCCTCCGTGTCTCATATCACGTCAATCTGTTATCGGCCTTTGCATGTCCGTTATCTCTGCCGGAGGTCCGGGACGGTAAAAGCCGGCTTTTTTGCTTACGGGGCCGGATACGGGCATGGGGCAGTCAAACCCGAGCTTGGCAATTCGGTCATGTCAGCTGGTTTATCCGGCTGTTTATCTTAGGTAAGAGATAAGAGATGGTCGGGTTTTCCTGCCTGTTTCTTTGCTGTCCTCGGACATGTTAAAGACCGAGATGGGTGCTTTGCGGGATGGCTATTCTCGAAGCTGTACGATGGAAATTCAAGAGTGACCACGAAGCAGAACAGAATTTAAATCCTGCGTATTCTTCAATCAACTCTATCTCTCGTTACACGATAAACCTCAGGCGATAACAAGCTGTCGTATCTCCAACTAGCAACTTGGGCAGCCAATCAGGATGAGCCATCCTCGACGCCGTCGTTCGCTTCGACTTGGTTGGATCTAGTCTCGAGAATCTGATTAACGGGGTTTCGCTATACTTTACCACTAAAATCTTTCCAGGGCAGGAGGGTTGGGATGTTTACATGATACCGTTGTTTCTGAAACAGTCCAGAAGCTTGGGGTCTCAACAAAGTGTCCAAGTCCAGCGGACAGAAATAACTAGAAGCAAACAAGATTATTGGTTCTTTTCTCTTTTCCATTGGAGAATCAACTATCGTATACCAAGGTCCCCCAACCTGGACATTGTGGGAATGAGTGACTCAGAAGATTACTCAATCGGCGAGTCCGCTTGTTTTCATCATTCATCGTCAAGGACTGGCCCAACGTAGAGACGAGCCCAGCAGAGAACTAACGGCGCAATGTGAAAAAAAAAAAAAAGGTACTTTTCTATCTCTCCGGAGGTGTGGAGCTAATAGGTCGAGGGCTTCACTTGGCCATCAGAGCCTGTTGGTCCCAATCGGCCGTATTGTGACGTAGTGTCACTACTGAGCTTTCTCTCTTCCAACAGGAAAGATTCCCTTCGTCTTTCGAGCATAGACTTTATGACTGCGAGCTGACCCTGTAAATTGCGCCAAAACTTTTATTATCAGAACATGATTCAATCAAAGACTGTCTCAGTCACGAAAACCCAACGCACTCTCTCGCCGAGAGCCTCGAAGCAGAGGAGTAGACAACGAACTCTGCACCCTTTAATACCCAACCTTGAAGACTAGCCCAATTCTTTAGAAAGATTTGATTGATGGGGGATATATTTGAGTACATCTCTGCGTCGCCGAGCATTCTTTCAATCGCTTGTAAACCAGGAGCCGTGCCACGTGTGGCGCCAGCTATAGTGGCCAGCCTCCAGTGAGCAAGAAATCGGGGCGACATGTGCGTCACGGTTCCGCTGTTGAACGTGATGATATTTGCATGGCTTGAATCACAAAGTTTATCTGCTTCCGGCGCCGACGACTAAAATTTCTCATGATCTGGAGCCTCGAACCCAATCAATCCTGCATGTCCGCGTCGTTCCCATTTGGGTTCCCATGAATACCTGCTCAAGTGGTAGCTACCTGCCTTCCCTAACTCTTACCAGTTGAGCCAGACTGGGTGCTGCGTGTCCGGGAGGAAGTACCTTTTTCTCTGGGAGAGACTTGAGGTCCAGGTACCTCCTTAACACCAACACATGCAGCCACCAACCTTCAAGCAACTCACACAACAGAAAAGAAAAGAAACATACCCATGACATACGAAAGAAAAACAAGATTTTGGTACAGGACACGTTTTCAGTCACCAGTTCCCGTGTATAAAACCTACAAAAAAGGCGGCCTCCCACCCGACCGCTTCTCCCCTCAGATAGGAATCCATAGTTTTGCGTCGTTCTCGCAATGAGCTCAGACACAAGTGTTCATCACTAGGGCTCTTAGTACCTCTTGAAATCATTTCTCTTTATATACCTTTGTGCGTGTTGAGGCAGGTGGGGGGACATGGTGCCGGTGGTGGTTGTCGAGGTAGTTCCTTCCAAACTCCTCGTTGTGGGAGTCACGGGTTCAGGGGGCTGTCAAGACATCAAGGGAGTATGGCGTCAGTTCATCTCCCTTGCATAGTAATCCCTAGATGAAGAACAGTGATGATGCGGCCGAATGCTTTCGAAAGGGTCCCTCTTTGCTTGGATCCTTCAGGGCGTCGGCAAATTTCTGAGTTCTGGCTGAGGAAGGGAATCCGATATCATGTCATCAAGAGCATAAAACAAGAGCGGCTAGCCATTCTTTTACCTGGAACGTTCGCCCTGGATGTGAAATCACTCATCCCTTCTGAAGCACCATGTCTTGCGGACTTCTTTTGTAAACTTGGTGACGCCTTCCTCAACGAAGCCATTCACCACACGAGCTAGACCACGGCTCTTGACGCATGCTGGCATTGGAAGCCCAGTGCCAAAAGCGCCAAAACCTACGGTTCTTACAGGCTTCAGCTTTTGGGGACGTTCTTAGAACATATGTTGGTTCATCTACCAAGGTATTGGCACAGTTATTTGTCTTTCATTACGTCGCTTGCTCTATCTTAGGGTCTCATCCTTATGTATTGGTACGGTTATTGTCAATCTTTCTCGCATCTTCAAGGTCATCTAGGGGTCGGTCGATAGGTCGCCAATTTACACAATTCTCAAGGCAAAGACGTCTTTCAGGGCAATAAATCAGTATGCTTATATCTACATATCTCCTTGCTAAAGTTTTACACATTTCATATCAACCCCCTAAAGCTCAAAACCGAGGTTCACATGAACAGCCTTGGACTGAGTATACGCATCCAAAGCGTACTGACCCAACTCTCGTCCAATACCCGAAGACTTGTATCCACCAAAAGGAATACCAAAGTGCGAATCACCCGAAGAGTTGATCCAGACCATGCCGGCCTGCAGCTTTCGGGCTACCTTGTGTGCTCGAGATACCTTTTCTGTGAAGAGAGCGGCGGCGAGACCGTAGGAAGTATCGTTGGCCTTGGCAATTACCTCTTCTTCGGTGGAGAACTTGGCGATAGACACGACGGGGCCAAAGATCTCTTCGTTCATGATCTTCATGTCCTCGCTGACCTATTATCATTACCATCAGTACGTCATTCTAGCAGTGCACGAGGTCAAGCATGAGATCACTTACATCCGCAAAGACAGTGGGCTTCAGGAAGTAACCCTTGTCACCGTACTTGCTTCCTCCGTAGAGAAGCCTAGCTCCGGACTTTCTGCCCTCCTCGATATACGAAACAACCTTGTCATACTGAGCCTTGGAAACCTGGGGTCCCTGAACGGTGGCGTCCTCGAATGGGGCTCCGATCTTGTCGTTTTCCTTGGTGACCTCGACAAACTTTGTAAGGAACTCGTCATAGATGGACTCGTGGACGTAGATTCTTGATGTAGAAGTGCAGACCTATTCCAAGTGTCAACATAATACCCAAGAACCCAATGCCGTTCAGTCTTACCTCGCCCTTGTTGTCCATGATTCCAAAGTGGCACCACTTGACAGCCTGGTCAAGCTCTGCATCCGCAAAGACGATGGAAGGACTCTTGCCTCCACACTCCAACGTGATGTTCTTGAGGTTGTTCGCAGCGTCCTTCATGATAGCACGGCCGGTGTTTGTGCTGCCAGTGAAGGCCACCTTGTCAATACCCATGTGACCAGCAATAGCCTTGCCAGTCTGAGGTCCAAGACCGGGTAGGACATTGACAACACCAGAAGGAAGACCAGCCTCAATCACCAACTTTCCAAAGTACAGGGCCGAGAGTGGTGTCTGCTCCGCAGGCTTAAGCACAACAGTGTTACCGCAGGCCAAGGCGGGGGCAATCTTCCACGCAAGCATCATGAAGGGAAAGTTCCAGGGGATGATCTGCCCGCACACGCCGAGAGGCTCTTGGAGAACGTATGCCAGCTTAGCGGGAGAAGTCTCGATGGTGCGACCACTGATCTTGTCGGCAGCACCGGCGTAGTAGCGGAACACGTTGTACGACTCATCCAAGTCACCAGCGAGAGCCGCGCTGAAGGGCTGTGATGCTGATGCGTTAGTTGGACGTGTTTGCACGAAATGTGGAGATACACACCTTGCCGTTATCAAAGGCATCGATGGCGGCGATGAGCTCACGGTCGCGATCAATCAGATCAGCAATCTTGTAGAGAAAGGCACCTCGATCCACAGCAGCAAGCTCGGACCACTCTCCCTCGAATGCCTTTCGAGCTGCTGAAACGGCCTTGTCGACATCTTCAGTGGAAGCTCCCTTGAGCTTGATGACCTCCTCCTCGGTTCTACCGCTTGTCAGAATGTATTTGACATGGGCGCTTGAAGAGCTTACACTGGATTTGTCACTACAAATTCATCACCAGAAGCAGCAACATATTCGTTGTTGATAAAGAGACCAGTCGGTTGGTCATACTTCTTGCCATTAGGCAGAGTGATTTGAGTAGTTGACGCCATGGTGATGATGCAAATTGGGTATCTAGAGTTGAGAATACTACAAGTCAAGATCGATTGCGGGGTCCAATTTATATCGGAATGTGATGAGTAGCTGACTCGGAGACTAGATCACGAGACATGAATGCAGTCACACCCATCGGGCAAGAGTTATTTTGCCCGCAAAGACGGGGTAGTACATATGCATGTTCGAGATAGGAAACTTTTGAGGCCATACTGAGGGGTAATCAAGGATGGACTATCTCCCCCGTGGTGGGGTCAAATCTTGGCGTGGCTGATGTCTTTTATCTTTGAAACTAGACGCAAATAGGCAACTTTTTTGTGCTTTTCAATAGACGCGAAAAAAGATGGCCACTTTGACATGACGTTACCTACTACCCCCTTCGGATAAACTGTCCCAAAATGTCGATTGTGCGAAGGAGCTTATTTCTCGGCATGGCGGGGTTCAGAGCAAGGGGTAGATACCATGACCATCCTCGGGGATCAACCTGGCACAGCCAATTCTCGATCAGGAATGTTTCATGGCCATCCGTGACACAACGATAATGACACTGCAATGGTAGTCCTTGGCGGAATTTACAGTCCAGTGATAGGCTTTGTTGATGCTGATGCCAAGATGTTGGGGGAGATCAGGTATCGCTCTGGGATAGATAAAACGGCAAGACTGTTGACCAGCTGTCTCATCTCATTCTGTTCTCAGATTTCTTGCTCAAAAAGATTCCAAATAATTTCACCGCAGTTCACTTGTGAGCTTCATCCCCGTTTTGACCAGCTACACCACTAAGACTCAAACAGATCTCCCAGTCATCATGTCAACCCTCAACTACTTCAACTACGAAGGCGTCGGCAAGACCAACAACAAGCTCTACTCCTACTCCCAAGCAGTCCGTGTCGGCAACATTATCAAGTGCTCCGGCCAAGGCGGCTGGGATGCCGAGGGAAACATTGACAAGGATGACTTGAAAGGCCAAATTGACCTTGCCTTTAAAAACGTCGAAAAGAACCTCAAAGACGCCGGTGCAAAGGGATGGGCAGACGTTTACTCTGTTAAGAGCTTCCATATTTCTCTTTCTGGGTCGTTTGATCTTATGGTGGAGGAGTTTCGCAAGTGGATGCCTGATCATCAGCCGACTTGGACTTGTGTGGGTGTTACTGAGTTGGGTATTCCGGGTATGATCGTCGAGATTGAGGTTGAGGCATACATTTCTTAGATGTTGCAACCTGATTTAGTAGCTGAGAGCCGACACTAGAGCAATTTGAAATATTGTAGTCGAATGCTTTCCTACAAAGTTTTGCACGTTTAATCGTCTGGATGTTACACATGCCCACACACTTGATGAGCTAGGTCATCGTGGACGGTTGGATAAAGAAATTCTTCCAACGGAGATACAAATGATAAACTCTATCTCACCTATACTGGCCCTTCTCCTTTCTTCTGTGGGATCAGACCGTGAGCCTCGGGCATTTCTATCTTCAACATATAAGAAAGTCGATAGTAGGACACAACATCTATGTTAAAGCTCTACATAGGTCTACCAAGGCCTAGCTAAGTGACAAATATTTTTATACTCCCAATAACAGTAAACTCTTCCTACGCCTTCTCCCGGCGTAAAAATGGAGCTGTATCCAGGCCAATTTCCAGCTTCACATGCCATCAGTCACTCCGAACCTGCTTCAGCCGCTCTTGCATCTGCTCTCGCGGACTCTTCAACTTCACCTCCGGAAACCTCGGATCCGCTGTCCAAGGCATCACATCGGCTCCTTGCAACAGCCACTTTAGAGTAGCCTTCTCAAACTTGTCCGCCAGCTCTTTGTGATTTGGATCTTCGGCCAGATTGTGTAGCTCGTGAGGATCGTTCTGTCGATGATAGAGCTCTGACGGCTCGTATAGCCTGTACACAAACGTCCAAGTCTCGTCTCTCAGGGATATGGCCTTTCCAACCAGTGTTGTATCTTCGTGTTGGAGACCGGCTTTTAGGTCGTATGGGTAGGGCGCCTGTTCGAGTATGGGCTCTTCCGACGTCAGGAAACCACCTTCAGAAAAGGCATATTGCTTGTGTGTTGTGGCATCACCACAGAGTAGAGGAATCCAGGATAGTCCGTTGTGGGAGAACGACTCGCCAATTCCCGAGATCTCCAACATGGTCGGGACAAGGTCAACCATTTCTGTCATGGCGTTGATCTTCTTTCCCTCTGGTAATCCTGCACCTCCTACAATGAGCGGCTCATGAACCAGAGTCTCCGAAAGACCAGAAGGCCACTTCTCGATGAGGCCATGGTCACCGAGATATTCTCCATGATCAGTAAAGAACATAGTGACGGTATCCTTCCAGATTCCCAACTCATCCACGCGCTTCATGACGCGGCCAAATTGATCATCAAGTCGTGAAATCATACCATAATAGGTAGCCTTGATCTCTTTCCAGATCTCATCAGTTGCACGATGTGTACCATAGCGCTCTCTGATGGACTTCATGTACCGTGGCTCATAGCCCGTCTTCTTGTCCGGTGTAGCCTCAATGCTGGTAACCTTCTCTCGGTCGTACATGGAAAAGAAGGGTTCCTCGACTTGAAAAGGACAATGGGGGAAGATGAGGGGCATGAAAAGTACCCAAGGCTTGTCGGTTGGAGGACAGTCTAGCCAAGTCAAAGCTGACCTCACGACAGCCTCATCGTAATCCATAGCCTTGTCCGCGTCTCTCAGACCTCGATAAAACAGTCTCCCCCAGATGCTCTCATCTATTTCGCGCTCGCCTCCTCCAAACTTGGGCACATACTCTGGCGTCTCGAGGAAACCATATTCCGTGACGCTGAGCTCTGTGACCGTGGGCGCAAAAGTGTCGCCTCGCGGAGCAAGGCATGCAACGTGATATCCCGACTCCTTGAGGCTTCGGAAAATGTTGGGCTCCCAGGGCTTAATAAGGTTCTCAAGGCTGCGATGTCCGCTGACATGCGGATACGTCCCCGTAAACATGCTGCATCGCGACTGCGAGCACACCGAGGCTTGTGTGAAACAGTTGGTAAAGAGACTTCCTCGGGCGGCGAAAGCATCAATGTTTGGCGTTTTGATGCCAGAGTCAGGACCTGTCGTGCAGCCGAGGGAGTCATATCTCAGCTGGTCAGGCATGAAGATGATGTAGTTTGGCTTGTCGCCTCCATTCTTAGAGGCGACCTGCAGAGGCAGGGGTTTTGGGGGAATGCTGTGCGAACCGGGCATTGTGTCTTGACTCTAGAAACTCAATGAGGATGATGAGAGCAAACAGTGAGGCTCATATTAATCTCGGAAGCTGTCCACAACAAAAAGAACCTCTTTACGGAACCGCCTCTGATTTGTCGGCTTCACCCGAACGCACTCGGATCTCGCCCTCGGCTTCTGGTCGGATCTCGCTATACGCCATCTGACCCCGGACTTGCGTGCTCCGCATTCAGCCAAAGTTTCATAACAAGATCCGCCCCCGCGAGATCCATCCCCTTACATCCAGGATCTCGCTCGGATCTCGCCCTCGCCCGAGATGAATCGCCCAGACTCGTTGAACCATTCTCCTGGGTCTTCGTTGCCGGCTAAGCAGCTCGCGTGCAGACAGTGTCGAGCGAGAAAGGTTGGTTTGAACACCTCCGCATTCTAGTGCATGGTTCCCCGCTGACGATCAACACAGGTCAAATGTGACCGTCGAATTACGGGATGTGTGCGGTGTGAGCGTCTAGACTTGACTTGCAGCTACCTCTCAAGCGAGACAGCTGAGTCGTTGGGTAACAGCCGAGGTCAAGACTTGACGCAGGCCGGGATCAAGAGGCGGCGCATCCTCCGGGCTTGCGCCTCTTGTCGGAGCGCAAAGGTCAAGTGTTCCGGAACTCATCCCTGTGACCGATGCCGGTCTCATGCGCAGGCGTGTGTGTTTGGCGATGGAGGCGTTCCCTCGGAGAGTGTGGTAGAGGCTATCGCTTCGCCTGTTAGTCCTCCACCGACTGATCATGGGTCGGTACCAAGTCAATTGACTCCGGCTGGCATGTCTAGTATTACAGGCGATGATTCACTTCGGTGCGTACTGGTTATGTGATAGTGAAGTTGAACACCACTAACACTGGTCAAGCCTCTTTGAAGCCGAAGATAGAGACGCTGTTCGACAATACTTGGATGCATACTTTGACAAATCTGACATTGCCGACTGTGTCTTTCTTCATAGAGCAACTACAATCGCTGAATGGAGTCAAGGAAAGCTAGACAAGACTCTACTGAAAGCGATTTGCGCAGCAGGGCTCAGACACACGCCAGCTTACCATTCAATGGCATACTCCTGGATGAAACAAGTCCAGGACAAACTAGCCGGGCACTTGGGCGACATGTCCATACCTAAGCTTCAGGCGTTGATGCTCGCTGTCAAGTTTCTCTCCTCGCTGCGTTTCACCGGGGACGTTTGGGTGCTCATTTCAATCGCAGCCAGGGTGGCATTCACCAAACGGCTTAATTATGAGCGCCCGGCGATGGATCCCGTGAAGCAAGAATGTCTACGTCGATTGATGTGGTCTATTTATGCCACTGATAAAGTCTTTTCTGGGGGTATAGAGGATTTAACCGTCTGTCCAACACAGAGAATGCACATTCGACTTCCGAGCAGTTACCACAATTTCCAGCTGGGGCTTCAATCCCAATCTTCGTTTCTACGAAGTAAAGGCGAAACTGACACTGGCCTGAATTCTCTGGCCTGCTTGATGCGGCTGTACGATATTCGTGATAGAGTTTTGAGGCATGTTCCACACAAACTTTGTCAGTGTCTGTGCTAACAGGCCCAAGATATACCAGACGAGTAATTCTGGATGGCTCTAGCCCCTACCACAGCCGAGGACAGCTACGATCGCTTGACCTAGAGCTTGCGTCTTTTGAAGAGTCGCTACCAGAAGAACTGCAGCTCAACGATAACAGACTCATGCTCATGTGTCATTCCGATGAGGCACGCGCCTACGCAATGCTACACACCCTCCTCTTCAGCTGTCGCTGCGACCTGCACCGCTTCCTGATCCCCGGCATAAGGGAATGCGTTTCCCCAGAAGCTGCGGCGCAGACACCGAGAGAATACATCGACTACTGCCAACGCCGATGTCTGCAGAGTGCACTGGGCTCTTGCGACTTGTGGTCCAAGATTCGCCATCTCGAGACGAGCAGTCGTCTTGAGACGCCTACACTGGCGGTGGTTACTTACCAATCCGTCAAGATCATTGATCATCTCGCTTCTTTACTTCCGGCTCATGGAGATGACTCACTACCTGTCGTGAAAGAGAAGTTGACAGATGCTTTATTTATTGTCTCACGGATCCAAACAGGGATTGACTGGATTGCTTCATGTGTAAGTTATCACTCCAAGTATTGTAGGCAACTTACTAATGACTCAGATATCCGACATCGAGAAGCTCATCCCAAGGCTAGGTGCTAGATCAGGGTCTGCAGAATCACCGCAAGTCCAAGAAGCTTCCGTGATTCGCCCCTCTACTGACAAATTTCACAGTCCGCCAGCAGGCAATCTTCGACTTCAAGAGAAGCTACACCGAAGGTCCAAACACGCTTACGCCCCAGACGACGAAGAAGAGCTCGATCCAGCTGTCAATCCCCCAGAGTCCAACCAAGATGAGCCGCCGGCTGCAGAGGATATGCAACCAGCAACGCCCATTAACCCATTAACTCAGGGAAGTTGGCCTTTTTCTATGCCAGGCGATAATCAGGACATGTTTGCATCCAATCAAAGCGGCTCGGGTCAGCCTCTGGGTTATAATTTGATGAACTATGACTTGACTAACTCTGCGGATGTGGTCTTTGGGGAACACGACATGGTCTTTCCCATGGACCCTTTCGACCTGCAGCTTAATGCGTATACGGATGCAAATGTGCCTCATTACATAGGATCAGAGTAGTAATAGACTATGGATCTAATCAAGGCTCCCAAAGCTATGACTATGCGTTATCTAGCTATCTAGAGCGGCAATCTGCGATCGAAGCCTCAGGTATCATGCTTAGACCCCACCACAACAGATCCCCTCTCGACATCAGAGTCGTGCCTCTTACCATTGTCTTCATCCAAGACCGATTGCATCAAAGCCGCAGCATCCGTTTTGCCAAAGTCACGGATCGGAACGCCCTGATTGAACAGAAAATCGACCTGCTCCAGCGTCTTGCCCTTGCACTCGGGTACACAGAAGTACACAAAGATAATAGCTACCGCCATGAGACCTCCAAAGATGAAGCCAACCTTGCTGTTCAAGCCGGCGTACTGATCGTAGATGAGGTATGGGATGCTGAAGTTGACGGTAAAGCTGGAAGCACTCGTTAGCATCGATGAATGGAGAATGGCTATATGGTGGCTCACTTCATGATGACGTTGGTGGTAAATCCAACTCGAGAGGTAAGATCGCGAAGTCGAAGAGCCGAAATCTCGGTTGTGACGACGTAGCTCAGCGGCGCCCAACCCATTGAGAAGCCACAAGCAAACACGGCCATCATCGCCAAGACACCCTTCTTTCTATCGTCGTCAACGGGGCTCTCAATGCCCAAGCCTCCCATCGTGGTCATCGCTGCAAACATTGTGCAGGAAGACGCAATCATTAGGATCCTAGTTCGGTTAGAAGATGGCCGGTGGTCTGATGGGGGAAACATACCGTCTACCAACAATATCCGTCCATAGGAGAATGCAGGTCAATGTAACAATGTTGATGCCTGCCGTGATCAAGTTGAAGCCGAACGGGTTAATGGTTCCAAGCATCTTGACATACACAGCACCATACTGCGATACGAAAGCTTGCCCACTGGCCTGCTGCAAGAAGTTGACAGCAATAACGATAGCCGTTCGCTTGAGGTTGTTGCCCTGAAGCAGCTCAACGAAACGACCCTGTTCAACCTCTTGCTCAAGTGAAGTGCGAAGCTCCTTGAACTCAGCCTCAATCTGCTCTTCAGTGAACGCGCCTTCCCTGAGCTTGCGGAGATTCTGCCACGCCTCCTCAGCGCGATCCTTGCGGAGAAGCCACCGGGGTGATTCGGGGATGAACCAGATACCCGCCACAACAATGCTGGGGACAATGTAGAACAAGCCGAGAGGAATTCTCCATGCGCGGTTATCGGGGAGGAAGCTGGTGCCGTAACAGACGCTGTTGATGACGAGGCCACCAAGTGCGAGGCTGAGCTGGTATGAGCCGACCATGAAGCCTCGGGCTTGAGCGGGAACTGGGTGACGATGTTAGAGGCGTTCTGCACTCATGCAAACTCTTACGTACCAATTTCGGACTGGAAAGTTGGGACAACGCCAAGTTCCATGCCAACATAGACATAGTTGAGAATACGAGCCGCCATGATCTGCTCACGGTGGAAAGATGTGACAGAAATGGTAGCCGTACCAAGAGCATAAACGCTCATGACAAACATACACCACCTTCGACCCCAGCGAGCCGAGATGAAGCTACCCGCAATGACTCCTGTACTAAATCAGCATGCATTTTGCGGGGAAATTAACACTGAATTCCACTCACCAAAAGCAAAGCCAATGTAATTGAGACTGTTGAACAGCGAGAGCCAGTACGGCTCAAGAGCGTACGCCCCTTTTTTCTCATCCCAATGGCCAAACTGCTTCTCAAACGGGTCCATAGACTGGGTACTCGCAAAAGCCTGGTTATCAAAGCCATAGTTAAAGGTCGACACGGCAATGAGCATACAAGCAAGAGCGAGCCTCCTGTTAAAGAGGCGAAACTTGGTAAAGATCCCCATGACTGGAAGGGATGATGGGAGTTGTTGTGTCTGTTGTTGAACCTCACAGACGCCGAGACAAGAGGTTTATATCTTGGACGGTCAACTCGATGTCGTGATGGTCGGGATCATTGAGGAATTGCGGTCCCTCTCCAGGCCCGTGATCCAATCCGCCCCTTTGCAAAGTTAGTTACGACGAGTCTATTCCCAATATCTCGGCTTAGCATCTTCGCTACCCCGGAATCCACATGATCCACCTCCCGATCTACGACATCCGAGGGCGACATCCGAGGGGGGCGATATCCGGTCAACCGAGAGGTTTGCCTCACATGACTTCGGAGCAGTTCTTGCTCTCGGAAGCTTCATCCTGAAAATTGTTTGCCATTTCCTTCATCTATGGCATCAGTTCTAGATTTGAGGGTCCTTGGCCCGACGCTTCACCTGAACCGGCCTTTCTTCCAGGTCGGCCATACCAGTCCTCTCAACTCTCGAATCTCCTCTACGCAAGTGCCTTGCGTACCATTTCAACTCTATACTCGATTAGTGTTCCCTCCTGTTGCTGATATAGAACATCACTTACACTGCAAATGTTCCAGCAGAAACAGGCATCGCTCGAAGCAACGTCGGTCCAATCCCCTTGAACAAACCCGCAACACCTCCAAATTTCCACGTCACTCGAAAAGCCTCGCGCATATTCTGATACCTCTTCTCAGCCCCGAACCCGTCGGTTTGCATCTTGCTCTTGATCACGTCCAACGGATACGTCAAAAGCCAGATGAGCTCTCCCGCAATACCGCCGCAGAGTGCAAACTTCCAGCTTGGAATCTCGCTTCGAGGCTTTTGGTCTAGCTCCATTACCTTTTGGACGAGACCTTCGTATGATGCGAACCAGATGCCGAAGCCGTGAAACTCACGGAGGATCGTGACTACTTGGCCTCGGTAGATGCCACCAATACCTGAATGTCCCCATATCTTCCGAACACAGTCGGTAGGTCCTGCGTAGAGGCGCTTACTACCGTGAGGCTGCGTCTGAAGGCGAATCCTTACATGCTCAATTGGGCCAGACAGCACGCTGTTGCTCAGGCCTGCAGCGCCTCCTGCCAAGTAAAACTGGCCAAGTGACAATGTTCCCTCATCATTACCTTGTAGATTCCTGTTTCGTTCTTCCAGTAGCTCTCGGAAAAAGTGAAATGCGCCAAATTGGATACTGGCCTATCTTGATGGTCAGCAAGGGCCTTTGAGAGTCTCATTGACTTACACAAGCGCCAACTCCAAGTAACGGTGGTATTGTGCCCTAGAAAGCAATTAGAAGGATAAGTTCGTAGGCTGCTAAGGTGAAGAAGGCTTACCTTGTAAAAGGCCAAGGGTCCTTCCCGCCGCCAGATGTTTCCGGCAACGCTCAAGGCATTTCCGCCGATGGCTTGAAGCCGAACCTTGACAATATCTAGCGTTTCTAACATCAGCATATGTAAGAGACTTCGGCCAGGGTTCCGCGCCATACCAAACGGTTGTCCTAATCTGGATAAGTCAGTGCGCAGAGAGAGGCTTTCGCCCAGATCTGGCCTTGAACTTACCAATCATTACCTGGGCGACGCCTCCCATGGTCCCGGCCGCGATATTCTTGGCCGTGTCGGAGTTCATGGCTTCTGCGAAACGCTTCTGAAGCGAAAAATTGCCAGGGTCGAAGACGGAGATCAACTACTCCCTCACTCACAATGATAAGCCAGTTGAGTGTTTTGTACACAAAGATCCGTATCATTCGGTGGGGCAGAGCCGATTGGAGGGCGTCGGGGAGCAGCCGTGCCAGCGGTGACGGCTTTTGGCTGGTTCTCGGGGTATGGCCGAAGGGCGGCTAGATACCCGACCTACGTGGAGTCTGGTGCGGTTACAGGCCGATTTCCCTTAGCAAAAGAAGACTTGCCTTTCCAAGTAGTATTCATGCATATTTTCATGTATGATTAGATGACGCCTGTTTCACGCATCAATTATGTCTAGAAACTAATGGCTTAAGCAAGGTATACCGTCTCGATGTGTAGATTCTCATCATCGGCAACCTCACCATCCATAGCCCCGTGTACATAGCAAATCCCCAAAACCGAATACAACGACTTTTCTCCCTCTCCAGTGACGATTTCTCGGGTCTTCCCGGTCGGCCTTGACACAAAAGGCATCCGACTACCGAATAAGCACCACACTTCATCTCCAACCTGCGTCCCTGCAGGTCCCAGTCCCAGGTACCCAGACTCAGTCATAAACATGACCGTGTTCAAAGTTATACCTCCAATCAACTGCTCTGTGATGAAAGTTTCTGATGTGTGCTCCCCCGTCCCAGTATATTTGCCAATGTCAAACCTTTGATCAAAGCGCACAGCTGCCTCTCGGTCCTCTCGAGAAAGACCCTCCGGGTGGAATACCGAGTACGGCGATATTGGAGCAAAGGCCACAAAGGCTTCGTAGCTATCCACGGTCCCCTTAGATCTCCTAAAATGAGCTTTTTCAGCTGGTCCATCTATCGAAAGGACAAGATCCCAGCAAAGACACTTCCAGAAAGCATCGAGAAAAGGCTCGCCGTTTTTGTAGAGTCTCGAAGGGTTGCTATCAAGATCAAAGAGTTTGAACCATTGACAGTATACACTTCGTCTGTCTTTTGGGAATCCGTGTTTGCATATCGGTCCAACGTCTGCAACTCGATCGCATTGACGTCCTTTGACTTCTAGTACTCGGTTGTTATCCCGAGCCACGACGTGAGATGGTTGCTTATGCGACACGTAAAATTGAAGATAATGTTCTTGAGTCCATTGATATACATTTAGTCGAAGTGAAACGTTGCTGCCGGCGGTCCAGTCGACAACCCACGAAGGAACATCTGGGTAGACATCCTTTTGCAGTGGAAAATGCAGAGGCGATAGACTGTTTGTTGCAAGTACCTCGTCAAGGGTTGCGAATGTGTAGATCTCCTCGGTCTTAGCCCTGTAGTTTGGCACTATGGGCTCTCTCATCCATGAGTTGACGAGACCAAGCACACCAAAGACACGATCACGATCATCAGTAGCGAAACGGGACCGAGTAAAGCTCAAGGCCGTCCACAGAGAAATCTCGGGTCCTTCCCTTCGATCGTTTCTAAGCTGGTCAATAGGCCTCATGGCGAGCCCTAGCTTGCGAAGATGGGGCATGAGTTCTCGGTTTGTCTGCGCACCCGTTGTACTGCAACACTCTGCCAGTATGTGACGACTCAAAGCGGAAAATGCTTGAAGCATGAATTTCAGTTCGATCGAGACTGGGCCGTAAATGAATGTTGCTTTCTGAGGAAGAATGCATTCTTGAACCGTCTATGTCATATTAGAACTGTCTACCATTCATGTGTACAACTCACCCAGATCCTCGTCCACCAAGGACTATCTGCAAACGGAGCCAAGGCCTGCGCCATCATGGAGCAGTAATAGTTATAGTCTGGCGGATACGCAAAGTTGGCTCCCGTCAAGTCTGTGAATAGCGGTTGCTCAAAGAGATGTGAATCTTGAATAAGCCTAAGATTGGCAAAGGCGTGGAATATGATATCGACGGAAGCCGGGTCAGCTGGCTCTTGTAACGTTGAGTAGTAGGCAAATTCGTTCCCAAGCCATATCAGTGACGGATGATCCCTCTCATCACCGAACCAATGCGCCGGCCATGTCTCAAATGGCGGTTCATCGATCCAGATGACGGTGTTGTCGCAAATGGAATAGATTTTTCCCATCAGACTGACCTGCTGACCACGCTCATCTACATCAGTCTGATTAATGCACAGCGCGTCAACCCACAAGATACGCATCTCTTCAGGTTGACGAAGTCGATAGAGTGCCGAGTAGAGGTTAAAGGTGACATTAACTAGGTAGCCATTCACGTTGATCTCCCGGGTAACCTTGGGGTCACCCCATGTGTAGCTGAGCGCCTCATACTTTGGAGGCGGATCAGACGTCAGAGAAATGCGATGGATAGTGCAGGAGATGGGAGTAGAGCCCCATCCAGGCTCGAGGTGCAGTATACGGATCTGCTCTTGAGCAACATCCAGTAAGGCGACGTCCTTGTAAATCAAGGCAGCCCCAGCCAAGGATCCGATGTCAATCTTTTTTTGTGAGGTCATGGTCAATTTCACCGTCTGCGCGATCGTGCGGGATTTAACCGCTGAATCAAGTGAAGTCATACGAAACCCTGTCATAGCCAAGACCCGCGGCCAATTATCATGTTGCGTTCTTTTTCAGGATTGTAGTCCTTGCTAGTTTCCATCTATCTCGGTGGTATGTATAACTCAATTATTGACCCGCATTGTTCTCTTTGTCGCCCAAAATTTTTCCTACATCGCTAATTACTCAATCCAGCACATCTGCAGACGATGAACATGAACATTTTGCTACTGAATGTCATGACAATCTAGATTCGTGTCAAAAACGTCGATAACGGATAACGAAGCATGCATCCAGACCAACTTTACCAGGGCACAACGGTCGAGGCCACTAAAGATCCCGCCCCCCTTTCGAACTCTCCACCCCTTCAGCATTCCAACAAATTACACTATTTCTCCTGCTCAGCCACTACAAAGACTTTGTCCCGTGCCCAAACCCATGGTATTCTGGAATGCTGTTCTCAGGAACAAGACCCCTTGCAGATTGTTTCTTGCTGCGACGCGTGGCGCTGTGACTCCCAGGCACCGCTGTTCAGAATCCGGTGTCGCAAACGGCCACTATTGAATTCTAGTCTTTGGATCGAGACCAATGATGCTTAAAATAAATGCTCGAGCTTGGCATTTACCTGTTCCCCGGGTATGTCCACTGACCAGTTTCTGAGACAAACCAGGTGTCCATCGCCATTCTGTGTCATTTTCAGCCTCTGCCGACATTGTCGCCAACCTCTGTCTTACATCCTGCCATTACCATCAATGACCGACATGTCATCGCATTTGTGTTCCCATGATCGCTTTTCAATTCACCCTGGATCTTCTTTCAGTCCATCATGTGGCTGGAATGAGAAATCAAAGTCTCTTCTTCACTTACTGACGAGGCCTCTGAACCCTCCCCACAGCTGACACGTTCTAGCCCGCAACACATTCAGAGCCTCAACGTGGCTAAGGAACCCACAGGTTTCGTTAGTTCCGTCACAAGTTTCTCACTTGACACGCGAGGATGAGACGCTTCCAAGACTATAAAGAGTGATTGAGAGACTCCCCAACCATGGACTTCTCATCACACATCTTCACGACACAAACCGACTACAACCTGAACACACATCCTTCAGAGCTTTCTCGCACATACAGAAGTACACTCACCTTTACGACAATATGAAAGCTTTCAACGCTTTCACCGCCATCCTGGGACTAGCTGGCCTAGCCCAAGCCCATATGGAGATGACCTATCCTGCTCCTTTCAAGAGCAAGTACAACCCCAATGCAGGATGGGACATTGATTACAGCATGACTTCTCCTCTCGCTGGCGATGGGAGCAACTTTCCTTGCAAGGGTTACCAGACCCTCCTCGGCACCGCGGCTGGTGCACCCACTGTGACCTGGCAGGCCGGGCAGCAGTACAACATGACCATCGCCGGTGGCGCGGACCACGGTGGTGGCAGTTGCCAGGCTTCGCTTTCTTTCGACAAGGGCAGTACTTGGACGGTCATCCAGTCTTACATCGGAAACTGCCCTGTTTCACCTTCAGCGTCCTTCAAATTCACCCTACCTGTCGATACACCCGCTGGAGTCGCCCTCTTTGCTTGGTCCTGGTTCAACAAGATCGGAAACCGCGAAATGTACATGAACTGCGCCGCCATCACCGTCAAGGCAGGAAAGGGAACGCCCTCGACACCAATGAGCAAGCGACCCGCCATGTTTGTTGCCAACGTCGGAAATGGTTGCGGAACCACCGAGATGACGGACTTGATGTTCCCCAACCCTGGACCTGATCTCTCTCTAACCTCTACCAACACGAAGGCGCCGGTCGGTCAGTGTCCAGCTGGTTCTGGAGCTGTGATTCCTACCACTACCAAACCAGCTGTTGTTCCGACTACGACCAAGAAGACTACAACGACGAAGCCAACATCCACCAAGCCGACTACAACAAAGGCACCTGTGAAAACTACCACGAAGTGAGTTGATTCCCCAAATTTCTTTTTTTCAGCTACGCTAATATCAGTAACTGCAGGCCCGGTGGCGTCTTTGTCACTGTTCCAGTGTCAACAACCCTCAAGTCGACAACTCGCAAGACGACATCAACAGCTCCGCCAGTAGCTACCGGTGGTGTCACTGGCGCCATCACCCCTGGCACAGCTTGCAAGCCAGAAGGATACTGGAACTGCCACCAGGGAGGTACATCCTTCCAGCGATGCGCCTCTGGTACCTGGTCGGTTGTTATGGCTGTTGCACCGGGCACTAAGTGCATACCCGGCCAGAGTATGGAGTTTACTATTACGTGGGCATGATGATTACGATATGAGAGATGGGATGTGTTGTTTATGATGAGAGAGATTGGGATACACCCAATACGCGGTTATGAATTTTGATGATTGTCCTAGGTATATAAAATACTAATGTTGTTTCCAAAACATTCCCACCACAATCTCACCGTGATGGACTTTATCTACAACTTTCCAGGACACGAGCAGATCTCTTTCAGTATAGTGCAGTCTGTGTGTAATGTTGGACAAAGGGACCATCTCGGATGGACCCGGCCCCAGGTGTTTGGGATCGAGCCTCGCAGTAAGCACCGCTGATACTAGTGATAACCCAGATGTCATTGAGCGATGAGAAGATGGCTTGGTTATGATAGACTGTTCCTGAGCTCATGTTAGTTGTTTGAGACTTGTAAGAGGAGGTGTTGGGATGAATGATGGAGTTGGTTTGAAAGAACTAGGAGGGATAAGCACAGCATTAACAAGACTTGGCTTTCGACAGAGCCGCATTTACCAGCATACATCATTGAGGCTCTACCCAAGACAGAATCTATTAGCGAGGAGTGTAGAGGGGGGATTTATGCTGTAGGCATCATGCGTCCAGCCTTACTGCATATTTAGTCTCTAGGCTAACGAGGCAGGCTGTGAGGCTCGAAATGTTAGTCGTTGTTGAAGCAGCAATGGCTTCATGTAACAAGGCTTTGATGTGCTCAGCTGGCAAGAAGATGAGGTGTCAAAGGTGCAGCTCAAATCCTTTTCAACTCTGATGTTTTCAATACTAGAGGTTAACATGCGAAACAGCCATACCCTACACGGTTCCATGTCGGGTCCAGTGGCGCTCCTTTTATTTAGAGAGAGTCATCGGGTATGAGCAGGTAGATAACTTAGTTAACTATAAGGAGTCAAGAGGTTTAAAAGTTAGGATAAATCTTGCAGCTCAATAGAGCACGCTCTGGCACTTTAGACTTGCTTGGTCTCTTGGATTCCACTAGAATGTACCAACTCATGGTCGTCAGTTTCAACTCAAACTATTTTCTCCCATATTTCCCATCTTAGAGCATCGATCAAACCATTATCCTAGCCCTGATATTGAACATGAGCGAAGGCGGTTCCCGCTATATCAGTGATGGGGCGCCCTCGCTCAGGTTCAACTGGAGACGACGCCCACCATCACGACTTTATATCCAACCCGTTACTTGAAAAGATAAGTATTTCATTACTGTCTCGCTACCAACTGGTTCTATACGGCTTAAATTATGCATTGTCTGCTCAGGCTGAGCTAATGGTCTTTCAAGTCATCTATCATCAAGAGAATCCCGGCTTCGCGCCCGATACTCGTCGGGAGCCGTCCCGTCCTCAACGTGTCGCCAATTATTGTCATTCTAGGCACTGCAGAATACTAATCATCACTTGCCTCGTTTCGGCTATCATCCGAGCTGCTCGGATTTTATCCGCCAGCTAGCCAAACTCCAGCTCTATATCACAGCAGTCGTTGACGTTCCAGGCAACCACCCTGCTTCCTTAGATATACACTCTATGCTCGAGTCTTTCGTACATCGCCATGACAGTCTCAAAGTCTAGCAATATTACTATCGTCGGCGGCGGCGCCTTTGGTCTCTCGACGGCGCTTCATCTAACGGAAGCAGGCTACTCCAATATCTCAATCTTTGAGCAGGATGGCCAGATTCCTCCTCGCTACTCTGCGGCCAATGACCTCAACAAGATTGTCAGAGCAGAGTATGAGGATCCGTTTTGGACCGAGCTCACCATTGTAAGTGTTACCCACCGTTGTACCTATCAAGCAACTATTAACACACAAATTACACAGCAAGGAATCTCTGCTTGGAAGACGTCCTTCTACGCCCCCTTCTTCCATCAAACTGGATTCATTCATTGCGTCTCAGGCAACGCCCCTGAGGAAGCTACAGCAACTTTGAGTCGCTTTCGGGCTGCAGCTGATGCCCATCCTCAGCTAAAGGATCATGTACTTCCTTTCCACGGAGATGGCGACATCCAGAAGCGTTTCTGGCAGTACACTGGTTTGTTTCCTGGATGGAGCGGTTACTTTAACAGCTTTGACGGCTATGCACACTCTGGAGCTGCCTTGACGGCTGCGTATCGAGAGGCGCAGGCTCGCGGGGTGAGGTTCTTCCTCGGTCCCCAAGGTGCAGTCTCAGAGATTGTGTACGAAAAGACTCCCGATGGAAGAAGAGCAGCTGGTATCAAGACTGGTACCGGTCGTTTCCACGCAGCAGACTTGGTCATCGTGGCCGTCGGTGCTGCTGCCACAAAACTGGTACCCGAGATCGGAACCCAAGTCGTCGCCAAATCTTGGTCTGTCGCCCATGTCCACCTATCCGACGAAGAAGTTTCTGCTCTTCGAGGTATCCCCATCACATATGCCAGGGACCTCGGCTTCTACTTTGAGCCGGACCCCAAGACAAACCTTCTCAAGATATGCCCCATGGGTGGTGGTTATATCAACACGGATCCAAAGACTGGCTTCTCTCATGCCCCCAAGTCACTTAAAGATAGTGCATTTGTCCCTGCGCATGATGAAGCCAAGATGAGGAAGCTTCTTGCCGAGACTCTTCCCTATTTAGCAGATCGGCCTCTAGTCAAGAAATCTCTATGCTGGTTTGCCGATACACTGAACTCGGACTTCATCATCGATTTTGTACCTCAAACCTCAGAATCACTAGTCTTGCTCACAGGTGACTCTGGTCACGGATTCAAGTTCTTCCCCATCTTTGGGTCTTGGGTCAAGAAGCTTCTCGAGGAGAGTGATCAGTCCATCGTTAGATGGAAGTGGAAGGATCCCAAGGCCAGCCAGGATGGTGCCAACTGGGGAGGAAGCGTCAGCTGGCGGCTGGGAGAGACACTGGAGTTGTCTGATATCCAACCTCCTTCAGCCCCCAAGCTGTGACAGTCAACCGCGTTTTTACGATGAGAGCATATAATTCGCGCACAGCAGATAGTATAAATAGATAATAATTCTCTTTCTTCAAGCTTTGGTTGCATCACATACAAGATTTCGAGGCACTATCTATCACTCGAGTCCTGTAATTAAAGATACATTAGAACAGTCATTGCTCAACCGGGACCTATGAATAAAAACAAAGACTTCAAGGTAGCTCGGCAACTACAGAATTCATGAGCCGTTGGTTGGTCGCAGGTTAGAAACTCGTGAGCCATTAACTGTGAGACAGTGGTGAGAGCAGCAAAAAGATGGCTCAGCGGCAAAAAGAAAACATCCTCCGGTACAGGGAATCGAACCCTGGGCTCCGCGGTACTTGATCTCTCAGGTTATGAGAGCGCGAAATGTTAGCCACTACACCATACCGGATGCTATTGGTTGAAATCATGTTCCGATATTGACTACTATGAGCATGACGGCTTCCATACTCCAATCGGCGCAATCTGTGTAAATGAATGCCTCCAGAGTCCAGACACTGGTGACAGGATCCGACTATCATCCGTCTCAGTGTCTCGGAAGACGGTAGCGTTTGACACACCCTTCCTGATATACTTGCTTTTACAAACGTCGGCACCTGGCTAGACTTGTCATAACGACCGCCAACGGATATCGCCCGGATTGGGTGTGTCGTCGGCTGGGCGCCATCGGCAAACTGCCGGCCCCTTAGTCGACTAACTCTCGGCACTCTTCCGCTCACGGATCCGCCCGTCAGCAGCACATCATATCGATCGAAGATAAATGGCTGTCATGTATTCAATGCGTTGGGAAGATGCAACGGCAATTCCATCTTCCGGACTGATCAGTCATCCTTCGCAATGCCTATCAGCAGAGCTCTCGGGATGAGTCTTAGCCGTGTAGGCTGGACACTTCCTCGTGAACTCTGAGCTGCCCCATTCAGCACTTCAGCCCAAAGAAGAGCCGATGCCACAGTGCCGTTCAGACTTCCTGATCCCAGGAATGAACCCAACGTGAGTGATCAGCGGTTTGGAGGAAATTGACTAACACCAGCAACAGCCAGAATACAGAAAAGGCTCCCCTGAGCGCAAGAAACTCGAAGAAGCATTGTCTAAGCTCCGCTCGCAACTTCCCGCCCGATCCGATATCTTCTACAATGGCACCATCCAAGCCACGTCAAAGTCACTCGACCAAGTAATGCCCTCGGAGCATGGAACCGTCTTCACGAACTACCCCATGGCATCCCGCCAACAGACCTCAGAGGCCATTGAGGCAGCACTCAAGGCTAAGAGGAGTTGGGAGGAGAGACCTTTTGTCGATCGAGCTGCTACCTTCCAAAAGGCGGCTGAACTAGCCACGACTGAATACCGTTATGAGTTGATTGCTGCAACTATGCTGGGGTAAGGAAAGAATATTTGGTAGGGAGAAATCGATGCTGCCGCGGAACTGGCAGACTTCTTCCGACTCAACTGTAACTATGCTGCAGAGTTGCTCGAGAAGCAACCAACGCGAGGTACTAATGGCATGTGGAGGTATGCCCCGAATTTACAGACATTTAGCTTGTTCCTTGCTAACTTGTATCCCAGTCGAATGGACTGGAGACCCATCGATACGCCAGCGCCATCGTATACAAAATCCTCCTCGAAGCAGGCCTCCCACCAAACCTTATCCAAGTCCTCCCCGGTGATGCGGAAGAAATTACAGACGTGGTTCTGAAGCATAAGGACTTTGGAGGCATTAACTTTGTCGGTTCGTCAGAGGTCTTTCGATCGATCTATGGTAAGATTGGACAAGGTATTGCGGAGGAAAGATACAAGGACGTTCCTCGTGTGGTTGGAGAAACCAGTGGAAAGAACTTTCATCTCATACATCCCTCGGCAGATATTGAAAGTGCTGTGAACCACACTGTTCGTGGCGCCTTTGAGTATCAGGGTCAAAAGTGCTCTGCTACTTCTCGCGTTTATCTCCCAGAGTCGCGAGCGGAAGAATTTCTTAAAGGTATCAACTCCAAGGTCGAACAGATCACCATTGGAAGCCCAGATAAGCAACTCGAAGTTTTCATGGGGCCTGTCATCCACAAGCACTCCTTCAACAAGATCAAAGGCATCATCGACTCGGCCAACAAGACCCATCAGTCAAGCTGCTAGCGGGTGGCGCATATTATGACTCAGTTGGCTATTTTGTGAAGCCAACTGTATATCAAGTCGACTCTCCAGATCACAGACTTTTCAACGAGGAAATCTTTGGGCCCGTGTTTGCAGTTTATGTCTATCCCGATTCTCAATGGAGTACTATTCTGAAGCAGGTTGATGAAGCTGGGGGCGGTCTCGCCCTGACTGAAGCCATCTTTGCAAAGAGCCGAGCAGCTATTCGTGAGGCAGAAGATGCGTTGCGTTACTCTGCCGGTAACTTTTACATCAGTAAGCTTCCCTAATCAGTTCTGCCAGATATTCATTTAGACGTTGCCAATATGTACTCTCAGTTATAGACTGTAAGACAACTGCTGCCCTCATCGGTCAACAATCCTTCGGCGGTGGTCGTTCCTCGGGCACAAACGACAAGGCTAGTAGCTCTGATCCTCTGCGACGATTTGCGAGCCCCAGGATGATCAAGGAGGAGTTCTTCCCTTAAAAGACATTCTTGTATCCCAGCAACGAGTCATAAACTCACTTACAACGAAAACATGGGAACATGATTGGCCTACGAAAGATTTTGAGATAGAGCTCACAGCCGATTCAGATGCTGCAACACTTTTAGTAGTCTTTCATATTTGTGCCTGTGAGTGCATATCTAGTATATTGACGAGACGCGGCGACTCACCGTGACTCCTTCAAACGAGACTTACGTTGTACTGCGACGATTTTCAGCAAGATAGCCAGGATGGAACA
The DNA here is from genome assembly GCA_030779165.1 of Fusarium sp. MBC 441. Taxonomy (NCBI): domain Eukaryota; kingdom Fungi; phylum Ascomycota; class Sordariomycetes; order Hypocreales; family Nectriaceae; genus Fusarium; species Fusarium sp. MBC 441. The sequence continues at coordinate 175,717 of JAPFTC010000038.1, forward strand.
AGGCATGCAAAACTCAGTTGCGAAGATGCGAGAGTCCTTTTCATCATACATTCAATGGTTTATCCATATGGAGAGGCAAGAAATTTAGAAATGGGTATGAATCCAATGACAGATAACAAAACTCTATTGCCAACTATCTACTCGCGATTCTAAACGTCAGAGCCGTCTTCAACCTCCTCCAAACCTCTTTCCTCACGGCGAAATATTCCGTCTTTGTCCGCGAGACAGCATCCCGGTTCTCTACAGCCCTTCTAAGAAGGTAAGAGATACAATCACCCAACGTTCCCCAGCTCAGACATTTATACACCTCTGGGGATGTATTTCCCGCCTTGTCACCGAGCTGCAGCAAAGTGCAACTAACCTCGTCAGCCATACCAAGAAGCTGTCCATATTGAACTTTGATCAGCGGCAGTCCCTCCTCGGAGCGCTTTTGTTGCACTTGGTATGCGTTGAGCGCGCTCTGCTTGTTATGGGTTGCCAGAAACAAGTTGAGTCGAGGGAAGCCGGTTGCTGAGCCACGATCCAGATCTTCATACCTTCCTTCCAGTAGCCCTTTTGCAATTGAATCATACGAATCATCTGTCTCTTGCTTCGTATCGTTGATGAGATGTCGCGGTTCCGTGCCCATGTACGCCCCTCTCACCAACTTGACGCCAATAGTGAACCCCTGGTCATTGGCGAAATGCAAGTGATGCAGGAGTGTGGAAGGTGTCGACTTGAGATAGGCTTGATATGTGCTGTAGACCGTCGCATGTTCTCGATTGTATGTGCGCATGAGGCTCAGCGCAACGTCGTCGATGCCAGGCTGGACAAACTGCTGTTCGGCGTCGACTAGAATGCTTGCCTTGCGTTTGATGGCCTGCTCACAAACAGCGTCAAGGGCATATTGCATTTGAGTTGGAAGAGGTTTCCTATCTGCCAATGCCTCGGTGACTTTAGCCCCAGCGCCAGTGAATCTAAGAAGTTGTCAGTCGAGGTTGAGAACACTGTAGGTTTAACACGTACTTGAGAGCCAGAAAGTCACCCTCTCCAAGCATCGACGCAGTCTCTAGAACTCCATCTCGCCACGCCTGGATGCCTTCATCAAACGCAACTTCTTTCTCAAGCTCAGCTGTACCCTTCTCTTTGTACTCCAGAGCTCCCACGCCAACCTCTTGCTCCGTCGAAGAGTCAACTACAACTTCGCGGGCATATGTCAAAATGACTCCTCGAAAACCCATATCCTTGATATTTTTTATCGTCGTCTTGACTTCTCCCACATTCTCGCCAGCGCAGAAATGCCTGTAGAGGGTTGATTTGAAGAATGCATGGAGCAACGGGTTCTTTTCGACGCTGAATAGGGCGGGGCGAGGTTTGGAAAAGAAGGATAAAATAGCAAGTGATGGTGTTAAAAGAGCACGGTGACTCGAGACAGCTGCAATGAGCAACGATCTCAGAAGCATTCCTGTTGGGAGGAGTGAGTGAGGGGGTGGCAGTGGTGTTGCCGAAACTGAGGTTTTGTTGGCAACATGGCGCCTCTGAGAGCTCGTTGTTGATCGCAGTAAAGCAATAGATTGGTTTGAGATAGAAGACAACGCAGATGCACGGTGTCGTAAGGAAGCCATGGTGAAACCCAGCGTCATCACCACTCGCAATGACAATTACCTCCCACGAACTGCACAAGGATTTTGAATGAACTCAGCACTGACAAGCACCCCTCTCTAACGCGGGGAAACCTTATCCATATCACGATTATCGTTCGGCGAAGCCCCGAGCTGTCGCCCTCGGTTGGTTGCCGATAGGAATAAGGGCGAAGTGCGGATAAGGGGCCGAGATACCAAGCACGCCCTTTCATCGACAAGGCTGCATGTCGTTCCCGTTCCCGTGATCCATTCATACAGATCCTAGAAGCCATCCGGACCAGATGGACCAGTGAGGAGAGCTCACGAGTCAGGCTGCAGTTCGTGGACCAACTACCCGACGGTAGTCCAGCCATCCGCGGCCACTTGCCGATCGGCAATCTGACCAGCCGTGACCAACTGTCCGGTGTCGTTATCGGTGGACTCGGCTTACCAACAGAACTCGGAGCTCGCCAAGACGTGCAACTCCATGGAGAATACGGTCTTGTGCACTCAGAGAATAGGTAGAGAATAGCACTGAATGAGCCAAGGCCAATCCTCGAACAGAGTCATATTGTACCTATATCATTAACATCGTAAACATCCCAACCACACAGCGCTTTTCCCTCAAACAAATAACATCATTCCAACGCCCCGTCTAAATGTTCCTCATGTGAAACATCTTGCCAACCTCTGCCCAATCGACATCATCCACGCCCGTCAACGGAAGCGTCGGATCATTGAAACTAGAGTAAATGTCACCAGCCTCATGACTCAGGTCCATCTGAAAGTTCTCAGACGCGCTAAAGTCTAGATGCACCGCGTCCTCCCCACCCGCCGCTGTAGACTGCCATGATATCCACGCAGCCGGTCCCCAGGTCGTCATGGCGTCTGCCTGCAAATTTGGGTTACCACCGGCATCTCCGGAAAAGTTATGCCGGTTCGCGGGTGAGTTATCGAGACTGGATACGCTTCCTTCTTTGAGCCAGGACCAGTCGTCTGTCATGTTGGTTGGTGACCAGACGTGAAGGCAGAACTGCTTTAGATCGTTCAAGCGTCGCTGAGCTGCTGTATTTCCAGCGTTTGACAAGTACTTGAGAACCTCTGCCGCTTGTTTGAGACCTTCTGGCGGTTCTTGGAGGTCTCCCTCGACGAACCCCATCATGGTCAACACAAACGCCGCCGAAAAGGTAGCATCGAGGTCGAAGTAGCCAAACAATGCTAAGATATGTTAACAATGGATTATGTACGACATGTCTTGAGCCCGCACTTACCAATACTTTTGTCCTCGCGTAGGGCAGAAAGTATCCGGATCGTCTTGATGGCGGCCTCTTGACATGTCTGACACAGACGGCTTATCGCTGGAGATACAGGTGCCCGTGGACTATTATCTTTTGATGCCTGCACTTTTTCCTTGACTCGCTGCAGTAGTATTGGTCTGATGCACAGGATAATAGCCTGAAATTACGAATTAGATGACGATCAGGGTCGGGGCTGTCGTGTTGAGCAGGCATACCAGGAATAGCATTAGGTACAAAGATGCGCTTGTTCTCGCAATTGTTGACGAAGAATCAGTAAAGTCTATAGATAGGGCACTCGGTATTGAACGCCCTATGTCATGTAACGTCTGTAGCGTCTCTTGTATCTTTTTGACGAGCTCAGTGCGCGTGAGAGCAGTGTTGCCGTAGAAAGCTGTGCCCGTGTCAGTCAGACGTTCCAGTTGATCGTGATGTAACATCTTACACGTAGTGATTTTCCCCGTTACTTGCGCTATCTTGATATTGATAGTCATGGGCAAAGGGTTTTGGAAGCCGGCAGCCGGGCGAGGCATCTCTGAACGGAGTTGACGGTCATCGGTGCCTGTTGGAAGACCAAGGCCAGCCGAAAGGCGGCTTGAAGGATAGCGCACGTTAGCAAAAGACAAATTTCTCCCAATTTGACATGCTCACCGGTCTAGCATGTATGCTGTCCACCATACTCTTACTCGATGGGTGATCTCGGAAGAAAGACCTTGTTGCTCGTCATGGGGTAGGGAGCAGCCCAAGGCTATTGCGAGACGAACAGCACTCCCGATCTTATACTACACGTCAGTTCTGAGGACAACAAAACGCGTTTCCAAGGTTCTTACATATAGGTATGCATCGTATTTCCGATCGCACCACTGGAGATAAAGACTAGCCAAGCACAAAATCTCAACAGACAAAATCCCGTGAGAGCCCAGCTTGTGCATTGGCGGAAGTCGATTAATCGCCTCTGCAAAGAACGAATTCCCAGGAGGATTTGTTGATCCTTCACTGGGTGAACCGATGAGCATGCCCATGGCCATTACCAGAAGATACTCGGTGTACCACATTGTCTGCATCTGTCTTATGCGCGAGGTGTCATTCTGATAGAGCAAATCCATGGAATCTGAAAACGTCCTCGGGTCGAGAAAGTGCTGATTGATTCCCATCAGGGAGGAGAACCTCTCAAACAGTCGGCGGGATTCTTGCTTGGACAGCAGAGTTGGTGAGGGAATGCCGTCGACAAGCGTGAGTGCATTCCGCCAGTGATCGTGAGGCTCTTCCTCGAGGGCTGAAGAGACGAATGCAGAGCTTTCGGGAGATGTTTGAAGATTGAGGCTGTTGTTGTCGACATGATCACGCAATATTGACCGCACCCTTGATTCAAAGGCTGGTCCGGGTGCGAGCTCGGTAGCTACTCTGGTCAGAGATAGACAATGGCAATACCGATCAGGATGTTCATACCTGGACTCAGCGGCAACTCATCCAACTGATTCTGCTCAGAGCCCGCATCAGAAACAATATCGGCATTGCCGGGACTCAGCTCAGAACTCGGGTCTGCAGTAGATCTCGCTATACACGATAAGCATGAAACCACGTTCTTCAACAGAGAAACTCACACCCAGCCCGTTCCTTGAGCTGCTCCTCTTGGCTCTTTATCTTATCAAGAAGCTTCTGCACGTACCTAATCAACAGTCAATCCACAGCACCCAACAAACACAATCTCAAACTCACAGCTCAGAATATCCACGCCGGGTAATGTTTCCAAACGTGCACTCAAGCCCCAAACGAGTACATGTCGGACATGGCTGCTTTCCAGAACATTTTACTTTGCGACGTCGACAATTTTCGCAACTGCGTCCAGTTTAAGTATTTGACTTAATCCAATAGTAATGAGAGATTATGCTTACGCGTGTGATGAGCGAGAATGATGCATCGAGGCATTAGGAGGCATCTCTTGCGATTTACAACGGCTTTGCTCAGCCGGCGGATCAAGATCAAATACAGTCACAAGAGGGTCCAATGTAAAGAGGGGATCCTATCAATCATGGGATAGGTCGATATCCGTTCGGGAACCGTTGCCGACGGAAGATAAATAGTCCATTTTGCCGACCTTGAAGAATCCACTAGAATCAAGCCAATGGCATCATTGTGGTTCTCACCATTCTTACCCGTTCGAGTCATGGTGTCAAAGTTTCAAGCTAGACATCGACAAGAATAGTTCAGCTCTCACCCAAAGCTTGGCTGCTTTGTCCATCAGTAGCTCCTCCCAAACATTGTCCACTGCTTTGCAAGCCTTTCACACTCTGGGTTCAAGCACTTGGTCCCCTCATCGAGAGCTCTAGGCTGCTCGAATGGGATGCACAGGCTCTTCATCCCCATCGATGGTGCACCCTGCTCCTCCTCGACCTTTGTCGTCAACTCCTTAATCCGATCCTCGCATTTTCCATCCAAACAGAACGGGATCAACACCAGATCCTTGTTTTCCAAAGCCCCCATCACGTCGTCCCAAACTCTAACAACTCGCCGGTGCTCTTTGAACGTAGTATCAGCCCGCCTGAACATTCCCTTCTGTATCTCCTCCAACATCTTAGGAACCGTAGTCGTAATCTCAGCAATGGGAATCGCTCCCTTCTCGTTGTTATACCTCTGCGTGTAACTCACCACGCCCTTCTTCGCATCCTTAGGCCCGAATTCCAACCTCAGCGGAACACCCTTGAGTTCCCAATCGTTAAACTTCCACGCGGGTGCGTATCCCTCTCTTGCATCAACATCAACCCGAAGACGAGCTTCCTTCTTCAGCATAGCTCGTATCTCGTCCGCTTGATCCAGAAGCCGATCCTTCTCCTCGGCCGTCGTCTTCTTGCTAATACCAACAGGGACAATGACGACCTGTATCTTGGCCACGCGTGGTGGAAGCACCAAACCCTTATCGTCGCCATGGATCATGACCATGACGCCGATAACACGGGTAGAAAATGCCCACGAGTTCTGCCACACGTGAACATGTCCCTCGCCCACTGGATCTTGAACAGCAATGTCAAACATTTTGCTGAAATTCTGACCAAGGCAATGCGAAGTTGCACCTTGTATTCCCCGTCCGTTTGACGGGATATACCCCTCGAGAGTCATGGTATAGTAACCGCCCGCAAACCGCTCGTTTTCAGTCTTGCGGCCTCGGACAGCAGGCACCGCGAGCAAATCTTCATAGATCTTTGCGTACAGCTCCAAAATCTCAAGAACCTCTTTCCCGGCTTCTTCCTCTGTCAGGTGAGCCGTGTGGCCCTCTTGCCAAAGAAACTCTCTTGTCCGCAGAAATGGCGTGGTCTGTTTGGTTTCCCATCGAACGACGGAATTCCACTGATTTAGTCTCAGGGGGAGATCTCGATGGCTTCGAATCCACTTGCTGTAGTAGGGATACATGATCGCTTCGGATGTCGGTCGAATAGCCACAGGCACGTCGAGGTTCTTATCGCCGCTGAGAACAAAGTTAGCACATGTTAATACTTCATCCCTGAACACTTACGCTTTGGTAACCCAGGCAAGTTCAGGAGCAAACCCCTCGATATGGTCTTGTTCCTTCGCGAGTGACTTGGACGAAAGAAAGAGAGGAAAGCTCGCTTCCCCGATACCCATCTCATCCAGATGTTTCTGGAACCACTTGCGCATCTCGCTCCAGATAAACATAGTCATGGGGCGAAGGACAAAGAGACCGGCCACTTCTCCGTAGTACTCGACCATTTCGGCCTTAATAACAACTTCTTGGTACCATTGTGGGAAGTTTTCGGTTTTGGAGACAGTAATGCCGATGAGTTCGTCCGATTTCTTGTCGACGGCCGTGGAGGGTTGAGGGGCCTAGAATAGTAGATTAGCATCTGTATCAGTGTAGTCTAGGAGATGCAACATACCATGGTGGTTCAGTTGACGGTTGTTGGTAAACGATGATGGGGTAGGAGGAGATGAAAGGGGGGATTCTATACTTTCATAGCAGTTATTTGCAACAAGTCCCCTGGAAAGCAAAGACTTTCGGTGTCAGGTACCTAAGCTGGCGTGGAGGGTCAAGGAGCCGACGGATGTCTACCCGTCGGCAAGCTGCCGAGCAACGTGAAAGCCCCTAGTCTCAGGCCCCGTCCAGTCTGACTCGGTCGTTATCTTGACGCTACGCCTTTTTCTGTCCCAAGAATTAGAGTATTTACCTCTTCCAGAATCAAATAGAGGTCTCTGATCTCCCTGGCCGTCTTGTCTTGTACTCTCGCTCATCATTCAACTCTCCTGCTCAGCATGCAAGACAAAGGCATTACCCTAGCTTTTCTGGGCTGTGGTAATTATACCCAACCTACGCACCCTTAACGCCCCTAACAGATTACAGGCAACATGGGCCGAGCCCTCCTCGTCGGTTTGCTAGACGCCCTTGGCCAGCCAGACACCAACGAGTCCACGCTCCTCGTGTCTCGGTTCATCCTATGCACCAAGACTGAAGCATCAGCTCAATCTCTCCATAGAGAACTCCCTTCATCTTCTTTCCCAGTCGACATCCTCCATGCCAATAACAAGGCCGCGGTGGAGCAAGCAGACGTCGTCATCCTTGGCTTCAAGCCATTCATGGCTACTGAAGTCCTCCAAGCCCCAGGAATGCAACAAGCTCTTGAGGGTAAACTCATCATCAGTATGTTGGCTGGCATGGATTGCCAGCAGATCGAGAACATTATTACTGTCGGGAACGGAGAGGCGCCGCCTATTGCTCGGGCGATCCCAAACATCGCTGCCCGTTACCGCCAGTCCATCACGATCCTGGAGCATACAGAACCTCCTCTATCGTCCGAGCATTCAACCATGATAGAACGAATATTTGGTCTCGTCGGAAATTTCAAGTGGCTTCCCGCAAATCTTGTCAACCTAGGCACCGTATTGACAACAGCCTGCCTAGCGACACTATCCATCCCATTAGACGGTCTTTTAGACGGTTCTGTTGTCCAAGGTCTGCGACGTCAGGATGCACTAGAACTTGTTGCACATGGGGTTGCTGGCTTTTCATCATTGCTGTCAAACGGTGCTCATCCCGCACTCATGAGAGAGAGCATCTCGTCTCCTCGAGGATGTACCATCCAAACCTTGATGACTGTAGAAAAGGCTGCGTCTCGGGCGACGTTCGCACAAGCATTGATTGATGGGGTACGACACTTGGACAGTCTCAAGTCCGAGGAAGCGTCCAAATAATACAATGTTTCTCTATGAGTCAACGGCGTATTCTTTCGTGCCACCTTCTCTGTAAGGGTTCTGCATGCATCTGCTCTCAATATCTTCCATGTCGCATAAGTTTAGGGGCTCCCGGTGTCCAGCCCCGTTTATCTATCTCAGAGTGAAGCAGACGTGTCCGAGGTCCAGATAATGACATATTACATGAAACGACTCAAGACGTACTTCTTCAAGATACAAGAGTTCTTTCCAATCACATGTAATGCTAAATCTCCCACTGTATTCCCATGTATTGTGGTTCTTACTCGGCAAACAGCCGGGCCGCACCCAGCAGGTGGTCATCGGATGTTATCCGTCCCAGACACGACGTCGCAAGGATGTTTAGGTTAGATTCTGAGTTAATCAGTCCTTTTTTTGTGTGTTCACTGTCTGGGGCGGTGTTACAATGTCGTGGGCAAAAATCAAGCAGGCCTTCCTTTGCCATAGTAGCCCTTATATCTGCTCTTCCCAGAACGGGCCGCTGTTTACTATGAAAGAGCCATGGCCGGTTTACACATTAATTACATCATCTCCCAAGCATATTTTCATTAGTCTTGAATCCCAGTCACCATAGATCTCGGTCATCCGCCGTCTACATCCATGCTTGTATCCAGGGTACCAGACACGCCTCCGCATGTCCATTAACCTTCTTACAACAAGTAGACTCGAAATTCCTACACTCCCCCGTAGCCGTTAATTCCAATAGCGAATACTACCTCGAACGACGTAAACATACCCATATTTCTCAGCTTCTTAGTATTAGACATAAACTCATACATGAAAGGCAACCACATTTCTATAAAGGCCAGAGATCCGGTTTTTTTTTCTAGTATAAGATCTAAATGCCTACGGCAGCTCGCAATATTCGGCTAAAATCACGACATGGGCGCTTCCGGGATGAGTCGACGAGTCGGTCTGAAATGACTCACATCCAATCTCAACTCCAAAAAGCCGCTGAGACACTCAGGAACAGATTACATAGAGTTTGAGGAAATTACAACTGGATGACATCGACTTGTTAGGAGAAATGGCTTCCGCGTACACTCAAGAGCAACTCCAGCAGTTCTTCAACCATATCGGCTTGCCCCAAGAACTACGTGAGAACTCGGAACCTTCCTTGCAACTCTTGAAAGCCCTACATATTCTTTCGCTATCAACATTTCCCTACGAGAACCTATCTCTTCACTACAATGCCGCCCACGAAATCGACTTGGATCCGCAGCATCTATTCCGGAAGATGGTAACCGACAATCGCGGCCGAGGAGGATTCTGCATGGAGATTGCAATTCTCTACAACCATATTCTTCGGGCCGTCGGCTTCGATGCGTATACGGCAGGGGTTCGGACACGGGGTAGACTTGAAGGTGTCCCACGGGGAGACTATCCCGGCTGGTAAGTCAACTTCGTTCAGAAAGCTATTATCCTAACCAGTCATGAGGAATCATATCGTTAATATTGTAACCTTCCCCGATGGAAGTAAATATCACTCCGATGTTGCTTTCGGCGGTGACGGTGCAACGATGCCCATGCCACTCATCGACGGTCTAATCCACGAGAACCTAGGAACCCAGCAAATCCGCCTTGTAAAAGACTGGATTCCTCATCAAGTACACCGAACAGAAGAAACAAAGCTTTGGATCTATCAATATCGAAATAGCATCGACAAGGAATGGAACTCATTCTACTCTTTCCCGGGTATCGAGTTCTACGCACTGGACTGGGGGGTTGTCAACTGGTGGATCAACACACATCCTGACAGTCATCAGAGACACAACGTCCTAACTATCAAGTTCCTTCGACGGGCGGTAGAGGGGGATGAGAAGTACAAGGGAGAGCAAGAGATATATGGAAAGAGGATGCTAGTCAACGGTGTGGTCAAGCAGAACCTCGGTGGCAAGACTCAAGTCATCACCATATGCAAGACTGAGGAACAGAGGATAGCAGTCCTCGAAAACTATTTCTCCATCTCGTTTACGGACGAAGAGAAAAGCGGCATCCGTGGATACATATCAGAACTCATCAACACATAGTAGACCAAGAAACATCATCTCAAGTCTTCAAAAAATCCCACAGGGCCCCTTCTCCCTTGGTCTCAACCAGTAATCCATCTCCTCCAACATCCATACTCCAAAGCTCATTGTTGTGCCTCATCAGAAGCTCATAACCTCCTTGTGGATGCGGCCTGATTGTAAAGAACTCGTGCGGTCTGTGATGCGAGACTCGAGCGATAAACTGCTTCCTCTCATTGTGTCCAATGTACGTTCCGGAGACGCAATTGCGAAAGCCCAGCCAGCGGTCTTTCTCGACGCAATGCCAGTGGAAGCCCCCGCGGGCGCTGAAGCCCTCGCAGAGACGAAGCTCCCCGTCGATGAGGGTGATGACTTTTCCCGTATCGCGGTGCCGTATGATGAAAACTGCGTCGGGGCTAGGGACAGACTCGACCGGTAGAGGATTGTCGATACCCATCTCGGTGGCGGATGTGTGTGTTGGGGTAGGACACCCGTCGACCGTAGAAGCCATAGACATGGTGTCGATGAGGTCGTCGATGTCTTTGCTCATGGTGGATCCTGGAGAAGTTGGATCCTGAGGAAGAACTCGTTTGTGTTAAGGAGATCTGAGGCCTTCGAATTATGCTGATGCCTGGTATGACAATGGCGCGTAAGCTCTTTTGAACAGGCCTCCAACGTAGTACAGCCAGTCAATGTTCGTGAATGTCCGTAGTCATCACAGGCAGATGCATACAATTTACCCCGCCTGGTCACATGTTTGGTAAAGATTGCCAGTCGTGATATCGGTGCCTAACAAGCACTGAACAGCACAACGCATTAATCTGATACAGCAAAAGGAAAAGAATAAATTTTTAGTTCATTAAACTGACTGACGAAACATGTCCTCTCATCCTACCAGGGAGAATCCGCAATCGGCAACTTGTCTCATGTGTCTGTAGGGTAGCCTAATGCCACCACCCATTTCAGCCATGATCGACACTCCGCGAGTGATCGACAACACTTTGACGACCTCACGAACTGTACTAAGCCCTGCGGCTCCTGAGGTGCATGTTCGTTCACGTTGGTGCACTTTCGATCCCGCATGGGACCCACTTGCAGCTACGACGACGACCACGGAAGCTCTCGAGTCCAGACCAGATGAGGCATCCTCCGAGGCACAGTTGCTGACTCGACCACATCCTGTCGTGGAGCTATGTAACACGAGTCCAAACCTCTGAAGCATTGAGGCATCACCTGTAGAGTTAGTGAACGTCAGTATCAAGAACGGTAACCTACCCGACAACACCAAACACCAAGGGTAAGCAGCTTCAATGACCTGACCACATGGCGCCAACATAAAGAATGCAGACCAGACCCCCAATGGCGCTCTAGATAAGGCATCCGTGGTGGTCAACACTAACAAGATGGCTTCATCTGCCCTCCTTCGCGTGACCGATAGACAAACAACCAACACTCACTCACTCTCATCGACCGTTCTCGCCCATCGTTCACCCTTCAGCCCCCAAATTGTTTCTGTTTCATCTAGAGCGAACACTCATTCCCTGCAAGCATGACCCCCCGAGGAACCCCCAGGAACAAACCCAATGTACCCAAAATAACCCACCTAGCGGCCCTTTTTAAAAAAGAAAACCGTTGTGAATTCCCGATCCCGCCGTATCCGAGCGCCACTGTCCCATAAAAAAAAGAGAGGCGCCGTCTGGGGGCGTACGCCAGAAGGTCTAGACCGTCGTCCAAAAAGGTTCCGTCGTAAAGGTCGCAGAGAAGACTCTAGACGAGCCTGGCCCTTCTGTCCTGCGCAGCGACGCGTTGGGTATCGTTGCCAAGGGTTGCTGACTTGCACACATGTCGCTGCACTGTGGCTCAGGGCACGAGGACACGCAACCACGGGGTCTGGAACGCGGGAATCTCGGAGCGAGTGCGGTCTTGGTATTCCCGAGACTTTCCCACATGAACCGGTGAGCGACAGGGGGTTCCAGCCCAGCAGCAGCAAACAGAAGAGTCACAGCCCGGGCGCTGCGGACTTGGCCATGCCGAGAGGGGAGTGGACGGTAGCAGAAGAGGCAGCGCCGAGTTCTGCAGAGCGCCACTGCATTGTCATTGGACCGCCGAGTACGGCAACCTGCGAGTTGCAACGGAGAAGAGTGCACAACAACCCTCGAATTCGCGATATCGCGCAAGCTGGGGTCCGTTCGAGCTGATTATGCAGTTGTTCAGCAGTCCTCGTGGCCCGGTAAAGGCGGCCATCGTTGTTTAAACGCCCAGCCCGTCTTTTCCGACCGACGGGCGTGTCTGGATGCACCCTTCAGTCAACAAGCCGAGTTCCAGGGCCAGACCAACAACTTTGGATCCGGACACCACGTCGACCCCAACAGTCTCTCGACAGCCCGTGCATTGTATTTGCTGTCCTTCTGTTATCCCTTTATCCACTGAGAGGCGTGTGCTTCCACCGGAAAATCAATGAGCCAAGCCTCGCTTCCAATGCATCGGTGTGCCCGATACGATACATAGCTGTCCCCAGAATACGGAGAATGATCTGATAGACCGGCTCTTTCACAGGGCGAAGCATCTGGGTACCGATGCAAAGGCGGGTAACGGACCAGGGTCAATCCACCTGACACTTTGAGATTGTTGATTCCCGAGTACCCGACATGTTGGTATGCGGATGCGGAGGTGTCCGGCGACAACGATATGCATTCTCTCCATCGAAATGCAGCAGGCGGTTTGAGGCACGACGAATGGACCCTGCAGAATTAGCGGCTTCTTCCATATGGTTCGAGACCCGAAAGCGAGATCGAGGCATTGCATGCACAAATGTATCGGCCGAGTTGTTCATCCACATTGGTAGGTTGAGAAAGTTAGCTTCCCCGTTCATATCCTAAACAATGGCTATTTCCAAGTAGTGCAGCAACGTCTCATACAACCCTTGTTAGTTCATGTAAGGAGGATGCACCCGAGAACGAGCTGTGCTGCCAAGCTCTTCAACTGCCGTGAATAATTAGTTTCGACTTCAATAAAAGCAAGACAATAAGCACAAGGGTCGGGCGGATCGTGGCTCGCTTGAGGCCAGAGCCGACTCACCGCTTGAGAAAACTCTTCCAGTCTCAAATACGTGGCGGTGATCGTCAGGTCGAGGCTTCAACAATTTGGGCCCGACTGCCAGCAGGGCGTTCTGGAATAATGAGGCTGTTGGACGTTGCAGAGAATGTCATTTCCAAGGGCACTTTTGCGGGCCGACGATGGTTCTAGCTCGTATCAAATCCATTCAGGAACCGAGCCAAGCAAACCTGGGCGAGAGCAATTCTCGCATAGCGCCCATCACCATGTTACCAATCTCCCCACATCTGGTCAGCAGTAAGCCAACGTTACACATGGAGCAATGTGGCTTTCTCAGGGGCGAATAAACAATTGAACCCTCCGTGCCCGTGTTCTAGAACTGCAATAGCAGCCAAGGCGGAACGAGTCAGGGACCGTAAGGCAAACGCGGCGTGGACGTTGCCGAAGTTGGGCGTCGTAATCCCGGGCGAGGCTCAGATTTCGGGGCCCACCCCCGGCTTCAGGCGCCGGCCAAAGGTAAAATAGGGGACCTGCCAAGGGAGCGGTCGCTGGGGGTCTAGACTCTGTCAGTCAGCAGCAAGTAAATTGGCCCCGAGCCCGAGGACGCCTTGTTCTGCAGGAGCATGACCAAAAGGACTCATCCAGCAGTTGGTCTGACAAAGCACCGAGGCAGTGGATGGTTCCGTCGCTTCCGCCATAGGCTTTGCCAAAACGCCATGGTTCCACGAAAGAAGCAGTGCCTCGGTATCGAGAAGATGAGAGGGGGCAGTCTTTCGAAAGACAGCTCAGGGGTTTACCGATCATTGCTCATCCCATCCCGATCCCTTGACGGGATGATGAAGCTTCCATTTCCACGTCTAGGCACTTGACACGACGGCTTCTTCAGCGTGCCTGAAGAAATGTCATCGAAAACGCACGCTTGTGTGGGGACCGTGGGAATCGGGATGGTGAGACTGCTGGGGATGTGAAACGCAACGCGACGCGGAGTGGCAAAGTTTATGCTGGCCATCGACCTATTGGACCATTAAGTGCTGCGACTCGGGGAGAGATAACGGATGGCCATCGAAGGTTTGGCAGGGGATCTCGGCCGATGGCGTTGATCTCGATCCGAAATCCATCACTTGACAATGGACCCCACGGGAATCATGTTCGAGATCGATCTGGATGAAGAATTCTGAGCGAAAAAGGGGAGAATCGACAGCCCAAGGGAGATTTGATCAGTGATGGATATTTGATTTTGATTGACGGTGAGGGGGTGTCTGAAGGGCACATGGAGACGGGAAATTGTGGGTGGGAATCCCAACAGGGCGCCGTTTTGTGTCTTTTGATGCATCCCTTTCAGCCCAGCAAACCCAATTGTTCCAGTTTAAAACGGTCAGCAGACGGGGCAAAAACAACGGATGGGGGGATCATCGACGATGGGGATCGAGATATGAGTAGCGCGTCGTGTACCCAGCTAGACTGTCTCGATGCTGGGTCTCTAGGATGAGACGAAGATCAAACAAAGACGGGCCTGTCACATCGACAATCGTTCATCAGTTTTCTTTTTCTTTGATTGACGGGCCTGTCCCTGGAAAATGTCTCCCACGATCCCCACCGCTCATCCTGTTCATCGGTACCAAGCACCAAGTAGAGTGTTGAGCCACCAGCCGACACACCGGGTCTCACAAGCGCTCCCGCCAACCCAGACCCAAGGGTACGGCGATCCTTTTCTCACGCCAGCTGATCAAAGGCGTTTCCAACCTGGCAAGGCGAAGGAAAGGAGAACTGGCACGTGGGTTGCGTAAGTGAGAGGGTGCCAGCGACGTCAGCCTGATTACCCATATTGGCTGTGATGGGCGCTGACTGGTGTCGAGATAAGATGGGATCTTGGCACCGGTGCAGCAGCCATGATATAGCATTGCATCATTTGGTAGTAGACAGGAATCAGGGCAAGCGCGTGTGCCCGTGATGCGATGCGATGCGATGCCTGGGAGACGGACCGGGATGACGAAACGCCGTTGCGATCGGACGTGATGGGCTGCAGACGGTCGACGGACTTGCATCGCTGCCGGTGTAAGTCGGGATTGCTCCGGGCCATGCCATTGAGCCCGTGATGCCGTCCGTAGCCATGCTGCTCCAGTCTGAATGGCGGGATGGGTGACGACTTCAAGACAAAAGTCCGTGGACCTCTCGGACACTCTGGTCTTGGCACCACCGTTGCACCCAGAGCAGTCCAATCAAGGGCAGTGAAGCCATCACGGATCGAGATTAGCTACAATGTAACAGACCATATCATAAACTTTGGGGTCTGCCGGACCGTCAATGCTCAGCTCAGTAAAAACCGGCTTCTGCATTCAGTAGCCAGCTAGCTCTTTGTTGCGGAATGGCATCAGACGCAAGTATCTGGTCATTTTGGTGTTGTCATGCTTCGATGGAAGGTATTCGGAAAACGTCAGACGGACGATCTATCCAAGACGGACGGGTACTGAAACAGGGAACGGTGACCTCTCGTGAAACCATGTGTGCGTACGTGTATCAGGGACAGAACTGACTTCAACTTGACGTTGAAACGGAGCAAACAGCAGCTGGAAGAGCTCCGACTGGGGGGACAGTAACAAACCGAAGCTTGCTTTTTTGGCCGGTTTCTGCAATGCGTGTTGCAATCGGAAATTGGCAGGGCCATCAAGGAGTGGCCGATGAAGCTAAGCCTCTCTTGGACAGCACCTCAAACACCGGAACGGAGGGGACCTTGCTTGGTTTGCTCAATCCGTCCTGGGTTTTCAGCTGGCTCCGTTCGCTCACTCCGTTCAGCCCTTGCCCTAATTGAATATCAAGTTAGACAGAACTCAAAGCATAAAACGGGGCGGGGAACCATCCTGATCCCAGCTGCAATCACTTTGGACCCAAGGGTCATGTGAGTCACGCCTAGCCAAGCCAAGAGGCCGGGGGATCCCAAGGGATGTGGGTGTATCATGCAATTTCCATCATGGCCCGCAGACAACAGAGATCAGGCATCAGAGCAGAACTCGGTCAACACCAGACCCGGCGTGGATTTGTGGTTGTGCTTGGGCAAGCGAGCGTGATGAAAAATTGGATGTCAAGAGGCAGCCCAACTGACCGGTTCAGGCCTCATCTTGCAAGGGCAGGGGACCTTTTGATTCCTGACCTGACGGTGACAGCTTCATTTCGAATAGGTTATCGCGGCTGACGGGGTGGGCATGGCATGCGCCGCGCAGCACCTCATGCGCAACACCGGCAGCAACAGCATCACCATCAGCAATATCGAAGCAGTTTCGGATCCCATGAGCACCCAACGCCGCAGTCTTGAGCTGACCCGAGAGGCCGGACACCATCCATCCACAAGGCGAGGAAGCGCCCCGTCGAAAG
This sequence comes from Fusarium sp. MBC 441, assembly GCA_030779165.1. Taxonomy (NCBI): domain Eukaryota; kingdom Fungi; phylum Ascomycota; class Sordariomycetes; order Hypocreales; family Nectriaceae; genus Fusarium; species Fusarium sp. MBC 441. The sequence continues at coordinate 192,265 of JAPFTC010000038.1, forward strand.
GCGCGGGCAGTTCCCCTGTTGGTCCATCAAAGTCCCCTGGAGCTCGGATCGCATGGCCGTCATGGTGGCTTTGTTCGTCCAGCTGGGCTCTTTGGTGGAACGTGCTGGCGTCTTCTGGTCTGGAGTGCAGGATCTGAAGGATGGAGGCTTGTAAGTGAAGTGACCACCACGGTGCTTGAAACGCACTTCCATTCGAGGGATCCCGAGTCTTCAGTCAAACAGGCAATTTAGTCTTGGGCATCCAATAGAAGCTCTGTCGACCCTGTTGAACAAGAACAGCAGGGAGACAGCAAGTATCATCAATCCAATGGACAAACGGCGTCCAACGCGGCAGAATAATTACTCGTTTCTGCGTGTCTGTCTGTTGGCAATGGCCCGTGATAGGCGTGCAAGTCTTCAGGGTAGAGAAACCCCATAGAGGATCCGCCGTCATCTGCGTACCTACCAGGGCTTACCAGGCCTCGGGCATGCATCTGCTTGCCGCTGGACGCGAGCGCACTTGATTCATTCATCATTTATGGCTGGGGAATTGCGCGTCCGAGAAGGTGTACCGGCGGGCGGCTGAAGCGTCAATGCCGAGCTGAACACTGAACTCAACTCCAGAGAGGCCGAAATGTCGGTCCCTTTGAGGCACCCTACAGTTACAGTTATCCTCGCAGCGCATCAACAAGCACCCCGGTTGGACAAAATCTGACTTCGGCTCGGTGATTCTGTTTTTAATTTATCCCTGTCGACCCTTTGCGCGCGTGCCTAGCTGGGCTGTTCAAATTGTCCGGGGTTTTGGTTTGATTTGAAAGCTTGACCTCTACTTTGAGTCACCCTTTGCCAGAGCAACAGGGGAACAACTCATCAGGGTCCAAGCCACCACAGAGACAAAGGTGATACAGAGTGGAAGCACGGACGAAAATTACAAAAAAGTCAAGTTTGGAGCACGGGACACATCATCAAGATGAGGCAGAGCAACATGAAAGCAACCCAACCCGGCGATTAGCTGAACAAGGGACATCCCGCCCGCACTTGGAGTAACAAGCTCTGCTGGGAGCTGGAGCAACATAGTGAACAAACAAAAGATCTCCGAAGCGAAGCATTAAGCTTTGTGCCGGTCGCTGACACCAAGGCTGAGGAAGCATCCGCATGCCGAGGAGCCCGTCCGGATTAGACGGATATAGGAAAGGTCGGAGCACGGCATCTCAGCAGGTGCCGTCGCATCCTCATCCCCGACGACCATTGCGACGCAGCACATGCATGTTTTCGCTGCCGCCTTGTGAGCTCCCACCATCCATGCTCCCGTCGTCGTCGTCGTCAGCAAATGTGAACTTTCCGTGAGATGGTATCCGAGACAAGCGGATGGTTCCAGCGAGATTGAGAGAAAGCGCCCAACAAGACGACGACAAATTGCATTTCCGTCTACACGACATGGTTTACAGCTTCACAAGGGTCTTGTAAAATCGGAAACGCCAGCAAAGCACAAGGAGATGGTGTTACAGGCACCACTTCATCCCCAGGTTACATACGCTGTCAAGTCTGAGCCCCGTTGATCGCATACGGCGAATACGCGGCCGGCCCCCTTGAGCCAAAACGGAGAGGCAGCCAGACCGAGGGTGTTACGGAGCGACGGACCAATGTTGGGGTTCAGGCGAAGCCCGTCTTCCAAGAGGCTTGACGTTGCATCGGCCAAGTCTCCAAATTCTCCACACCCCTCTCTCCCCCGTTCCGTTTCTCCCTTTGGCACACACCCCCCAAGACGGAAGACCGCCCTGCCCGCCAAGTTCCAAGGCCCCCAGTGAAACGAGAGAGCTCCTCAAGCTCTCTGTTCTTTCGTAGGACTTGAGCTAAGGACGCATGTAACCTGGGCAAAGGAAAAGCCCATCTGACTGTGCCAATTGATCCGTGAACAACGCTTGCTTTGCTTTTTGGTTCGGAGGATGATGCCGTGACATCTCCCTCGGAGGAGCACCGGCTTGGACTCGGGGTGTGTGTGCCTTTCTTTTCCAGCAGTCCATGGGACCTTGCTTGAGCTGTTCAAGACACACTCGACCCGCTGCCGATCCCTACTCCACGGCGCGCCGCATTTCCCTCGACACCTCCGTGGGCCATCATCGTCGATCTGGGCTGGAGCGACTACGTAGCCCCATCCCAGCGCCGTATCTTGGACTAGTAAACTCACACACCCCAAAAACCGAGGCCGAGACGGTGCTATTTTTGCCCAGTTTCCCGTCTCGTCCGTTCGGTCTCGTAAAGCAAAAACGATAAAAAAGTTCCTTATTAAAGGTGATGCCGCCCCAAGAGCGCCATCACCGTCCAGAACCTTACTCTTCCCCTCCAACCAAACCAACCCTTTTTACTTTTAATACGACCAGTCTTCCCCTCAGGAATAAGAAGCTCGTACCAACCAAGGACCCTTCAATCTTCCACATCGATACTGGAATAACAAAACAACATCCTTCAGCCCAGTAGCCCGCCAGACAGACCACCCCCTGCTGCGACCAACCAGACTAAGCCTCAGCCACCTGCAGAACCGTGCTGGTTGCTCGCCCTGCTCAATTTACGCGGTTAACGGAGCCAGAGAGACACGCCCCCCTTGACTCTTGTGTTCTTGTGCCTCTCTTTGTTTTCAAGGCTCCAGAGTTTCCAAGGCACCCCAGGGAACACTCTCACACACCACCCTTGTTCATCGCTCAAACCAAACCACACGTCCTGCCCCCAAGGCGAAGCACAAAGCCAGCGCATCCCCCATCCACCCAAGAAAAGACAAATAGGTCCTGGTCCGCTCATTCACCCCTTGTCAGTTTCAGTTTCGAAATATCTATAATACATCGGCCATGTCCTCCTCCAGACCTTCCAGTCACCACTTTGGTTCTTCCAGCTCAACATCATCAACACCATCCTCCTCCGACTCTGACGTCTCGTCCACCGGTTACAGACACAGCATGGACTCAGTACAACTTCCCATCGCCTCGGTCGAGGTGCTTCGCTGCATGCGATGCGCTCGGTCCGTAGAGGCTACCAGCACCGACGACCTCTCCTCTATGGGCATGGTCCGCATCGCCCACAACCTCTACTACTGCGAACGCTGCGCAAAGATGGTCGGATACAAGTAAACGGCGCCCAAGAGGAACACCATCCTCTACAGGTTCACTCTCACAAGTGGATTCTCGAATACGTTTTTATCATCATGATGGATTTTGGGTTGGAGGAAAACAATTGCGACATGACATCTCGGGGCATCCTCAATACACGCAATACCGGATGCCAAACACAACAATTTCATCTCCAACACCCTCTTTCCCACACCAACCGGCACAAGGGATAAACCAGCTCGACCAACACAACGCCGCGCATGCAACCCTTCAAACGCCAGCCGTCATCCACCATGATGAATGGCATCCACCCCCATCGCTCTAGGCAATCCTTCGGTCCCAACACAAGGCAACATGGCTATATCGGTCAAATCACAAATTGCACACTGGACGGATTCGGCAAATGGACGCCGAGCAGCAAAACAAATTCCAACCTCTTCTTTTTTCCCGCGACACAATGGATATAACCGGACGTAAACCCGGTCACCTATCTGGACTGACTGTGTGCGCGCGCAACACATTTGATGCGCCGCAGGGGAGGGGAGAGAGATGCAACACACGCGCGCGCCTTGGGCTGAGCTTCAGGCGAACCCTCATGATTGGGCGCGGCATGTCCGGGATCAAGGGCCTCGTCAGCTCCCGGATCAGCAACTCCCTTACCACCCATGGCACATGGCTCAGCCGGCCTGGCCTTGGGCAGGACGAAACCCCGCGGAGCATCACTGCCTCTTGGGCAATCAACCCCTCACAAGATCTCAAAGACATCTTGTGTTTCTTGTTATACTATTCTCTCACGACTTTCATGTATCATTTTCATTCTCGTTGGATGGAGTTTCAAATGCTTCAATCAATATCATCTCTTGTATACCCAAACTTTCTTGTCTGTCAAATACCCTGTCTATTCCCGTCGGGCGCTTCGGATATGTCTTCTTTCTTTACCCTGGGCATGGGGCTGTGCATCCATCGTGAACCATGGCCTGGTGCCTGGCACGAGATGCAATGGATACATAGCATAGCAAATGGGATGGCCAATTCGGCGTCTCCAATTGGACAGTTGTTCATTCAATTAGAAAAACCTTCATATCATGTCATCTTCTCTCATCCACTATTTGCCGTTGAACCGTGCTTCCTCGCTTCCGTGATCCCCTTGTTCCACCTCGGCCCAAGTTCAAAGCCCTACCCTTCCTCACGATGGATGCCCTGTATCTTCTGACACCTGACAAGGTCTACCATATTGGCTTCAACATCTCTTTCTCCCTCTTGCGCTACGTACGGACCGCCCTGTCGCATCGCTAGCCGCAGACGCCCAGCCAGGGTCAGGGATTCTATTTTTTCTACCCAACGGCGTCTTTTTGTTGTCATTGAGCCAATAAGAAATTCGTCAAACTTCAAAACTGCAGCCCAAGACGCAGCCAGGACTTGCTGTCTCGCGGACACCCGGCCAGGGCCAGCCGCTGACGTCGCGGACTCCTCCTTTGGATTTCAGCGGGGAAGGGCAAATTAAGACAGAGGCCTGAAGTGGAGAGAGAGTAGAACTAATTCACACGGAAAAAACAAACGAAAAATGCCAACTCAACGACGGGGGGACTAAAAGCAAATTTGCTGGTCCGGCCAGAGTGGGAATGGGAATGGAGACATTGGGCCGTCCCAAAAACCCTCTCTCTTTTGCCCTGACCTCCTTTATTTTTTTTGCCTGTGCCTTTTGTGTCTCTCCTCCCCCAGGTTTGGCTTCTGTCCCGCCTTTTTCTCCACTTGGACCGAGTTTACTTTTTTGTCGATGCTGGTTTCGGCTTCGTATAGTGGATCTTCAGTCAAGATTTTTTTTTTTTTCAAGACTTGCTCGCCTCATCTTGAGTTTGACTCTATCCCTTTCTTTCATGACTGGCGGTCTAGACTGAGGCAAGTACGGAAACGTTGTAAGTTCATGATGTGCCTCCGGGGCATGTCATTGGACAACCTAAACAATCACCAGGACGATATGCCCAATCTACTAACTCTCATCACATCCAACTTACAAAAGCCAAAATCATGCTTAGCGGGGAAAGCTTGTCTCCCTCCTTCAAAAAAAACCCCAACTGCAAACAAACAGCTGGACTTTCTTTCCCCCTCTTCATCCAAAAGTCAAAACGTGTATTCACATCCTTGGATCCTGTGGGCGATAGAGACCGTTGCCGCGCCGCTGCAAGCCATTGTCACCTAGCCAGGCGCCATCTTTTTTGGGAGAAGCCCTGCTCCGCGCGGGGAGGGGGCAGCAAGCAACCAACAAGCAATACTACGGTACAGAGAGGTCAAGACGCAGGTCACCTGCACCTTTATCATCCCCAAGCATTCAAACTCCTCCTCCCCAATCCCAAACAGCATTACAAAGAAATGGTGGCGTAGAGTCTAAAAGGCCTCACGGGGGCATTTTTGCCGGCATGTAAAAAGCAGGCTAGGCTATACTCGTGTAAGCGAGAGGACTTTACGCACTGGGAATCTCACAAAAGCCCATTCAGCTGGAGTGGGATTTTTGTGAAAGAGGGGGGACTCGGCCAGATTGCCCGTTATCCTTTTGTGACTCTCCCGGCTCCGGAATCCGAATAGTTGAAAGCGGGCGTCGTGCCGTGGCGGCGGTGGCTGGCAAGACGGCGCGCCGGAAGACCGAGGCACCGAAGCTACAAGACCTGCAACAGTGACATTCATCCAATTCCATGATAGCTGCAAATTCCAAGTCATATCCAAAGCCCTGCCAAGCTTTCCCTTGACTACAGTAGCCCTGATGGAGCGCCCTTATGTCATGTTTCGTTTCAATTTCCTTCTGACTCTCCCTGTAACCCCCTTGCCCAGCCGTTTTAACCGCCCCGGTTTATTAGCAGCGTATTTAGTAGAGAAACCAAAATTAGCAGTCAGATACAAGGGTGTGTGTCCCGCAGATACGAATACCAAGGCCCTGGTGCCGAGGCCACCGTTCATTGGAAAGATTGTGTGAAGAAATGCTGCTGCCTCTTTTTGTTACGGCTGATTCTGCTGCGCCGTGAATCTTGTGTCTCTTGTCGGAGAGGGTGGTGGACCGCAGCAGCCTTGGCCGGGGAGTACAGAGTAGGTAGGTGAGATAAAATGCATGTCTCATTTTTAAGGATGGGGTTTCAGAGAGCAACAATCAGGCAAAGACATTGAGCTGCAATTCATCACATCAGCCAGCCATTGAACGCATTTGCATTTTGAGTTGTGATACTGACTTGTCCGGTGAAGACTATCGCCGGCTGCCTCACCGGCCTTGCTCCGAGTCCCCGAGTCGTCCGTAACGATAAGCGATGCCGAGCCTCTCCACGGTGAATTTCACTTGCCGAACCCCCCGAGAATCGACACTCACCATGTCAGTACTGACGAAAGCACAAACTTGAAGGCTCCGTCTTGTATAGAAACCGTTTCTGTAACGGACCCTCTCCGGTGAATATGCAACTCTGTACTGCACTGCACCTTTTGCGTGCATTAAAATATCCCAGTCTCCATCCCCCAACCACCCCCATCAAATCACCCCCGCTCCGACTCTTGTCGGCACAGCGCGATGCGTGTTGCTTACAATGCTGCATGACGATGTCATAACGGGACGGGCACAGACGCCGGTAGCGTCGATTTGAAAGAAAAAAGGAGCGTCCATGACGTTAGAGTGACTACCTAGCTCGAGGGGTCTTCATGTGCAAAGGGTTTTTCTCAACATTCTGACAGCTGTTGACAGCGTCCCTTTCTTTTGACGTAAAAAAAAAGTCGTGATGTGATGGATGGATGTCTTGAAACACCTCCAAGTCCTCGAACAGAGTTTCACAACACGTGGAGCATGGATGAGCGGGAGATCATCAATGAATCGACATCAAGACCCAGCGTCTGATCTTCAAACTCTCTGCAACCCGCGATGTAAAAAAAGGCTCCATCGAAAAGCGTCATATTTCCTCCGCGTAATTCCCAGTGCATACATGGATGTAAACATGCATTGCGCCAATTTCTCCCGTTGCATCCTCGTGTGTCTGAATACCCTCATTCCGTGCCCGCCCTCCCAACACAGGAAGGTCCCTAAAAAAAGAGACCCCTGGTTTTTTCTTGCTCACTCATTGTCGTCATCCCGTCCGCTGACCTCATCGTGCAGTAGAAGCCCGTCTACACGCCCCCCTGCGACAAGGCTTGCTTGCTCTACGTTGCATCGACTCGGGAAACAGGGCGGCCGCGGGTGTGGGTTTGCTTCGGTTTGGAACCGTTTGTCGACAGGGGGGCTGGCTAGATAAAACGGTGAGCTTTGAGCTGGTGAGGCGTGCGAGCGAGCGAGGCAGGCCGCGTAGGTAGGCGGTGATGAGATGGCAGAGCCCGTTTCGTGGTGACGTGGGATAGGTTATATTCGTCTTAGTGCTGGACTCGCGCCGTCAGACTTGGCGGTCAGCAGCTTATTTGCAGTCTCGCTTCTAGAAATGTTCCAATTCGTATACCGATGTCATCTTGGTTGCTATTTGACGGTTGAATACACCGGCTGTATCAACCATGTCCTCCAACGCCGTGCTCCGTCATATTCCTACATATCCCGTTCCATCCGATCCGAGAATTACCATATACCGCGGCTTACAAGTGACCCTGATCCAACACATGATGCTCATGAAATAACTCGTCCGTGCTTCAACCCTCCATGTTCACATCTGTCTCTTTGCCCAGGTTCTTGAGCAAGAAACTGCGCTTAAAGTACTCATTGGGATGTACCATCGTCTCGAGTTGGTTTTGAGTCATGACACCTTCATCCTTGGCCTTCTTCATCTCTGCCTTGTGTAGGTATTCAAAGACACTGTGATATGTAGTTAGTAAAAGTCTGAACCAACTCGTTCCTTTCTCATCTGGCAGAGAACGCGTCGAGGGGTTAAATGCTTACCGGTTGCACGCCATGTGATACTTTTGCTTGTCCTTATCCTCCTTGATACCCTGAATCACAGATCGATCATTCACGCCCATGCTCTGCACCAGTGCTGTAAGGTTCTCCAGGCTAAAGTGCCTGTACGGGCATCCGTGAGCCTCACCAGGGCCTGGTGGGTGCTCTGTGAGAATCTTTTGGCAACTGAAGGGGCTGTATCCGCCTCCTCTCCGGTTGGAGTCACCACCAACATCGCCATACAAGTGACGAACATTGTACCTGTAGTCCTTGTTGAAGGTATCGTCGGTAATCTTGTGGAAGCTGCTCCTCCAGAACATGAGAGACTCCTCCAGGTTGAGTCCAATGCCCTTCAGGAAGAGACCGTATTGTAGACGACCATAGTGCTTCAGGTGGGCATCACGGCGCAGTGAGCGATGCAGATGGGACATGCAGGCCGGGAAGTGCTGAGAGAGGTTGTCGATATTGGCGGCGCTGATATGAGCACCAGGCACGGCATCCGTGTTCGACGAGTAGGCCGAGTCCGGAGTGATGAAGTTCTTGGAAAGGTGGTTAAGGATAGGGGTAAGGCGGTCGTCTTCGTCGAGCCGAGGTAGTGCACGAGCAGTCAACTGCCAAAGTCAGCATCTTCTCGAAAAGGTGTGAATAAGCCAACTTACCTCTAGCTGTCGTTCTAGCCGTGAGCTGAACTCTCCAATGACCATACCAGTCTGTTCACGCCCTGGTACGAATGCCTTGCCAGCCTTCAAAAAGACTCTTCTGCTCTCAATCAACTCGGGGACTCGCTCCCAGTCTACCTTGAACCAGGAATCGTCCTCTGCATCTCCTTTCCTGCCGCTACTGAATGCGGCCAACTCAGCAGCGTACTCCCTTCTGTCATCCTCTGTCACATCCTCGCACCAGTCCAGACCCAGGGTCTTGACAAAAGCTGATCGTTCGGCAAGATCGTCATCGTTGAGCCGGAGACGGAAAAGCATCGTCTCGACACGAGTGAATCGGCGTCGCAGGTCTTCTGTGGACGCGAAAGCTAGTCGAAGGATAAAGTGGCTGTAGTGATCTTTTTGTCGCTGGGCGAAAATCTTTGTCGAGCCCGAGCTGTTGGCCTCAAGGTTCAGGTACTTCTTGAGGATGGGCTTCATGTGCGTGGCCGTCTCGGCGGGGGACTTGTTGCGGAACGAGCATGCCTCGAGCTCAGCGAGGACTATCGGGTGTCAGAGACGAAGCAATTCACTTTAGAGGTAAAGAACCGACCTCGAAGTCTGTCGATGGCCCATTGCTCAAACTGCTCAAGCGTAATGTCTGCAGTGGGAGGATCCGCGTAAAAGTTGAGACGATGAGGATAGTCGAGGTCCTTGTACTGAGGAGTAGCAAACTGCTTCTTGCGATAGTCGACGACATTCCGCCTCTTGGGGTCGATTCGGTTAAAGTCTTGCCGCAACATATTGTCGTCGTCTTTGTCAAGCGTTGCTATGAGGAATGTCACAAGGTGAAATTCTGGCGTGGATGCCAGGGAGATGACGGGGGGAAGCGTAAAGTGGGAGACGCGACTTTACGCGTCTGGCGTCGCGTGGTGGGGCCGTGTTTAAGAGCCTATGGGCCAATCATCAGGCGCTAAATGCTGCTCTCCAGCGCCCCATCCCCTGTGGATCTCGCCTCCAGGATCCATCACGGTTCCCCAGGGGACGCGACCAGGCGGACCATGATCTCTAACTGGAGGGGTTGCTTGGCAGGGCATTGAGATATAGAATTTAGGGAGTCGTTTAGATGCTCATAGAGGGAATCATATTTATCTATTGGATGATGAGGTAGTCTTGCTTTCGCTATTCAGCCTTGATCATCCACCTTTAGGTCGAGGGGCATGGTTCAGAAGGTGCCTCAGTGGGCGGGCACCTCTGGTTGCGTCCTCAGGCGTCATGACCTCAACCATGAGTTCACAACTTCACTTCATCGTCGCCATATAACTTTTGCATTTTCAATACACCAAGACTGGCATTTTAATCAATCTGTCTTATAATGCCACCCCAACTTCGGAACCGGTCAAGACAACAGGAACCGTCAACATGTTCATACATGGTTCCTTTCAGAATCCCTCCTGGTGTACGTTGTTCTGCTCCCTCACCGTTCAGCTTGAGGCTAACCATGCATCACCAGCTACACAGCCAAGTTGATTCTAGCTCGAGTCTACTTTTCAAGCTTCCTGCTGAGATACTAGTGCAAATAGCCCAGCATGCCCAGCCCATCGACCGACTTATGCTTGCGTTGTCCTGCAAGAGGATGCTCGCTGCCTCCAAACTGTTCCATCTACAAGTGCCTGATCGCGACCATCACGTCTCCCGCTGGAGCTCAGAACCACTGAAACACAAGGGAGATAGCTGCTCGTGCTCTCTGACAGGGGATTTGCTACTGCGGTTCCGACCTATTGATTCTCGGGGTCGGGTGCGTCGCGCCTGGGGCTGGTGTCTCGATTGCAACAGATATCGCCCAAAACAAAAGCGATATTGGAGCGACTTTCTGCGAAAGATGAGTACACAGGGCTGGAGAGACGTCGATTATTCACTCTGGGACAAGGGAGTTGACTGGTACAACTTGGGATACAAAAGACAATGCCCTTCCTGTAGCAGGAGAGAATTGAACTTGAGCACCGCAGAGAGATAGGATCACGATTGATGCAGAAAACACAATACCCAAGATTTCCCCATATAAACTCTCTCTAGGTTTGGATGCCTTGCGAACCATTCTGCAGTCATTGTCACTTGTCGTCTCACCCATGTGTTTTTAGGGTCCGCATGACTTGGGGCCGATTCCTAAATTCTCTCGGTCGGACCTTCTTCCCCCGCTCAAAGCCGAGCCTTCAAACCCAACTCCCTTTACTTCACTTCATTTCATCCAACTTGCGCCAGGAAAGATTACACCGTCACAATATTGTTACGCTGGAATTTTTGAGGCCTAGGGCCATGGTTCTCCTGGTTGAAAGACGACGCGCTTGCAGACCCCTTTCTCCGGCGCCATTTGTTAGTGCCGGTGGCACAGGCTGAGCCCCGCCATGTCCGACCCTATTGATATCCCCCTCAAGAGAAGTCGCCTACGAGGGGCGGCCCATGAGACACACCCTTTTCCAGAAGATGAGGGACCGTACATGGGCTATATTGAAATATTTCAAAAGTATAGAGGCTACGTTCTCCCTGGGCTTCCTCCTCCGTACTAACAAGTCAGTGGTCACATCTACCAAGCCGTGTCCTCCGGCTCGGGCAAGTATGTCACAGTCGGATCGCGATGCGACATGCCCGCTCTCGCTTTCATAGTTGAGAAGAATCGGGTCACGAAGATGACTACGATAGCCGTCCATGGAAGAGATCTGAAGCACTCGTTTGCACGCGCCATTCCCGAGGTCAAGGTCAAGCCATTCGAGCTAGCCCTTGACTTTAACACAGTTGTCAAGCACTATGCTGACTTGAAAGCCGAGATTGCCTACTTGTACATGTGGGAACCTTGGAACGAAACCGCCAAGGAAATGGAATTGCTGGTCAATGACCTCCTGTTGGAGCGTGCCCTCTACGATGGCCTCGACCTTGCATCTCTTCGGGAGCAGGGCATTCTCTCCAGCACTCACATCCATGCAATCCGCGAGAGGTGCATCGACCTTGGCTTGGCTGATCTGGAGATTTGCCATCGTATCGGTCAATCATCCGAACATCAAAAGGAAGAATACTTGAAAAGTCAGAATTACAGGATTTACCAGCTTGCGATGGAGGGCAACCTTGGTGATCTCGTCGCTTTCTGCGAGCCCCTCCTAAGGTCTAGAGAGATCGAGGTGTTTTTCAACCCTGATATCCTTCGGCAACTCCTCGACAAGGACTTCTTCGATATTTACCAGTACCTACTGGATCTCATCGACCGCACAAGACCAACGGCAGTGGACGTGCCTGACCCTGATTACCCCGACATTACATACGATCCGTTTTATGTCGCTATTCGTCTCGGTCATTACCCTACAGTGCAAACCATGGTGGCTGAGGAAACAACCTTTGAAGGGTACATTGCGGAGGACCTTGAACAAGGCGTTGACCGCATCTTAACGCCGCTCCTAGCTGCAGTCCTATGGAATCGCTCCGATATGATCCAGATGCTTAGACAGTCTCCCATTTATTGTGGACGCATGACACAGGCTGTCCACCTTGCCGCCGAGGTGGGGTTGCCGACTATTATGCAGACTCTCAGCGAGACTCCCCAGATGAAGGCTGGGTATGGCCCGATGGTGAATAGGTATCCCCCAAAGAGTCTACCGGAAAGACTCCTTGTCCTACCACAACAGGACTTGTCCTGGATCAACTCTTTACCAGTTTCTCTATCACCTATCGGAGACGTCAGTCTCTCTAGTATCAGCCAAGCGGCGTACAGTTGTGGTCTTGAGGCTCAATCACCATGGGAGAGTTTTGCCTCCACAACTACGACTGACTCCTTCGTGATGGCTACCCCTACCCCCTTCACGCCTACCACGTACTCAAGTCTGCCTACTCCAGTCGAAGAAGTCATGAACCCACTTTCAGTCTTCTCTCCCGCCCTGTCGTCACCATCTGGCCTCTGTGCCTCTACGCTCGTCAGTCCACATAGCTTCGGTCAGATGGGTACGCCGGTGCCGATATCTGCACGACCCAACGATGTCCCTCTATTCATAGGCCACACTCAGAGCTACAGAAAACGTCACAAGACTGGGCGCGCCTCTCTCGTCCGGCTTGAACGGCGGTGTCGGATCGTGGACAATGTCTGCGGTAGTTGCACCAACCAACACGACTTTCTAGAGATATCGAACCGATGTGCCGATGCTCGTAGTGCCTGGAAACTGGGACTCAAGTCTCTCCGCAAGATCATGAATAACCTAGCACCCTGCGGCCTCGCTGAGACTCTCGCCAGCATCCTGGTGGCGGATGCTCTCGTCTGCCAAATTTCTCAGGAAGAAGGCCTTGTATTTCAGTAAGAGCATTAATTACTGAATATTCTTATCCCTTTACTAACCCTGTACTCAGATTTGTCGCCGATCTATGGCGCTGGAAGATCGGCCTCACTCAAGTTGAAATGGCCTTGTTTGACAAGATTGCTTGCGCTGCTTGGAACATCGACACCATTCCCGTCTCGATTGCGAGCACCTACAAGCCTGGACTTGGAAAATTGATAAGAGAGCTCGTCTGTTGTAAAAACTTGGAGCCAACTAGGACAGTGTCGCGGGGCATTCGGTTGGAGTCAATTCAGCGACAGATGAAGACCCACGAGAGGCATCCGAGGCGCCTCAAGCGAATTGAAGAGAACAACATTCCACAAAGCGTTGAGGATTTGCAGGATGGCCAGCCTCCCTCTCCTGGACTGGAGAAATCTTGGAAAGGGAAGCCTGTCCGTATCTCGGATTTCTTTGATGAGCCAACTTATCACGAGGACTCAATACTGCCCGAATCATCAGACGTAAAGCCTGTTCATGCCAACGTGGCCATATTGCTTGAATCGGTGGCATTTACAATATTTCTCGCGGCGGCGTCGTGTAAGTCTCAAGCTCTTCTCTCACGCCGACGACACTAACAACTGGACAGCCACCCAGCATACCCTGGAAGATGACCAGCCGCAGTCTGTTGCATCGCCACTCTCAGTCGACAACCAATCCCGTGTAATGGTGGAGGAATTCCTTAGCCTGGAGTCGGAGGATGAGTTCTCGTATGATTCAGGCATTGGCATGGACTCACCTGTCAAGAGCTCTGTCAGCCGGTACATACTGGAGATGCGGAAGGCGAGTGAGAAGCGGACTCGGTTGCCGTCGACGACCCCCATGACATCGAATTTGGCGAGCCTAGCAGGGTTTAACTCACCAAAGGACTCCACCGAGGCCATTACCAGTTCCATCTCAGGTGCGCCACCTGCGATGACGGCGGCGACTACTGTCTTGCCGCCGGCGGAACCGTTGGATAGCTTGGGTTTAGGCGAGACGGCGGACGACCTCGACTTCCAAGGTCTTGGTTTCCTTGACTTCCAGGACCTCGAATTGCTGGGCGTTGACCCTCAGGCCTTTGGGAGTTATGGCCTTGATTTACAAGCTCAAACGCAGGAACCTCAGAGCCGGTGGATTCAAATGCTAGAGTCTCCTTTCCCAGTCAACGATTCATCCGGTGGTGCAACACCCTCATCGACTACGACCATGACTACGACCAAGAGGAAGCCTAGCTGTCCTCAATGTGAAAAGAAATTTTCGAGTGTGAGCAACCGCAACAAACACATCAGGGAGGGATGTCGGCTCGGAGAAAAGTCGACATATCCTTGCAGCTATCAAACTTTGGGATGCACCAAGTCGCTCAGCTCATACTGGTACCGACAGCGGCATGAAAAGGATCGCTGCAAATACAATCCTTCAAGAGCCCGTCGGTGAAAGAGATCGATGGAATAACGACTGATGAATTGATTGGGTATACCCTTGGGCGTTGAGGGAAGATATTTTTGGGCATCTAGCGCTACGGAGTAGATGCATTATGAATACACAGCGATTGTGTGTTTTTTCTTGTCGATTTTTGGCAATAACTCAGGCAGTATAGCCAACAGTACCAGCTTTTCTTCTTGATCAGTTCCCTCAATGCGACGCCGTCACCTTGGTGGCCTCAATGAAAGGCTAGCTTGAGCGCTGCCCCGGAACTAAGGACCTTGTCCCAAAGCTACTGACAAAAGTTGGGGAGATCTGGGTGCGAGAGACAAGGATCACAATCTGCCTGCAGGAAGGCATTTCGAATTGATACATTTCACAGGCCTTTTTAGCTTTTGAATTGGAGCTCTAGCTTCGAATGCCACATGCAAGTGACCTCAAAGTTTCTGTTGCCTGACGCCATCGACGGTCCGAGTCTAGGCCGCCAGCGCCCGCGACGCCAGAACGGGAGCTATGGATTGGATGGAGGGGGAGGGAGCCTGAAGCTGCGGCGCCTAGAGACGTTGAAAGACATGACATGGCGCACTGAAAGCCGGCGGGAAAAGACACCAGACAGAGCTTCAAGGAGGGTGAGGCACGGAGAAAGAACCCTGCCCGGTCTCGTCAAGTCCGTCGGTCGGGTACCAGCTCCGCCATCTCCACCGCGCCATGGCCCTTGGGCCTCCACAGAGTCGCCCGCAGCCGGGTCGTGGACGGGCACTTTTGCTGCAGCCGCAGGGGACGTGGGTGCGGAAATGCGTGACTCGCCATAGGGCTGAATGGCCCAAAGCACGCTATAGCACGGGCGCTGAAACATGTCTAGAGATGGAGGATGGTGGATGGGCCTCTTTCTCTGCAGCTATCTGTCACTCATTCATTCCCTCCATCCTCCAGTTGCCTTGAACATGTAAGACGCGTCAGGGACGAGGTGGGAGCGACGGGGTATCAGTACAACACGTCCAATGTCGGCCCAATGGACAATGCTACCTGCATGTCAACATTGGATCCACGTTGAGTTGTCTCTTGAGATCTGTCGATGCATATGGACCCATGCCCTGTCCAGATGCATCACCTCGCGAGACAACAACAGCAACAAAAACGGCCCCCACCCCAGCTGATCGTCCTCGTTGTACCAGCATGGGTCCATCCATCCATGATGGAGGGGCAGTCTGCAGAGAGCCCTTCCGGCTGCCTCGCCGGGCTGAGGCTGGAGGAACAGGGTCCCTGTCTCTAGGCGTCAAGGCGACCAGTCTTATTGGGTCGTGGTCGCACTTTTGCTGGGTCATCGAGTCCTTTTTCCTTCATGCTTCCTTCATCCGCCTCGTATTATATGACGTTCCCCTCTCTTACTCTCATTCAGCTTCAGACCCGTAACGGCTCCTTCTTGGTAGTCGCAGCAAGCTACCTCATCTGATAAGCAGCAACAGAAACTACTCAGCCCTTATAATCCCCTTCTATCCCTGCGCCTACAAATCCTCTTGCTTACTGAGGGCAATGATCTAGCCCCCAATGATGGCTTCCTCCACCGTCTTCTCGGCGAGGCGCAGGCCGACTCCGGGAGACTCTGACGATACCGACATGAGCACACCGCGCTCTGCTCCCGGGAAACGGATCCCGAGCTCAGAGTGGGAGAAGAAGAGACCCATCATCACTCGTCTGTATCAAGAGGAGAAGCGCCCGCTCAAAGAGGTTATGGAGATCCTCCATCGTGAACACGGCTTCACTGCGACGTGCGTCAACGCCCTCTTTCCTTGCTTGCCTGCTTCTACGTGACCCTCATCGGCCGGGTCTTGCTTGCTATTCTATCCGTCATTACGGTAAATTGCATTGGATTGACTGGCTGACTTGCCTTCCAGAGTCAAGATGTACAAGTCGAGGATATGGAAGTGGGGACTCGACAAGAAGCTCAAGAGCGACGAGGTCCTGGCCATCCTCATCATCAAGACGGAACGAGACGCCCAAGGCAAGGCCTCCGAGTTTACCATCCGAGGCCAAAAGGTTGATCTCGACAACATCAATCGCTACATCCGACGGAATCCAGGACTGGTAGCTCGCTTCCGTGCTGGCGAGCTGCCCAACGTCAATACTCACATAGAGGTCAACTGCCGAACGCCATCACCCGCCCCGAGTCCGTCATTACCACCGCCTCCGGAGACGCTCCGTGTCGAGCAGGTCCTGGGCCTGTTTAGAAATTACGTCGATGCGTCCTTTTCCAGCGGTGCCTGGAAACACGAACACAACGTCTACTGCGTCAGCCGGAAATCAAGGGACCAGGGCGAAGAGCTATTCGAGCGCGTCATAACACTATTTAGCCTCGTCAACCGATCCATGATGCGGTATGACGATGTATCCATCACACAGGTCCTGAGCCCGGCCTTTGAGTCACTCAGGGTGTTGATAGGCTCAGAGAGCCCCATCTTTGTCGTTCGCACAATCTGCCTCGTATGGTACCTTAATCGACATCACCAAAAGGACCTCACCAAGCTTGTCATGAGCTACGTCGCTGGAATGGTGCCCGTCATACTCGGCCAAAACAACCCAATGTCCCGGATATGGCAGATTCTAGGATCCCAAGAGTTTGAGGAATTCTACGAGCTTGCGACACGACTCTACGCTTCCCTCGTGCCAGACTTGGAGGAACGAATAGGACCAGCAAATTTATTGACCACAACATTATATGGCGACCATATTGACTGCCTGGTCAGCAACAACAAAGAGGCCGAGTCATTAGAAGTGGCCACACGATATCGAGCAAAGATGGATGCGACTGGGAAACGTCATTCCTGGCTATCCGAGATTGCGATTACCCAAACCACGATCCAGTGCACAGTCAAGAGCGCTGAAGGGAGGAATGACGAGGCCATCCAATGCCTCCAGACCCTCAAAGAGTACGACATGGACGATGACCAACAGGCAGTGGTGGACATCCAGCTGGGCAACTACAGCTACCGCTTAGGCGACCTTTCCTCTGCTGTCCACTGGTACCGAGAAGCAATGCGACTCCTGGGCACTCCTGACGGCGACGAGCGCTTACTCGAGACATGCCTCGCCAACCTGGAGACGGCACTGCACAAGCAGGGGGACCTTGAAGAGGCGCGGCGGTTACATCACTATCGCCTGGGCCGATTATCAGCATTCGCAAAGGACTCGTGCACCTTTGCAAGCCGCCCCTACCCAATGGACAAGTCCAACGACCAGCCCGAGGTATCTACCGCAATGCTCAGCCCCCTCGATGGTTCCAGTTGCTCCGGTCAGCAGACGCCTGATTGGTTATGGGGCCAGGGTGACGCGGTACCAAGTGGGAGACCTCTAATAAGCTTGACCTGATGCTTGCAGCTTACATAGCTCGCTTCGCTTGCGTGCGTGGCCCGCCCGCTTATTCATCACATATTACAACATGTTTGTTTTTCTAAAGAAACTCATGGAATTTCTTTGACGAGGGCGATTTTCCTCTTATTTCTAGTATATACTTGGGGCGGCTGTTGGAAGCCGTGACGCGACCACGAACGGATTATTATGTATTACGCCAAGGAAACAATGACCATCCCGAACGGGGATAAAGAAATACGAAAGGTCAGCAAACAATGAGAGAAGAAAAAGAGAGATGATGGGGAATCTACACAGCCACAGAGCTGAAAGGAAAATACGGACCGGAGGATCAACCTGGCCCCTGCGTGAAAAGGAGGCTTTGATTCCTCAGCTTTGGACTAAAGAGGCATCATATTGCGGTCCTGTATTTATCATTTTGCCACTTGTTTGAAGGAATCGGACCGTTGTCTGCAAGAGAGCGGGCAGAGATTAGACAGATGCTGTGGTCGAATAATGACTTTGAATTGTCTATTTTGAGCAGTGCTGATGGATCCTTTGGTGTTGTGATTGGTCTGTTTGATAGATGATGATCTTCAAAGGTACTCTGCTAATGCAAGTAGAGATGTGTAGTTGTCGGCTGAACACGAGGTTGGTCACGTCAATTGAGACGACATGTGTTTATGGAGTTGTCTTGTAAGCCGTACGTGCGCCTTGCAGCACGCAGCCGTACTGTTGGATGGTCTGAGGTGTTCCTGACGAAGCTGGTCTGTCGGGTCAGGTTGGGAGAGGGGTGCGGTCGTTATGCATGTTCAAGACATGGCGGTTACAACTAGGGCAAAAGAGTTATAACCAAGACACGATGATTATAGCCCGGGTATATCGGTTATAACCTAGTTATAACTAAGGTATCAAGGTTATAACCTTGGCATGCTAGTTGTAACAAGACCTGACGGTTATAACTCAGATGTGGTGGTTACAACTATGATATGCCAGTTATGACCAAAGCATGCTGGTTATAACCTAGCTATAACTGAGACCTTTGTGGTGCTTCAAGGCATCGAGTTTCAGCGCCAGCATCTACACTCACTGTCCTTTTATTGCTAATAAGGCTAATACCCTCTCGAGAGCCATCGTGTACTTTACAACGATGAATGAGACTTGACGTTTCTAACCGAAGCGCCGAGGTTATAACCCAAATATTGCTGTTATAACCAAGACACGATAGTTACAACCGAGACGAGACGGTTATGGAGAAGGTATAGTAGTTATAACCATGCGTATTAGTTATAACTCATGCATGCAGGAGAAGAGTTGTATCACATTATCTCAAATTAATCACTAACGTATCATTGACGATTGCGCCTTTTGCAACTGTGCCTAACACTCTCCATATCTGAGAAGAGAAGCGCCCAGCTTGAGGGCGTGCCATTATCTCTGCTTGGTGATATCGTCTACCACGTCCTTTCTCCTCTCCTTGACTTGAATTGGGTTGTTCTTGACGCGCAACTGACCTAGCCTTGTACATATCCCCGTGAGACTCCTTAGTGCCCTGAGAAGGGGAGGGATTGGGCCTAGAGCATAGGCAGCATTTTTACGGGCCAATCCATGATCTTGAGTTTGGCCGCAAGTCAGCAATGTGACTAGAGCGTGAAGTTGACTGTTTTTGCTGTCGTTGGCTTTTAGTTACTTTCCTTAGGTATGGAGACGGCGAACGTGTGTGACATGGAAACTGGGAACACAGTCTTTAACTCAATACCTTGAACTCATCATATCAAGGCTGCATTTTAGCAGCAAACAAGTATCTCTTTGTGCTTCCTCTAGAGATCCAACACGGGCCGACTGCGTTGAGGCACTTCGTCACGCAGGATGCCCAAAGCAGATCAGCTCGCATATCAACCATGCTCTCTGTGCAACTACCCAGATACTAATGTACACCAGACTCGAGGGCTGTTGTAGTACTGTGAGAGTTTCTCCTCTCACAGAGGCAGAGTGCTAGACACAACGACCAAGCTTCGCAGTACGTACTAAACAAGCATCACATCGACGCGGTGTAGCAACCAGATATGTAGTTGCCTACGTAAACATCCAAATTATGGACACCAAGCCTTGGCTCCGGTTCCATATCGCGATAATTTAGAAGATGGCTGAATCAGTAGGGCCAAGTTCTGTGCCTTGCTGAGGACAAGAGGTGTGACAGCAGACGAGGAGTAGTTTGTGGGCAGCAAACAGCCTGCTTCTTTCGAGATGGTGCCGTAGCACATACACACGGTCTCCAGTATTGATGGGGTGAGGAAACACATACGTGTGTAACTCGAATGGGAACTATAGCTTGGCCATTCTGCCGCCGGGCCACCAAGCTCATACTTGCAGTCTTGATGACGGCTTAAAATGAGCCTAGACCAGTTTCTCAAACTCGTCAAGTATCAATGGCACGCTTCTCAAACTGCGACGACAAGATGGATTGCATAATCGAACTTCTTGACGCTCGTAGCTGGAAGAACTACCTATTTCTGGATGTGCATCATGAATTGAACTGTGCCACTATCGAGTCATGAACCAACCACGGCCATTTCGAGAGCTATGGCTTCTTTCGACCTGATTATCACGAGCGAAGCAAGTTTCTGCACGATTAGGTTGCAGGAGGCTCCACGATCGCTGTATACTTGCGCATCATATAGTGGAGGCATAGTTAGGAAGCCTGCCATTATCAAGGCTCGGCGCAACCGAAGAGCCCCAATTGATGAGATTGATAAGAAGCCAATATTGAGATTGGGGGTTACTTGTGGTAGGAAGGTGAGGCATTCCATGCTGAGGCTTGCACGTTAGGCGCCGCGAATTGAGACCAATCCGTCGTAGTCACCCAAGACGTGATGTCGAGGTTGGGGTTTGTCAATCCGGGATATCAAGCAATTAACAGCAACATCTCTCGGCCTATTCGGAAGACCAAGATGCGACGTTTTCTAGCTGGATAGTTCACGAGTATCGGCCTAACAGTGTCAGTTACACTTCGAGCCGTGCCACCACCAGCCTCCAGATTAGCCTTTGGCATCGGCGACATGTCAAGACAAGCTAGCCAATGTTTATTCAAGACGGTGTCGACTGTCCAGACAATGTCACGGGGTTTAGCACATGATGCCACCCTTCAGCATGTCTTTTGCCTGAAGTGAGATGTGCATTGAAGTGGTGAGCCAATGAAGTCGTCGGATGGGCCATGTGGTCGAGGTAGAGGATAAGATGGAGTGCCCAGCAGGCTTCGAAGGCGCCAAAAAAGAGTTTTTCTGCCATGCGGGAAAAGATGGAAGGGATGAGCGCTCGGTGACGCGTGCGGTCTGGCGGGATCTTGTTTCTTTGTGTTGCAGTCTGAAGCGAAGCACTTGACGGCCGACCATGCATGCCATGATGCGATCCATACCCTGGCTTCGCTTGGCAGCAGTAGCAGCAGAAGCATTGATTACCGCTCGAGGCAATAGTCATGATACGGCCCGCGGATTCCGTATCTGGGCATAAATGAATGTTACTGCCCAATTGGGATTTCTTGCCTGCCCAGGATGAAGTTCTCCCGAAAGCCCGACCGGGACGGGAGTCGGGGAGGCCGGAGGGCCGGAGCGGAAGGCACGGGAGATTGACGGCGATGACATCGGCGGCAGAAGCGGCACATGATGATTTCTGTTCCCGGGGGCATCAACGTCATCAACATCGACCAGTCAGCAAGATTGAAAAGAGACAGAGAGAAGACGATCGCAGGACGCGCAGGAATGGAGCAGGGAAGCCTGCCGCGGGTGGGCGATTGTAGGGCTCCTAGTGGCCCGCTCTGGTGGGCTTGGATGCAGCGGCAGTCAGTGGGCTGCGGTGGGGATGGGGGAGAAGAGGAGGGGAGGGGCCGAAAGATGATGCATTTCAGGCCCAGAGGGACGGATTTGGGAGGCAGGGGTTTGAGAAGTTGGAGAAGAAGAAAAAAAAAACAAAGGGGTAGAGGGAACAAGGTAGCATCGAATTGGGGAACATCAACTTTGCGAGTCCACCAAAGACTTTTACTTAAACATGCTGCTCCCTCTTTACCACAGCAACTCGGTTGCATAGCGCTCAGTTTGTGCGTTCCAGATGTGAAGCCGAGCATGTTTCGCTTGATAATGGATCTGGGACCGCCCCCCCAGCAATTGGGTCTTCGGGATGCCACAATGGGACAAGGGCCATGGATATGGATGGTTGGATCCATTGATGGTGCAGGTGCAGGTGCAGGTGTAACGAAGCAAAGAGGGCCAAGCAATGGAACCGACGTTACCTGCAACCTACAGTACCTCACCTTGCAGGAGATGATGGACAGTCATAAAGACTCACTCGTTCAATGGCACAAGAATGACAGTGTTCCGCCCTACCTTGGATGGTAACCTTGGCGAAACGAGACCCAAGACTTGTCCCTTGTCCGTCGTGTCTTTGTCGCCAACCGAGTCCATCAGAGTCAGTCTTCGTGTTGGTCGTCTTTGTGTGTGTGTTGCGCGCGCGCATAGCATCCTCTATCGCATGCGCGTGCGGGAAGCTTGATGCCGCCGCCCCATTGACAAGGTTAACATCTCGAGCCTCACCGCGCAATAACGTTTCCATGAATCATTCATTCATTCATTTCCATCGAGAATCAATTAATCGACACGAGAGAGTCCTTGGGTCTCCCTCCCAAGACAAAGACGAAAGAGAGAACACCTCACGCGCCGCCCCAAGGAAATTACACCCCGTCCATGCACGGCACAGCGTGACCATCTTTTTTCCTGGGCTCTCTCCTGGGTCTCTACGCTTCGCCCATCAACACGCCACGCCTAGCGAAACATACCATTTCATCTCGGGCCACCTTGGTCTCGTAGAGTGACGACCACATTTCGCAAATTGACCCTGCACGAGACCATTTCCGCATTAACATTCCCCATCTGTTGCCCAGCGCATCTTCTTCCTTTGCCCTGGAGTACCTGCCATCCCCCCTGGCCTGCTTTTGTTTTGGGGGTGTACCCTTCTGTGAAGCCGTTCACAGCTGAGCAACCACCCGTTTCTCCGCTTTCTCGTTTCCGAACAAATTACTTTAATCTTCTTTCCCTTTTTTCCCATTCTCTAATTATTCCCTTATCGCACTCAACGCCTCGGGTAGTATTTTCCCACACTTCAACGCCAAGTCAAGTTCTTGCTCAAGGTTCGCGTCCAGCACAAACTCAACTTGCCTCTCCCGCTCCTTCCCCAACCAACCGTGTGTCTGTCTTGGCTCCCTCCAGTCAGGACTCAGAACACAACAACATCAGCCAGCTTGTGCTGTACAGAAAGCAAGCCAAGGCAGGTACCATCCTCGCCTCGCCAGGCGTGCAAGGGTACCAAACTATCGAGTCGGACGGCCCCAGTTTTCCCGCCCGCCGTCGCAACTTACAAGGGAAGGAACCACTGAAGGGAAGGGTCACTAGAGGTCAGTCGCTGGTGGTCATTTGGAAGGAAAGAGTGGACTCGGCATCGTTCCAGGTTCGGGGAAAGACCAGACCAGCCAGACCAGACCAGACGGCAAGAGTCACAGCTGGCTGGAGAGAAAAAGGGAAGGACCCGCCCGATAGTGCAGTCGCGCCCTTGCTCCTGCCTACAGCCAGCCAGCATCCAGCCTAACACTTACCTACAGATACTATTGCTACTGCCAGAGTCTAGTCTAACCCAAAGGCCTGGACCCACGATCCCATCTCATCCAACCATCCTTGATCTCTACTCGACCAACGACGTCGATCTTGGCTTCTTTTTCCCCTTGGGCTTCTCTTCCCTCTCCTCTTCCTCCTCTTTCCTCTCCCACCCACTTTCGCTCTCTTCTGAGCGACTGCCACACGGAGCCCGCTTCACATCCTCTCGTCCTCCAGCCTCTCCTCTCCTCTTCGATCGATTCGCCTCTCATGTTCGCGTTATAGAAGAGCCCTCGGTCGATTTCTCTTCTCCCTCTCCTTCCTCTACCCCCGGTCTCCCTCCTTCGTCTCGCCAACCATCGACGTACCCATACGCCACGCCATTCCTTAGCACTCGTGCTCCCTTGGCCCAACACTAGCGGTTTCCTTGTGCCAAGGTACGTCAGTGTAACTGCTCCCGACTGACTGGTGAGGCCTTGATATCAAGACTCGTCACCCCACCTCGACTCAGATAGCCGAGTCCATCCTCTATCCCTAGGGACCCCTTCTTGGAAAGAGGCTAATCCCGTCACTTACACTATAGTCGGCTACTCGAAACCTCTTACCTCGACGACGACTGCTTGACTGCGGCCTCGTTTGTCCCGCTTGACCTTTGACTGGTTCCAAGCGACTCCGACGACCCGACGCCCACCGCGGAGCCATGAACACGCCCTACACCCCCCGAAATACGACGGCCCTGCCCATCGACACCAACAACCGCGACTCTTCAGATAACTCGCATCGGGGCCGTGATGCCTTGAGGTCTCGCCCTATCCCCGTTCCCGTTTCTGCTCCCGCTCCCGCTGCCGCCTCCCTTGCGCCCGCCTCCCGCCGTCACGACCACGCCTATGCCGTGCTGTCCACTAGTCCTTTGGCTTCCTTCACGCTCCCAGATGTATCTGTCACAACACCGCCTCTCGCCCACTTCCGTGCCAATACAATAGCGCCATCTCCCCCAATCCAGCAAGGCGAACTGCCGCCCCCTCAGCTCGACGCCTTGACTCCAGACTTCTCTTCACCCGCTGCCAGACGCTCTCATAGTCCTCTGGGATCACTGCGTATCTCAACGGACTTTTCTGCTTATCCTTCAACCCCATCTAGACGCGAATCTTTCAATGGCAACGGTAGCTCGTCCTCGCGTGGTTCTTTGACGCTGAACCACAGGGCTTCGGCCAGTAGCTTGCGCCCCATCTCAAGAACCCCGAGCCTCAAACAGGCCTTGGCCAATAGTATCGGCACCGCCAGTGGAACTAGCAGCTTGGTTCCCAGCCCTATTATATCTGCCATGGGCGACGTCACTCCGCTCCCGAGTCCCCTGATGTCTGGCGACTCCCCTGGACCCTGGAAGAGGCTGAGCGCGGGTTCTGCGTCACCTCCACAGCTCCGCCTCAAACCTGTCGGAGAAGGCTCTGTCCTCGTCACCAGCAACGGCGAATCCATCGACGCGGCCCTTGCCAACGGCGCCAAGCGTAAAATATACTCTACTCTTGAGCCTGGTGAGCATGTACCGACACAGACCACGACCAGCCAACCCCGACACCCTCATACTCGAAACCGAAGTGTCAGTGAATACATTCCTGACCCTATGGGCATCCCCAAGAGACAAATTTCTGTATCTGGAACCCACCCCAAGATTGAAGCTTCGGAACATCCACTTGAACCTCATATCCGCCGAGAACTCAACCTTGCCCAGTCTCGTGGCCTCACTCCTTCTGTCGCTCAACCACCTACTCCTCCCCCGAGCGAGTCCTCGCGAGACTCTGCCGATGGCACCAGCAAACCTAAAGGACCCAGCTTCGAGTACTTCGAGGCCTTTGGCCGCCAGGATAGGAAACGTCGTCGATGGAGGGCTGTACGACTACTTGGCCAAGGAACCTTTAGTAGGGTCATGTTGGCCACAAGTCAGATAGAGCCTGACGAGGATTCTCCCGAAGTCGACCATGGACGGCTTACACCGAAACCCGAGCAGAGCCTAGACCGCAAGACACTAGTTGCTGTCAAGGTCTGTGAGCATGGGCCCAAGGGCGGCGCCAGCGAAGAGCGGGTTGAGATGAGCCTGAAGCGAGAGCTCGAGATTATGCAATCGATCCACCATCCCTCTCTAGTCGACCTCAAGGCTTGGAGTATTGAACCTACACGGGCAATTCTCGTCTTGAGCTACTGTCCTGGAGGCGATCTCTTCGATGTTGCGACCACTCATCGCTCCGTTCTCAAGGAACCACTGATGCGAAGAATCTTTGCCGAGTTGGTTGGCGCTGTGAGCTATCTTCATGAAAGGAGAATTGTGCACAGAGATATCAAGCTCGAGAGTAGGTTCCCTAACCCATGATTTGTAACGACCAAAACTGACATACTTACAGACGTGCTTGTGAACCTCACTCCTTCTGAACTCGCAGATCCATCAATTGACTGGGCAACTTATCCTCACTCTGTTGTCATCCTAACCGATCTGGGCCTCTCACGACGTATTGCCGACGATGAGAAGCTCGAAACCCGATGCGGATCCGACGACTACGCGGCCCCCGAAGTTATTATGGGCCAGCCCTACGACGGGCGAGCGACTGATGCCTGGTCCCTCGGAGTACTACTCTACGCCATCCTCGAGGCTCGACTACCCTTTGACCCCCACCCAGGCATGAGTGACGCACACCGCATGCGCAGCCGCACCAGCCACCGCATTGCCAGGGTTGAGTGGCGATGGGTTGAGTACGCTGGAGACGACACTGACCACGATGGTGACGAGGCCAAGTTCAAGGAGAAGGGCCTCTTGGGCGCCATGGAGATTACGGAAGGATTGTTGAAGCGAGCGAGGGGCCGATGGACCGTCGAAAAGGTGGCCAAGACGGCCTGGGTTCAAGACGCGATCAAGGTGGAAGGCGGATTGCGATTCAGGGAAGAGAAAGATGGCGAAGAAGTGGCCTAACTGAACCCGAATTGCTCCCCTACACCAATATTGACGTTGTTTTAACCTCGATAACCCTCGACTTTCGCTTCGACTTCTAACCGTTTTACTCACTTCATACACCCCTCCTTTGTCGAGTTGACCGTTGCTATGAGCCGGATTCTCTCGCTTTTACAGTTGACTTGCAACTTGTTTCGAAACACCTTGTACGAAAGACCAAAGACGAAAGATGTGGAAGAGGTTCCATGGATGCCGGAATTGGTACGATAGCCGCCTATAACAACGAAGACACGGCGGCAAAGACAGGGTTTCTTTGTCAATGAATACACGACGGGGCAAGGGGACACGGAATAACGGATAACCGGGGAAAGATAACGTAGCGGCAAAGGACTGGGATACGGTGTTGCCGGTTTGTTTTGGTTCACGTATGCATGCATGGTTTACTCGTGATTATGGTTTGGTTTGATTCGGTTTGTGTGTTCTTGTAGTTTTAGCTAGCTGCTGCGTTCCCCTCCTTCTTTTCTTCTTCTTCTCATTTCCCTTTCTTGTCTGGCTACTTACTTCCTTCGTTTCTTGTCTTTTTTTTTTTTTTCCTTCTTGTTTATATCAACTCGTATCATACCACAACGTAAGCTTCTGGGAGTAGAAAAAGGTTATACCAAAAATGGATAGACAAGGTGTTTGAGCTTCTTTTTATATCTATTTTACATGTTTAGGCTGCATGTCGGCTTTTCATTTACTTGTTTCTTTTTTTTATTTCATGTCTTCTTTTTTTACTCCCTTCACTTCTACACATCCCCTATTCTTCTCTTCTCCATCTTCTTTCGTTTCTATAGCCTTTTCGGGGAAAGGCTCACTTGTTATTCGACACATGTTCTCTGGCCTGGGTTTTGGAGGTTTTGGGTGGGTTGCTATGATTGGAGACGTTGATGCTTGGTGTACGCTATATGCTATATGCTGTATGCCGTGTAGGATATATCGTTAAAGCGAACAAAGATGCCAGAAGATGTCTCTCATTTCATCAAGTGAACGGATTTCCAGACCGAGTCATGATTAGGGATCTACAATGTGATATTTTGTCTGAGTCGATGACACTTCCTCGCAACCAACCTTAATTCGACCTTGAGATGGTTGCTGGATCACTCGCGTTTCGAGTTAACAATGTCGATCTCTTTGCTAACCAACCAACTGGGTGTGCCAAGCGATGAGTCGCGAGTTGTGCTTGATTGGCCTCGTTGGCCTCGAAATCCCACGCCCTCGGCCGCTCTCGTCAGCAAAACCAAACTCAACTGCCGAGACAACAATCACACTATCGAGCACGGCACGACATGTATGTCAGAGCGGGCTTACAATAGAAAAAAGAAAAAGAAACAGACCTGCAGCAATCGTCAGCCAGAGTGATGTCACGAAAAGATAATATACCCCGATCCAAAGACTGGCCATGTCTCAGCTCGCCCGCCTGCCGGTGTGAGTGTGGGCTGTGGCTGGCCTCATCTGCTCATCTCAGCCTTGGCGGACCTGGCCAACGACAAGTCTCCTCCTTCACATGACACCAGCTGCAAGAGCCGCCTGTGGCGCTGCTCGGGAATCTGACGAGCTGGATGAGCCCACTGAAAATGACGAGTTTGCTTCTCTGTCAAAGGGGGAACGGAACTGCGGCGCCATCTCCGCGGTTCAAAGGGCAGAGTGGCAGGGCAGGGGTTGCCGGCATCAGAGCTGTTGCTTGTGACATGGACCTTCTCTACCTACTGAGACAGGTAACGGCGCCATGGCCCATGGGGCAGTGGCAGTGACCTGAATCGGCGGCGGCACATGGAGCTTTATCCGGCGGCATTGCATAGCATCCGTCCGCCTCATCTTGGTACTCAGCTCAGCATGGCCAAGACAAAGGAGTTGAGGCGCATTCATTGTCTTGCAGCGTCCGTCGGTATTTATGGCCGCTGTTCTATCGTCGATTCGGCCGCTCACTCGGCCGAGTCTCGCTCCGGGACCTGACCGTTGTTGGATCAGGGGTTTGGCCCAAGGGTGGGTTGTTGGCAGCGATCATGGAACGTTCCATTCTGATAACGTGGGAACAACTTTAACAACCTGCCTACCCAAGCGCGAGGGCAGCTGTGATTTGCTGCAGCACCCCCGTCTCTCGCTTATCATGGGCTGTAGGTATTTCTCATTTGGGGAGGACATTGTGCTCGTAATCGTAGAGTTCGTGTTGACATCTGTATGGCATCCGTTGATTAGGCCGCCGGCCGTCTCAGGTTTGGAACTAAGTTAGTCGACTATGGACAATGTCCATGGCCTTCGGTCTGCTCGGGGGCCATTGCCCTATTCGAACGGCAATTCTCTGCTTCGTCTCGACCCCAAGTGAAGCCAAAAGACACTTGGACCATCGGCGAGAGCCGGCTTGGTTACAGGGCAGGGCGGGCAGAGTGAAGAAAGAGCCGGGTCTCACAAAACCCCCACATGGCTCTGTCCATTCTGTGATCCAGCCGCTGTGCTTCTTGGCAGCTGTTCGCTCGTAAATGTCATATTGACATGGGAAGAGAAAGGTTAATAACTATAACCCGCCGTTTGCGCTTAGCTCTGCTCCATGAATAGAATCAACCATCATAGCAGCCCTGCTATTGCGGAAGAGTCGACTCAAACTTCACAAGCAGCCGACGCCATTGACGGACCACGGACGACAAGACCTCGGCGTGGCCTCAGAAACAGCTGGTCAACAAAGCGTGGCGGCGCCACGGCCGAACGCCTCTCAAGCAGCGGGGGATCAGCGACGTCCAACAGAGTTTCTCAGCCCCAATCCAATGGCCCTCCTCTCCCCTCCCCTGTTGACGATGCCATGCCATGCCGTGTCCTGTCGTGCAATGCCATGCCGTGCCTTCAGAAGCCCGTCAGCTCTAACCATCCTCTCTCAGGTCATCAATGCCATGCCCTGCCTATGCCTGCCCCGTGTGTCTGCTTCTGTTTCTGTCGGCAACGGGCGCGGCGTTCGGCTGCATCGGGAGTCGAGTCTTGGTCTCGTCGGTGGCGCTCACGGCTAATGCTCCCAAGGACGGGACAAGCCAGCGCGAAGTCTTCTGGAAATCTCAGAGACCAGCCTTTCTGCCTTCTGGCGGCCAGCCCTCGTCTTGGTCTGCAGCCTTCTTGCAGCAACCACAACGCTCGCTGGAATGCAGATGCAGGCTCGCCCCCTCGGCAGATTTCCCTGCTCGCCCGACGGCTCCAGGGGCTGTTCTCTGCTCGTCATGATTGGCGCTTCTCGGCGTGGGTGGTGGCTCCGTCAAATACACCTTCTGCTTCAGGCAACATGGTCGCATGCTCTCACAAGCCCACCCCTGAAAGCTCTTCTTTCACTGGTCCAGCTCGAGAGCCGGCCATCGACACCATGGATGGCGTTGCCGTCCCGGTGTGGCCTTGTCGGCCCTTCTTTTTCTGTGCTGAATCGCTCACCCGTCCATTCACGCTTCTCAGCGCGCCGTCTCTCTCTTTCTCTGCACAGCCCTTTGACTTGCGTCCAAGGCCAACCGCAGCTCTCTCTCTGCCTCTCTCTCTTGTGATCCTCGTGTGTGCCGTGTCCGTGCCTGAGCCTGAGCCTGAGCCTGAGCCTCGGGCACCCCCAATCTTAACCGTAGAGGGCCCCCTGGGATACGTCCTCTTATCTCCCTCAACCACCCCGCGGGCGACGCTCCAGACTCCTGTAGACAGCAGATTGGCTTGCCCTTCTGGGAAACTTAGGCGAAGGAACTTTTGCTGGCCCTCTCTCACGCGCATCGCTTGGCGTTCTGTCCGTCGTCTCTCCCCGTCTTCCCTCTGGCCCTCGTCGCATTGACGATTTGACGGCCCTATCATAGCACCGCCCATATCTTGTCTCTGCTGCTTCTTGCTGGTGCGTCAAGTCTGGGGAACGATAACGTTAGCAAGCCCTGGCCGTTTTCCCTTGCTGTTACCGTCCTGCCGTCGCCGCAGAGAGCAAACCCCCCCAGTCCAGTTCCAGCCCAGTCCACTCCCCAGCCCGAACCCAGACCCGCTCTCTGCTTGTCCCTGTTCGCGCTTGGTGTTGGTGCTGGTCCTGCTGCTGCGCTGCTGCTGCTCGCTCGGTCGTGCTGGTTGCTGGCTGGTGCTGTGCTGCTGCCGCGGGCTGGTTGCTTGTTACTCTCTCTCCTTCTCGCCCTCTCCCACTCGCTCTCTCTTTATTATTATACGTACCTTTAATCATGGGCGCTTCTGCCCGCCTATCCATCCTCCCGCTCTTCGACCACCAACTGAGCTCCATCGCTCGCCACCTTGACGAGTGATGAATCCTCGCATTGGTGACTGAGGACCCAGTCGAGGCTTTCCACTCGCCTCAGCCCGTAACTGACTGCTCTTGAGCCAGCGGTACGGGCATCTCTTGTCCGCCCTGCGCGCCCCCAGGCGAACATGTTCAATCAACCACCCGGCGGGCCTCGTGCTTCCGACTCCAACGGGCAACCCTCTTATGGCTTCACCGATCAAGCCTGGCCAAGGTATGGCCTCGCCAACAACTCAGCATCCTTCTCGACCGACCATTCCCAGTCCATCTACGCCTCAGACCGGCAGTATGGCGACTCCTCTGGCATGGACTGGGCGCCGACCCCAACCGACTATCAGACGCGCTTTCAACACCAAGACGCTGTAACCGAAAATGTCGAACTCGACAACATGAGTTCTCAGGCCGGGGGCGGCGTTGGTCGTCTTGTCGCGCATTTCGAGAATAAGGGCTTTGCGCCGCCGCTTCCTCCGAGACCATCCAACACGATATCAAGTCCAGTCAACCAAGAACCGTCCGTTTCGTCGCCGTTCGGTACCTTCAGCGTCGCATCTCCCATCCTCACGAGCCCTCTCGCCAGTCCTTCCGAACCAAACTATGGGCTTCTGGGTGACCAGTCGAGGGTCGCCAGCCCGATTGCTAGCCCACCTCCCATAGCATTTGGCGGATATCATGATATGTCGGTATCCAGTCCAGGCGTTGGATCCTCGTCCGGACACTTTGGAAGTATGAATAGCTTCATGGTCAACAACAGAGTAGCCACCCCCATGGAAACCTCCATGGCTGCGTCGCCCATGGTGGCAACCCCCATGATGAATAACCCCAAAGTCGCCTCTCCGAGCCCGGCTGCTCCAGGTGTGCCAGGCACTCCTGGGTTTGCCATTTGGCGACCACCTGTGCCAATGACTCCCAAACCTACCATGGATCAATTCCAAGGTACTAGTAGTTCCTCCACTTCCGGTGGCTATTTCACAAAACCTCCCATCCCCTCGACTCCTAAACCAGTCATGAATGCTGGAAGCCAGCTCGTCTTGGACTTCAACTCCAACTCTGGCTCCATTGCAAAGGGTAAGGCTCCAATGAGACCTCCGCCGAAACCAAGACACCCAGTTCGACAACCATCACGATCACAAATATCCACGCCCGCAGCCTTCAGTCCTGCTATCAAACGTGAACCTTCAACACCACATCTATCTCAAGCCTCTCCTGCTCCACATACATTGGCGGTATGCCTCTCACACTTTCCCTTGGGCAAATCAACATGCTAACGGCCATTATCAGAGTGAACGCAGAAGTTCAGTATCCCAAAGATCACAAACGGGGAGCCGGCCTTCGAGGGAACAAGTCCCTGCTGAGGCCTGGGAGTCGTTCAAGAACACGATTCGAACCCTCTATCTTGATGAACGAAAGCCACTCAAGGAGGTCATGTCCATCATGGCTGACAAGTACGGCTTTCAGGCAACGTAAGTTTCTCTCCCAGGCTGCATGATCATTTCTCACTCTCCTCAGCCCCAAGATGTACAAGACTCGATTCTCTCAGTGGGGTTTCGTCAAAAACAACACCGAGGAGGAGGTTAAGCGTCTTCTGTCGAAGAAATTTCAACGAGATGCCGAAGGAAAAGTATCCGAGTTTGTTCGTAACGGAAAGGTTGTCAACCTGGGCACGTACTTGAAGAGAAAGGGCGTCACTGAGTACGACTTGATCGATTTCGAGTTGCCGGCCGAGCTCCCAGCTCACATCCGATGTCGAACTCCGACTCCTCCACCTGCGCCAGGATACCTCCAGTCCCCCGATCTGCTCCGGGCTCAGGAGACTATCATCAGCAACATGAGGAAGGCCTTTTTACAGTGTCGACAGTTCGAGGTGGAAACCGATGCTCAGGTTGGATGGCAGACCATTATGGTGTGGGGAGCAGGATCCAGCGATCTTTTGCTCGAAGCAAACCACAACTTCGAAATGAGGGACACTGACCAGGGTGGACATTTCCTTATGAAGGCCTTCAAGCAGCTCGAGGTCGATTTGAAGAAACTATCGCCCCAAGGAATCCAGGAGCTGCTTCTTGGAATGGTCCGTCGTGATCCTGGCATGATGACGGCCTTGTGCAAGTATCTGGCGGCATACTCGACAACCAACTTTGAGCGATCACATCCTCTGCGACAGATCTTTGCCTGTTTATATGAAGTTCAGCAAAAACATGGCCCGGGGACACTCTCAGACCTTCTATGGGCCAGTATACCCACCATTGCGGAAGAATTGGAGGCCATCTATGGACGGAAGCACCCGTATGTGGCTCGAACGTGGACCGATTTGGCGACCTTCTATAACCACGCGAACCCCGAGCGATTGGAGAAGTTGGTGGCAGAACTTCGACTTCTGCAACGGCAAATGGAACATCGACAGGGTGCAAACAGCGTTGAGGTCTTTGTGCTGCGATATACCATCGTACAATTAATGGTTGCTGCACACCCTCAATCAGATGCCACAAAGCAAACGACCATCGATCTCTGGCATCATGCGCGGGGAATGGGACTCATATTCCCTGTTCGAGGTCAACAGCCCAACGTCTTTTGTTATCACAGTCCCGTCAAGGTCGATCCCTGGACGAAGCGATGTCGACGAAGATATGACTCGGGGGTTCGGCTTATCGAGGAGCATGTGGGTGTGCGAGTTATCCCATACTTTGAGGAGGACTTTCATACGACGGAACACGCCCCAGAACACATGCCACAACAGCCGCAACAACAGCCGCATCAACAACAGCAGCAGCACCACCATCATCAACAGCAGCAGCAACAACAACAACGTGCGCCGCAGCTGCAGGCGCAGGACTCGTGGGCGGCCGCAATGGAGCAGCAAATGGGGGGCAACAAGTGGTCGTTCATCTGAGCAGGATCTCTGGTCGACCATTAGTTCTCACTTACCCAGCAAACTCCAACCTGCCATGTGCTCGCCCCTACGACACCGGCCTCTTTGAAAGACGTGGACGACGAACATGTCATCAACGACTGAATGACGTACCTAGTAAAACGTTTCCTCCGAGACGATGCAAATGCCCCATATGCAGTCTCACCGACCCCCGTATACACAGCCTGGAGTCTGGCACCAGCATATATTTCTTCTTTTTTGGCGTTTCCGGATCGTTGCCCCTTGAGGCTGGACGATGGAATCTTGGACATTATCGTACTATTTATTTTTTTTCCTCTTGCATTATCCCCCCATGTATATTAGGAACCACGCGAGGCCATGCATTGGACGAAATTCGGGTGTTGAACAGGCGGAGTTGAAGGTGACGGTGCATCAAGAGAGGGAAGAAGAAAGGATGAAGAAGGGGAAAGAAAAGGAGAATTATTGAATGAGGCGCGATAGGGCGGTCATGGGAAGGAATGAAGGAAGGAAGGAAGGAACTGGAGGACATCTGATTTTTTTTAACATCTTTTTTTACAATCCCTCCATCGACGAGGGAAGGCGATACCCAAAAACCCCTTCAACCTACAGACCTCGAGATAGGCGCATCCTGCAGCGAGAGAAAAGAAATGGGAAAATTCTTTTTTTTTTCCTCGTGAGGCAGGCAAATTTTAGAAAGAGAAATACCAACAAAACATTCTAAACTTGGGACCCAATTTACGTACATTCCCTCTGTTGAGGTGATTTGACCTCGTTGAATATCCAGAGCGCAGATCGAGGCAATACAGCAAGACAAATAAATACAGGCTTCAACAAAATCAACCCATCATTTCCTCTATGAGATATTGAACGTCCACGCTGGTTTGCGTTGTGTTATGATCAGATGCGTACAATAACGTGGCCAGTCATCAATCGACCTACCGTTAGACCTCTCGAGATGTTTAACGTCTTCATTGAAAAGCAATTTTAACCTCATAGCATAGGTACCCAGAGGGCAGATCAAGGCAACCCAGTCAAATAGAACGTCTTCATATGATGAGACACAAGTGGCTACAAACAGTGTTGTATATTGAACACGCAGAGATTCCGTTACCCGACATATCCCCGGCGCAAAACTCAACTCCCCGAAATTCCCATCATGACAAACATTTTGCTCTCCAGCTCCAAGCTTCAATCTCCCACAATGCGTCTGGCCAGTCCCTCTGTCCTAAAAGGACGCCTATCTTTACCTTTTCGCCGTTTGTACTCATCATCCCGCATAATTCAAGGTCTAAACCCTGCCATTCTAGCCTCTAAGACTTCATCATGCTAACTCTCTTCCAGAAAATGACGTCCTCTTTCTGCGACAGCAGGGCAAAAGAGCTCCTAAATGGCATCTTACTGCTCCTCTTCGCGCCGATTCTAGAATACGTCTTTCTTACGGTGGCTCTGTCAACTCTTCCGACTTGATTGGGCGCAGTGTGCTCGATACAGTAGTGGACAGCTCGGGTCGTAGTGTCGTGCTGCATGAGCCGTCCATGGCATCCTACATCATCAACAGCGCGCGGTATGCCACGCCGGTACAAGCCCTCTAGTGTTAACTGGTCTTGAACTATTTCTAACTTGCTTTTGTCTTCTAGATCTATCCCCATGATGCAAACATTATCGTCTCGCTCCTTGACTTGAACCTCCCTCGTCCTGGTGAAGAGGAGTATGACACCGACCAGACGCCTCCGCCATTCGAGATATTCGAGGCTGGAACGGGCATGGGCAGTCTAACACTGCACCTAGCTCGAGCTCTCCATGCCGGAAACCCAGCCGTGCCTCCCAGCTTGCGCAATGCCCTTTGCAGTGCACGGTACAAAAGGGACGAGTTTGGTCTCGACCTCTCCCCCGAGGTTTTGGCAGAGTACGACACTTACAAGAATAATCGCCGAGCCATCTTGCACACTCTTGACCGCAACCCCAAGCACTCGAAAGCTGCGCATAGCCTCATTCGCCAATTCCGCCGTGCACTCTACTTCCCCACCGTCGACTTCCACGTCGGCTCCATCGATGAATACCTCTCTTCCCGCCTTGCTCAGACAAACAACGAACCCTTCCTCTCCCATGCTATTCTCGACCTCCCCTCGGCGCACGACCACGCCGAGCCCGTCATCCAGGCCCTCCATCCCAACGGCCTGCTCATCATCTTCACCCCTTCCATCAGCCAGATCGCCGACTTCCAAGCCTGGATACTCCGTTCAGGACAGCCCATACGTCCAGAGAGGGTCATTGAACTGCCTGTCTCCACTACGGCTGATGGTATACGCGATACTGGTGGTGGTAAGGAATGGGATGTCAAGACAGTCATTCCCAAGGACCAGCCTGACGGTGCCCCTGTGCAAGTCATGCGACCCAGAGTTGGTGATCGCATAGCCGGTGGTGGATTCGTCGCTGTAATGCGTCGATGGCCCGCTGGACAGGTGCCGTCTGAAGCTCAGGCCTTGGGTGATGAGGCTGTCTCTGAGCTGGATGAGCTCAATGGGCCCAATGAGTTGCCCGAGAGTGAGAAGCCATCCGAGAGCTCATAGACCTCCATCACTTGCCCCGAAAGTAACTCTCCCATGTAAACATTCTTGTATACTACACCAAAATCTGTATGATAGCTACACTCAAAGATAGACATGTAGACACGGCGACGGACATGACATCAATAGAGTAGACGAATTCATGAGGAATCAAACAAACATCGCTTGCTATTTCGTTCTCGCTTATCCCCAAGACATGAAGGGTATCTCTATGCAACATGCTAAATAAAACATCAAGTCATATCCTCCCCCAAAAGTTCATCATCAAGATTTCGTCACATCATCCTTTTTTCCAAAGTACCTAAACTTTGCACTCCAATTTCTCCCCAAACTTTGCTGTTCGGCGGCGGAGACCAAGAAGTGCAATGTCCTGCATTGCCCCCTATTAATTCCATGCCAGAAAGCCATTCATCAAATGATGAAAAGAAAAGAAATACCAATGCATCCAGTGCGTGGTCACTCCGACCTGCGGCACCGAACATTAAACGAGTAAGAAATGCAACGATAGTGGAGTGTCTCGTGAATATGTGAAGCGAGACACTGAGCATGCGTGGTGTGGTCAAGTTCCAAGGTGTTGCTGACCTTGCTTGACCTAGTGAGAGTTGGGATAATGTTGTACATCCCACGCATGAGGTTCTGTAGTTGGGGCTCGCGCCCGTTGATAATCTTCCGTCATGATGTATACCTGCCCAATGCAATGACAGAAAGGAAAATATAAAGGAGTGTGGGTTAATCAAACACTGGTGATGCGTTCCAGGGGAGCTCGGGCACAGCAGACCATGAGCTTCAAGCTTGTTCCAAGCTCCTCGCACTCGGACAGTAGATGTCTGTCACTCCAGATGCTTCTTCCGGAGGGGTTCTCTGCTGCATTCTCGTAGCAGCGTGTGTACCACCAACGGCCAACACGGCTAACCATCTTGGTGATGCCTTCATCCGCCAAAGGGCTGTTGTCACTCATCATCTCAGAGAGGCTCGGCTGATCCTTTTTGCCAGCTACAGTCTTGCCTTTCCCTTCGTTCGGACGAGTAACGGAGCTGGCAACAGGCACACCAACACGCGCAGCCTTGATGGTGGTGAAACCAGCCTTGCCCAAAAGACGCAGAATGAGATCCGCGGTCGAGCCGAGACTCGTATCTGCGGTCTTCTCGTTGATCCTCTCCTTGAGTCGGCGTACCGTGCGACGACCTCGGTTACCCATATTGTTCAGGTCAACATCGAGAATGGAGAGCTCGATGTAACCACCAGGCTTCAGCACACGACGAGCTTCTGTAAGAATGCTGCGATAGTATGCCTCTGGCGCCGCCACAGGGAACCGGTAGACAACCGCCGTGAAGCTTTGAGGGGCAAAGGGAAACTTGTCGAGGTGCGACATGTACTGGATCTGGTGGTGGTTTGGTGGGCTAAGAGGGAAGCTTGAGGACGAGCTCTTGAGCTCTGGAGGCAGAGGAGCTCGAGGGGACAGATTGAAGAAGGTGGCAGCTGGGTAAGTTTCGGCAGCGTAGAAGGACCAGTCATCATTACCGAGGCCATCAATCACCAAGATGGAGTGTCGCTTCAGAGAGCCCTCGACTGGAACAAGCTCATGGCGGACATCGCTAAAAAGGACATGTCCAAAGGTGAGCCACTTGCTGACCGTCATTGAACCAACCCGGAGGTTGACTTGCGCAAGTGGGGAGCCATCCTCAGAGGAACAGCTGCCGTTCGACCGTCTTGTACCGGAAGATGACTGGCTGCCTCGCCGCGATCCTGTGACCGCCTTGACGATCTCGGTGCTCTTGTTGCGGTCTCCATAGCCCGAAACAAACTCAGAGACTGAAAAAGAAGCTGTGGGGCTTGGGTGAGGTTGGAAAGCAGCCTTTAGTCTCTCTGTCATATCAGCACTGCAGGTGCTAGAAATGGTCGTCGCCTTTGACATCCTATCTGCCTTTCGGTCGTCGAGGACAATGGTGGGAGATTCCAGAGGCTTCCCCTTGTTGGAGAGCTTCGACTGATACCTCTCAAGGTGGAAAGGAACTCCCTTTGATGAAGTAGCTGAGGGTAGTCCCTTGGCAGCGTCCTCGCCAAGAAGATCATCATACTCATCCCAGACCTCATCCTCAGCTGGGGGGTCGTTGGGTTGAGGAATGACGGCAGTGGAGCCGGCGAATGACAGGAGCCCAGAGCAGCTCGAGCTGGATGTGCCAATTGTCCCTTCAGAGCCCTTCCGAGGTGAAAAGGCAAGGAATTCCTTTTCAACCCGGCTAATTCCTGGGGACATTCCAGATATCGAGCCGTGCGACGAAGTTTTGTTGGTGCTTCCTATCGTCGAGCCTTCCATGGTAAGTTCGGGGACAGGAGTTGATGGCTTGGGAGGTGTTGGGCCCTTGGCGATCGAGTCGACGTCAGGAACCTCCAGATTCGGAGGATCCAAATGCAGGCTGGCTCTGAAGGGACGAGAAAAGCTCTTGGGGGAGGCAGTATTCTCAGCCCGGTTGCTCACCACCTTGGGGATCCTACCGACCTGGGGAAGCCTGCTGCGTCGGCCCGTCGTGGTACTTGATGATGTTGGTTGAACGATGGGTATCTTCACAGTTTGCTGAGCAGGAGGTGATCGGACCTTGGCTTTGACCTTGGGCTCGAGGCTTCTCCTCCGAGCCTGCTGAGCAGGTCGTGCCAGAGAACTCGTAGACGAGCGCACCTCAGGTGTTTCTTGAGGGGGCTCAGGTGTTCCACCAAGACTGGGCGACTTCCCATAAACTTCGGCGTACCTCAAGACTTCTTGAACATCCATAGGCTCGCTGTCGTCTTGCTCAGACGAGTCCATCATAGCATAGAAGGCCATAGGCTTCTTCTCGACAATCTTGACTGTGGCAGCAACCTTCTCGTTCTGCTTGGGAACTTGCTGGCCACTTGTTGACCTTCCAAACAAGTTCCACTTCCGAGGCGAGCGTGGTCTCTTGACGAGCTTCTTGGGAGCAGGGTGGGCTGGCCTCGCCTCGCGAGAAGTCTCGCGTTGCAACTCAAAGTGTGAGTCGTCTGACATGACACTGGTATCAAAGCTGGTCATGGGTGATGTGGTAGTGCCAGATGTGTTGATAGGATGGGGAAGTCTCAAAGGATCCTCAGGCGAGGCCCGAAGACGCTGGACAGATCTCCGAAAAGCAATAGTCGAGTTCATTGTAACAACGTCAGACTCACTGCTCTCGGAGGGTCGGCGAGGGCTGAAAGCAGGATGAGGGGTACGTGACATAGGTGATGGCCACAAGGTGTGCCGAGAGTTTTTGCGGGCATGTGAACTTCCAGGCTTGGGCAGATCACTACTCAGACTCTGAGAACTCTCAGTCCGAGGCAGTTCTGAACTTGCATTTCGGTTTTCGACAACCTCACCTCCGGCAATAACCACAGGGTTAACACGGTCGGACAAAAAGGAGTCGTTGCTGGCGAGGGTCTCCTGGGATGATTTGTTTCCACGAACCAATTTGCTGATGCTCCCACTGCGTCGTTTATGAGTGCCGAGACGTCCATAGCCTTCATGGCCGGTGCCAGCTGCAGGGCCTTTGCGGACAGTCTTCTTGTCCTCTTCTTTTTCTTTTTCCTTTTCCTTTTCCTTCTCCTTCTTGTCTGGCTGGATTACCTCTGCAGTCTTTTTACGACCAAAGAAAGGGAACCGCGAGAAGGAGCTCGGCACATGAGGGCTTGGTGTGCGAGTGGCTCGAGGCTTCTCGGCAGGCTTGGCCTTTTTGGGTTCCGTTACCACTCTTGTCCCGGACCGAGAAGACATCTCGCCTTTGATAGGCAGTTGAGACGTCGACGATGCCCTAGTGCCATGGGAAATCTGCGTGGTAGGAGGCGAGAGAGTAGGCGGGATTCCCGAATCACTTCCCCGTCTTTCTATCGGCAGCGACTGGGAGGAAAGGTTGCTGTGGATGACTGGCACGGCGCTGAACAGTTGTGACTGCATGTCTGGGGTGCCATCTCGGCTGGGTCGTGAAGGCGGGATGGCCCTTGGGGACGTAGAGGACTGGGTCCGGTCAGGTGAGGGTGATCGCAGAACAGGCCGTGATACCTTTCGCACGCTCCTTGGCGATGAGGTATCCTCCCTAAAGTGTTGTGAAGACTTTCGTGGTGGAGGGCTTGGGGGCGGTGGTGGCAGTTTCTTGTGCTTCTTGATGGTGGCTTCTCTCACGGTCGAGTTTGAGGAAGAAGAAGCCAGCGACTCTCTAACAGACGCCAAACCATGAGGATCAGCGGTGATGGCATCAACCTCATTCGGGATGCTGCCAGCCCTTCGTCTAGTAACCGGGGGCCTAGTGATAGAAGGGCTTTGCAATCGGCCTTTGACTGGGTTGCTGCGATGAGGTACGATCAGGCAAGGCGACTGGGAAGCAATCGAAGTCGGTGTGGTGTCACGGCTGTAAGGTCCTGGTCCAGGGGATTCCGAAAACCTAGTCGAAGGACTACCACTAGTTCCGGAAAAGAGTAAACTGGCCGGGGTAGGAGGCGGAAGGTCGTGTGTCGCTAATCGAAATGGAACTTCAATATGGGTCTCCGAGCTATCTGAAGGTCGTCGGAAGTTTCTATATCGGTCGAGCTCAGGGTAGATGACCGATGACCTTCCAGGCTTTGTTACCTCAATGACCTCTGCAACTTGGATCTCGGCTGGGCTGCAGGTAAGTTCTCGATCCAGTGGCGTTCCGAAACGTTCCGGGTCGAGCGAGCTCTGTTGCTTTTGCTGAGATGATGAAGAGCTCGTTCGAGATGATCCATTACGAGTTGTCGTTACATCTCGGGACAGGGACGACTTCTTCCTTCGAAGGACATTGGGATTAGACTTTGAGGCATTATCAGCGGGCCTTGCTGAAGAAGACGACCCCGAGCCTCCGCGGTTGTTAGCAGTTGATCGGACAGTTGTTGAGGTGCTGGTAGAACCCCATGATTGTGCTTGGTGGTTCAGGCCGGGTCGTGGTGTTGGTGTTGGGATCGAAGGTCGTCGAGTAGAAGGCGAAGGCTGAGAAACGCTCCTGCCTGCACTTGGGCGCGAGCCCGAAGAAGGCCTCGGTAATGATCGTGGAACTTCCTCCCTCTTGGTTGTTCTGTTCAACGGCCTCGTCGGGCCCAGCAGACTTCCGGGTTCGGCCAACCGTCTGCTGCGAGACCCTTCCACGGGCCTGGTCGGCAGACCAGACCCCGCTCTAAGAGATTCCATCTTCCAACCTTCAGTGCCGAAACTGTGTATCTCGGCCCATGATTCACAAGCGGGGGCAGATGGGAGAGGGTTTTATGAGATATATGAAAGCCAAAACGAACGAGATTGTGAATCGAGCGAGCAGAAAGTCGTCGGTATTAGTGCGGAGGGGGGTTGGCTTGAGTGGTGTGGGACTGAAACCGTTCTCGGGCTGTCAAGGGTGTATCGACTCGAAGAGGGATAGTTCGGTGGTGATGGTGTGAGAGAACCCGCGTCTAAGTCGTAGAGTTGGCGCTTCCGTCGATGTGATGGCTGACTGACTGAGTCGTGAAGACAATACGATATGATGTCCGTGTACGAACGTTTGTTTGATGTGTAAGTGGGGATGGGGGTATTTGAGACTCAAGGAAAAGAAAAAGACGCAGGAACAGACTGCGGTGGCAAAGAAGAGAGCGGGATATAGAAGTAGTAGAAGACATAGCAGCGGGGAGGCCCGAAAGGGCGACGGGAGCATAGTATTTAGGTGATGGACGACTTTCCGGGGCATAATCATGACTGGACGAGGGCAGCCGGTACATGAGTACCTTGGTCAAGCGACGAGGGTACTTGAGAGGGATGGGCGATTCTGACTGTGGCGCTTGCGACCCTGGCTGGGCAGCAGACATGGGACCCTGGGAGCCCTCCATCGAGACCCTGGTGTGGGCGTGTGAGTGTGTGCCTGTTGAGGCGTCGACATCTGCGTGGAGTCGCCGATATCGATGGCAGGCCAAGGACCACGGCTTGAGTCATCTCTTTGGCCAGCGAGCCTTGCCAGCGGACCTCCTCACTAAGCGTCTGCCGTTGTGCGCACTGCGCCGCACCTCTCCCACGGGGTGCATGGCCCATGGTCCTATGGGACGGGCCTTGAGGCGTCTTGGGCCGTTGATTGGGTATCGAGCCCTGGCTGGGATTTGCACGCATTTCTGGGAGCAACAACTTCGTCTGCCACTGGCAGCCCATCGGGCCCGCTCGACTTGTGAGCCGGGAGCCATTAAGAGGGTCCTGGAGACTCTTCAGCGGGGCCGCTCGGCTGCCAGGGGATGTTTTTGGACGACGGTTTGTGGTTTGTCCATCATGGCTCGTCCACGGCTGGGCTGGGCCGTTGGCATAGTGGGTGGGCCATGGGAGGGATGGGCCGATGGCCGGGGATCGTTGGCCAAGGCTAAATCTGGCCTGCGACGGTGCTGCGAAGCTGTCATGGAGGGGGTTATCAAGAAACTAGAGTGGAGAGGACATGGCGAAGGAGCGAACAAAGTCATCGAATGAGTGTTGAATACGGGCAAGAGAGCAAAAAGCCTGACCAAGAGCCAATGCGGGTGCAGGGGATGAAGTCAATGAGAGATGGATTTAGTGTGTCTTGATGTTGGTAGCCTCCGTTGTGAGTGGTAATAGAGGTGGGTGAGGATGTCGTCGAGGGGCGAAAAAATGATATTCGCAACTGACTGATTATGTTTTCTCGTCTTCTTTTCGCTCTTTGTTTCAGGGGCCATGCCTGTCGGTGATGGGAAACTCGTTGGCATTTGCACCTATATGGTGTTGTGATAAAGCCTCGTCCGCGGAAGCACACAAGGTGTGATGTGTGGAAT
Source organism: Fusarium sp. MBC 441 (assembly GCA_030779165.1). Taxonomy (NCBI): domain Eukaryota; kingdom Fungi; phylum Ascomycota; class Sordariomycetes; order Hypocreales; family Nectriaceae; genus Fusarium; species Fusarium sp. MBC 441. Next base: position 235,077 of record JAPFTC010000038.1, read on the forward strand.
GCAGCCAGGACAGTCTCCGAGCCTGGACAGTTGCGGAATACCGAGCGGCCGTCACTACCTGTAACAGTCGTTCCATCCCCAGCCCAGCAACTGAAGTCGTTGCTAGGCTGCTGCATGTCTAAGACATGCATACGGAATGTCTCACTTTTCTCTTCTCCGACAGGTCGATCTCGGCTATATGCCTCTGTATGTCTCTCCCAAGGTCCTAGTCCCATCATGGAGAGTGTCAGCAATGTCCTGCCATGATGCCCAAGCAACAATAACAACAACAAAAGACGACAGACGATTGTGTCGGCCGCCCGTGAATCTAGACAATGGGAAACAGAGTTGAAGGCTTGAAGTGGCGATGGCGCTACGTGGATCCTTCCCAACGTTGGTGATTCCCGTCTCCACTTGAATTGGCATCCAGGAAAGTGAAAGTCGCCCGTCGTGACGACCCGGTCGGCTCCTTCCTAACCTATTGTACTGTAGCCCCCGCATCAGTAAGAACTAAATGATCTGATAACACCATCAGCTCTTCTTCTTCTTCTTCCCAATATTATTCTCTCTGCGTTCAAAAAGACGCAGAGTGAGCATCCAAATCTCCAACTACCTCGAATCAACATCCTGGATGGCAGGGCGCACTCGCCGTTGGTTGTCCTGAGCGAGTCTGGGGGTGTGAGCTGGGGCCAGATCCTCCCCTGTGGACGACGCCAATATTCCCTGCATCTCTCGCTTCACCCTGCCCCGGGCCATCTGCACGCAGCTTGCAGTAGTTTTCATCCAGCCTCTCTGCAGCCAACAAGCGATGCCGCGACAAGAATAGTATCATTCAGGCGTTTTTCTTCTCTTTGGGAGGCCGTTGGCGCGGTCCCGCGTCTACGTAGACGCGACAATACCGACGCTTTTCGGCACTCGCCTGTTCATGATGCTGGCCTCCAGCCGTGTTGAGCATCACTCCAGAATTGGAATGTCTACCGAAGCCATGCGGTCGACCAGAAGAACAGCTCGTCCTCAACGTTCAGCCATCCCGCTGTCTCATTTGCTTTGTCCCGCGGGCAAAGTCTTCCAGCATCCATCTCTCATTCGCTAAAAAGGCCACGCAAAGCGCCCTTCTTGCCTGGGACTGGCCATCGTCGAGGCATTCTTGATGATCCCATTGGCCGTCTCGCAACGATTTTCTACCAATGATGGCCGTGGAGTCGCAATCGGTTGTTTCACTCCCCCTTCCATCAGGATGGAGTCAACAAACCCTTTCTCCTGCATGTCTATCCTTACAGAAATGGACGACTAGTCCACAACGCCCATCTTATCCACCGTGTCGAGACCGAACCAGTTCGCCAATCCTCGCTCGGAGGCTGCATTCTGCCCGTCAGTCGTCGCGCAGTTATGGAGTCTTGGTAAGGCTTATGGACATGGGTGGTATAAACCAACGAGGGGCAGGGGTTACAGCGAGGCGAGTTCGTAACGGAGGTTCGACAAAGTCTGTTAGTCGAGTGGTAACTGGAAAGACCGGTTTTTGCCCATGATCGATTGCGCAATGGCGGGTTGTTGGCTACTTCAAGTTCACCGCCATCCATTGTTAGTCCCGTGACGAGCGCCTTAGTATCAAGACACTCTCACGCGACCAAAGAAGGAAGCCGGATCCAACGGTCGGCAGTCAAAAGAAACGTGAGACCCTGGCTTCACGACGTCATTTCCAATGCGAAAGGCATTCTCTGGAATCCCATTTCCCAGCTGGCCCATCACGAGGACCGCTCCCGACCGCTCGGTGAGATTTTGAGCCTCCAGGTGACCTTTGACTACAGGACAATGGGCCATTGATTGCCCACGGCTAGGCCCGCCCCGGCCCAGAAAGTTAGAATAGAACAAGCTCCCGCGCAACGGAGACGGAGACCAAGTCCAGGCCAGCTGAAACCCGCATCTTGGACGGTGGCGAGGTTAATGCGCTGGCATGGAGATTCATGACGTCGTCATCTGAGTGAGATAAAAAACCAGGCAACATTGAAAAAAGAAATGCTCGATAGTCTCAGATCTTTGCTGCAGGACCGACATGGCTTGGGAACCCGTGAAATCGGCGCTTGCTTTCCAAAAGTGGAAATCCAAGAGGCATCCCACGGTCTGCTCCGCCACAGAAAAGAGACCCACGGCGCCACAAGCTTGTTCTTCTTGTTCTTGGGTTCTTCGGAGGTGAGGCTGGTGCCCCTGCTTCCACGCTTCTGCAACTGACGTGGCACCTCGCGCGTGGCTGGCCACCCCGTCCAGCATCAAGCCTCGTCAGGCTAGCCGCATCGTTGATGTGGCTTGTTCTGCCGGCCGAGCGAATGGCAGATGGGCTAGGAGGGTGAGCGGCGCCTCTTTCGTCTGTTCCCTGCCCATCAGACGCCCCTGCAAAGTCACTCGAATTCCAGATCCAAGTACCGAGTACTTGGGCGAGCGGTGAGCCAGAGAAACAACGCCGTTGTGCAGCTCTGCCTCGATGCCAACTCATCAAGCTGCAATCTCTCTCCAGCCGGCCACGCGCAAGCCTCCGATGGGGGGTTTCACTGCGAGCCCATTTCCCCCCTCGTAGGGCGATCAAAGCGGGCCCCCGAGAAGGAGACGAGACTCGACCGCAAACGACGGGCTGTGAGCGACGAACGGGCTACGGAGTCGCTGGAGTTGCTGGGGACGTCGAATGGCCCAATTGCTTAGCCGCCTCTCCCAATCGTAGCCGCCAGACGGCTGGGCGACAAGGGTCGCATCGTCGCGTGCGCAGGGGTTTCGTAGTCTGGATTGGCCTGCCCGCTGAGACTGGACGGAGCATAGCGTCTGGTAACGTGACGAGCTAGAGGCGACCAAATTGTTGGTCATGGCTGTATCTCACCTGTGTCGGTGGGCTATCTCGTCTGGCGGGTGTTGTTTGTCGTTGATCGAGTCGTCGTCGGCCATTGAGGTATGACTGCCACAGCACGTTTGCCCAGAACGGGCTCGGAGGACAGCGACATCATCCGAGAATGGGCACCGTGGCTTGCGTTCATAAACCCTTTGGGAATGCGGGATTAGCGCGTCCATCCAGCATGTGTCTCTCGTTGGTTGCAAAGGCTCTTGGGCTATCTATCGCGTGCTGCTTAGTCCATGAGTGTTGGACCAAGACCAGGCTGACTCTTTAACCCCCTATGCAGATTCGTCGGGAAAACTCTGACTTGATGGTCCGAAGCCCTTGCGAATCGTCGGTAGTTGGGTCAGCCCCTGCTCTTGATAGGGCTGTGACTCTGACGGGCCTCGTATGAGCCGGCCTAGAGCAGAGGACCGAGAATCAAGAAGAGGCGTCGTCCAACATTGCTGAAGTCCCTCGGCGACGAATCGACTTTGAGAGTTGCCCATTCTTTACCAACCAACTCTTTCGCGAAGCACGCGAGCCTTGGAGGCCCTCTGACATTTGGGTTGCAACTCGAGGATGGAAAAATTTTCATGTCTTGATTGCCAAGTTTCTTCATCTCTTCTTAAGTCAACATGGCTGAGCCATCTAACTGTATGGTAGGGTAGCGGCGCGGCTTCCAAGTGGCTCTCGGACAACGGACGGGGGGTGTTGTTACACTAGACTCGTGGGCTCGGCAGTCGAGGCAACCTAAGCTTGTGCGACGGCGCACCCATCTCCCGCAGTCTAAAAGTCGAGGAAGCCTTCCCCGTCATAAGTATCGAGGCTCATCGTTGTCTTCAGTGGTTCCTGGGGGAGGGGGGATCTCCTGCAGTGTGGGTGACTAGTCTTGACCCCCTTCACGGTTCGTCTTCCGAAGCCTCTCGGTGTACTGGGTGGACGAGGCTATTCGCGGTCCACTGGGTCTGTCCAAGTTATCAGGCCGGATGGTTTGAAGATGCCTCCCCGATATGCAAGTTGCTTTAGTGCACACCAAGTCAGATCTCGGGTGTCGACTGCGCCCCTGAAAATCAGAATTTTCATCAAAGGGGCGATCAGAATTGCAAGAGGCCACCGTGTTTGACTGACGATGATGAACAAAGGAGGCAAGAGAGGGGAGGTTGTTGGTCCCCATGAGGTTCTGTGTGATGTTGGTAAGTGATGCTCTTGTTGTTGTCGCTGACAAGACTAGGGATGCCAGCTACCCTCGAGGTAGATGCTGGATACCTACCCGTGCCTCGATATCGTTCAGACTATCTCACTCTCTCAAACACATAATGGACTCGGATCTTGATCGACAGGTGCCCGTAACGCCGATTCCTCTTTATTCGTTTTACCCTCGATAATCTGCGCTTGAAAAGACGGAAACAAAAACGAAACCAAGAAATGTTGTACAACTGAAAAAGTCCATTCACGTAGTCTGATCTGCCCTGTCGCACCCCTTCCGAGCTCCTTTCCTTTCAACCAAAAGTCATGTCGCCATTGCCGCGTGTTTGTGCTTCAGAGTCGTTCGTCTAGTTCCCAGCGAACCGAGCAGCGCGCTTCTCCGCCTTGGCCTTCTCCGACGGGTCATCGAGGATACTGGCCCGGCTTCGAGTTTCGCGGGTCGACTCATTCCGAGCACCACCACGGCCACCGCGGCCTCCCCTTCGTCGGTCATTCCTTCGGTCAAGGCTCTGTCGCTTGCCAGGACGGTTGTTCTCGGTGGAACGGTTACCCTCACCGTCGCCACGGTCACGGCCTCGCTTTCGGGAGCGCTCTGGAAGCGCAGAGTCAAGGGTGGATGCGAGCTCCTTCTCGTCTAGGCCGAATCGCTTTGCTCGATCAGCCCTCTTCTTTGCGTCCTCATCCTCCTCAAGACCAAAGCGCTTCGCGCGGTCAGCACGCTTCTTAGCCTCGTCATCAGCAGCAGTGGACGAGAGACCGATGGCGTAGGACTTTTCGGGCTCAGCAGGCGCCTCAGGCTCGGCAGGCTTCTCTGCAGCGGGCTCCTCAGCTGCCTCGGTCGCGGCGGGAGCTGTCTCGGTGACGGGAGCCTCAGCAGCAGGTGCAGGCTCGGGTACAGCAGCTGGAGCGGGAGCAGCAGGCTCAGCGGGAGCCTCGTCGTCGCTGTAGCTGATCTCGTCCTCTTTGTTCTCAGCTAGGGATGGAGTTAGCCGTCGAGTTCGATAGATGGATTTGCGCGAACGAAAAGATGCTAGTCGATCGCATAATCAGGATTCGATAGACGTACCAGGCTTCGCCTCACCCTCGGCCTTCTTGTCGTTCTCCTGGAGTCGCGCGATCAGGTCTGCCTTGTTGCCGGTTTGGGGAAGACCCTTTTCGGCAAGGAGCTTCTTGAGCTCAGGCACCTTGAGCGAAGAGTACTCGGCCATGGCGCGCGCGACGGAATGAGAGCGGTATGAAGAGATGGATTTGATAGAGGAGATGAATGCGATTGCGATTGTGGTGGTTTTCGCGGTGATGGGGGAGAAGAGGAGATGGAGCGACGATGAGAAGGTTGAAAGAGCAGTCTTTCTTTGTTACGCGGTTTGAGGGATGACGCTTGGATGGGCTGGTCTGGGCGGGAGTGGATGTGGATTTTAGTTAGCGGGACGCGCTCTCTTGCTCTCATTCTCCTCTTTGTTGGCAAATTTGGCTGAATTCTGTTCGCAGGGAGATGCGCACGGGCCACAAAGGCTTCTGAATGGCTGCCCTGTGGAAGTGAAGGCAAGCAAGCTCCAGAAGAGCTCCCCTCATCTCAGCTCAGCCCAGCTCAGCTCCGCTTTCATACTGTGAGTTACAGTACTATACAAACGCAGGAGGCCTTCTGAGAGGAACTGTGGTTGGCCTCAATCCAAGGCAACGACGCACGCAACCAGCCTCATCTTGCGACACTGTCTTGCCAGTCATTTTCGAACAAGTAGAAACGGAGGCTTGGCCGCATTGTGCGAGGGAAGACGAGACGGACACTGCTCATGTGGCTTTCCCATCACCAACTTAACGTTGACCAACAGAAAAAAGTCAGTGCCAGGTAATTAGAAAAGCACGAAAGAGGAGCTCGCATGATTAACTTGAGGGTCTCACGTGGCCGCACTTCGAGCGCATGTAACATCCAACTTGGGGCTGCCTTACCTGTGCGTTGGAGGAAGGGTCAGCAAGAAAATGGAGAGAGTAAAAGGGGGTATCGAGACTTGTTCTTGCGTCTCTTCACTGTAAACTGGCGTTGAAATTAGTGTCCATATTCGACAAGCCTATAATTGCCATTAATAATGCTACTCTTGATGGCTTGTTTTAAGTTGCAATTCCCCAGACTTTTTCCATGTTTGAATTGAATTGAAGGAAGCCTCCCTCCCTTCTTAGATCTAAAACCCCCCAACTCCCGGGTCCTAGCCGATGTTGCTCCACTTGCCCTCATGACCATGACCAGGGGAAAGGAGGAGACACGGAGACGGAGCATCCATCGTAATAGATTGAAGTCTTGGCTTTTTTTTTTACTCCCGCTCCGTTCGTTCCTTCTTCAAGGTTTTGCAAGGCGCATGCATGTTGACACACGGAAAGCTCTTTCCCCCTGTCTCCTGGCTCCTTGCCGGGCCTTCCTTAGGTATTAGCTCGCCACATGCTCTTTCCTTGTCGCCCGCCAACTCAAACAACGACCAAACCAACCTCATCCTTACATTCTAACCTTTCTCCCCGTCTCCACGTTTTTGTCGATCGCCTCCTCTTTATCGACACTCTAGACGCTTGCGACGACCGGCCTGGAACGTAGAGGCAACTGGCCCGACGACGATAGCTTCAACGCCTTCGAGTGACCGCACCGCGCTTCTCACCGTCGCATCCCAGACTCCCGAGGCCTCCACACAGACATCTTGTTCAATCTTGGGCCCCTCCGAATCATGCAATAGTAGCCGACGACCCCTTTCGGAAGATGCGAATAATCCAGCCCGCGACCCAGCTCCCGAATGCTTGTTCCGTTTACCGTTTCTTGGCTACCGCTGCTTGAAGTAGCTCGTGGTCCATCTTTGGTCCTTGCTTAAGCAGCTTCTCCCCAAATAGTTGGGTTCAATTATTGTTCAATTATCACATCATGACTCGACGAATTGTACGCCTCACCTTTCCTTCATATGACAGGCCATCAACTGACCGCTCCGTCCATGGATTCAGGTTCGGACAGCTGCCCAGCTTACTGGCGCTGCCATCTTCGCCTTCCTCATCATCGCTTTCCTCGACCGAAACTACCGTGTCCTCCCCAATTCTCTCCATGGCTACATGCCTTCACACCACCCAGGTCTTGTCGTGACAGACGCTACGATAGTCACCTGCTCCAGCCTCAACCCTTTTTCGTCATGCGACCTCGACGCTAAAGAATGGCACCGAGTCGACAAGGATCTATACCTCGGGAAAACATGGACCACCACCGCCTACCTATACGTCAGTCGCAAACACGAGGAGGACCTCACCGAGGATGACACCGTTGTCGTGGATATTATGGTCGGCAAGCTTCACCCTCCGCCAAAGGGAGAAACAGAGGATCTATGGGAGTCTCGTCCCGCGGGACTCTGGCTCAAGCGATCAGCCAAGAAGCAGGCCAGCGACTCTAATCAGGCCGTGACCGACCTGGATGTTCTATTTGGAGATGATGCCGTGGAGGCAAGAGACGGCTGGACTATCACTGGAACGCCTCTCCTTCTCAACACAGGTGGTACCCTGCCGTGCGTGCAACTAACCGTGCGCCGTGGTCCCCATCGCGAGATCAAGAAGCCCCAGCCCCGGATCCGAGATGACGGTCGATACAAGATCATGCAGATCGGTGATCTGCATCTTAGTACCGGTGTTGGCGAGTGCCGCGAGGCCGTTCCGAACACATACAACGGCGGCAAGTGTGAGGCGGATCCCCGTACTCTCGACTTTGTCAGTCGGGTTCTTGATGAGGAGAAGCCGGACTTGGTCGTTTTGAGCGGTGACCAAGTCAACGGTGACACGGCGCCAGATGCGCCAACAGTGAGTGTTCCTGTTCCACCTCGTGGATCCCTTTTTAACATGACCTAGGCTATGTTCAAGATCTTGTCGATCCTGATTGAGCGGAAGATCCCCTACGCCGCCATCTTTGGAAACCATGACGATGAGAAGACCATGTCTCGCGAGGCCCAGATGGCTATTATGGAGTCTCTTCCCTACTCCCTCTCTATAGCCGGACCAGCCGAGATTGATGGTGTCGGCAACTACTATGTTGAGGTTCTTGCTCGAGGCAAGACGGATCACTCCGCCCTGACCATCTACCTCCTCGACACGCACGCTTATACGCCTGATGAGCGCAACTTCCCCGGTTACGACTGGGTCAAGCCCAACCAGATCGAGTGGTTCAAGAAGACGGCTACTGGCCTCAAGAAGAACCATGATGAGTATACTGGTCGGCACATGGATATTGCATTTATCCACATTCCCCTGACCGAGTATGCCGACTTCAATCTCCCCCGCGTGGGCGAGTGGAAAGAGGGCGTGACTGCCCCTGTCTACAACTCTGGTTTCCGCGACGCCCTTGTTGAACAGGGCGTCGTCATGGTCAGCGCCGGACAGTGAGTACCCCGATAACATGTTGATCTGAATGACTGCTAACCCCAAGTTTAGTGATCACTGTAACGATTACTGCTCTCTCTCCTTGACAGGTGAGGGAGAGAACAAGACGCCGGCCTTGTGGATGTGCTACGCTGGTGGCTCCGGTTTCGGCGGCTATGCTGGCTACGGTGGCTACCATCGCCGTGTACGTCTCTTCGAGGTTGACACCAACGAAGCTCGCATCAAGACCTGGAAACGGCTCGAGTATGGTGACATCGCTGCCCGTATCGATGAGCAGATCATTGTCGACGGTGGCAAGGCCCAGGCCAAGCCCAATCCTTCATGAGTATACGACGCATTGCTTTCTTCTAGGACGCACCTCGAGGATTCATCTCGCCCGTTTTATATACACTTTCTTGTATCCATGTTTTGGGACAGTGTGCTGTCGTTGGAGCCAGTCGCTACCCGTCTATAGAATGGGGCGGTCCTTTTTTTTCTGTTTTACGAAAACTGCGTCTTTGGGTGACATCAAGGAGCACTTGGAAATAGGGTGGGTTGTTTTTGTATACTAGTGGGAAAGAGGTGACGATGGCATAACACAGCGTCGGTTCTGTTCTGTTCTGGTTGGAGTTGTTCTCGGGTGCCACATTTGATACGTCATGAATACTATTCGGCTTCTTGGTTACCCTACACTATCTTGTGATTTGATTGTGACTTGGGTTCTATGTACAACAGTCGAGACTATGCCTAGTATCGTGAAGCTTTTTAAGGAGATGAGGTAACATGGTTCTATTTCATCCGTCTAACTGGGCTATTTCTACCTTGTTTGCTCTACTGTGTCACCGTTACCCATTTTCACCACCTTGCCAAGCCCATGACACCGCCTTGACCTTGACCCTATTCTGAAATGTCGCATGTTAAGAGGGACCAGATACATGACATTCGTTCCATTATCTTATAAAATTGAGGGAATTTATTTTATTAACCCTCATGTCAAGTCTTAACATGTATCCCCTTACTAGGTAGTATGTTTGTATGCACACAATTTAACCTACCCTATGCCCCTTTGGTCTCACCCTGGGGATCACTACATTCACAATAACGACTTACAACAGAGTATAATAGCCTCCATGGTAAACATCTGTTTCTTTGTTCACAATATAGCATTCAACAACGAATATGCTCTTTAACAAGGCGTGTATTGCTCCTCTTTCCTGCTATATACCACCCCTCGACCCCATCTTAATCAACAAAAAACCTCCCCTCATGAGCATCTCAAGGCCAAAAAAGACAAGACTCAATGTACTATCCCAGTCCCCAACACCCCGTTCGACCCTCCCTTCCATCCAGACGCCATCCACCACCACCCATTTGTCTAGATGCTTATTGCAAGAAAAAACAAAGGGGGAAACAACCCCCGGTATACACAGATGCAAGCAATTAAAAGAAAAAGAAGTCGAAAAAAGGTTTGGTATCGCTGGGTTTCTCTTTCCACCACTTGTAAGAGGTGAGAAGAGAGGTCAAGAAAAGTGAGTTGGTGCGTACACCAAAGGGGGATATCAAAAAAGTTTGAGAAAAGGGAAAAAGATAATGATGCAACAAGAAAGTGCGGATATGAATATGCTTGGAATGCAGGTACAGTAGAAAGAATAGGAGTTAAACGCTCCTTTGTGAAGTGAGAGGGAGCAACTTAAGCGGTGACAACCTCTTGATGGACGAGTCTCAGAACCCAGCCTGCCTCGGCGACACTGGCGCATTGGAAGCACCACTTCTTGACGTTGCCACCTGTGGGACCTGTGGCAGGGACGACGCCTACGACGCCATTGTGGTCTTTCATCTCCTCCCAGACACCACAGACAATACCACGGCTGCCCATGGGTGTGAAACAGCCACTGCCCAGGACTGCATCCAGAAGCACAACAGGCTGGTCCGAGTCTTTGCGAGGGATTGTCTTGACCGTGATGCGCTTTTCCAGTCCGTGGTCGGCTCGGAGCGCCTGGTGCCAGCCCGGTGGCGGTCGTCGGATCGACAGCCTGCAGTTGCCATAGTCTTCCCACTTAGCTGCCGATACGAGGAGATGGAGTCGGATCTTGATGTCCTCGGTGCCAAAGTTGGCCGGGCCTCGTCCACTGTTCTCGACACTGATAGAGGGCGAACGTGGGGTAGCTCCGCCCCAGGATGAGGATCCCGGTGATTTCAGGCTTGCGCCGTAACGGCTGTTTCTGTCGACAGAGGAGCGAGCCAAGTTGAAGGGCAGGTTTGCAGCTCCTGTGAGTCTTTTGAGGAAGCTAGAGGCCGAGAGCGTGGATGAAGGGGTGGTGCTCGCGCCGTCATGGGATGCAGAAGGGGCACGAACTGAGCTGCGGTAGCTGTTCTTACGGCCGAACCAGCTTCGTCGGCGGCTGCTGGTGTCACCATCCTCGGCCGGAGGCTTGCGCTCACCAAAGCTCTTAAAACGAGCCTCGTTCTCGAGCTGGATGAACTTTTGGTTGTTGAGGCGAGCGTGGTGAACGGACATGTAGAGGTTGAAGCAGTCAGGGCCGTTCTGGCATCGGAAGCGGAAGTTACCTCCACCGTGTGAGTTGGCAAGCTGGCAATCTGACCTGACCGACGAGCGGATCTCTAGGTCAACTGCTGTGCTCTGGCGGATGAGGACGAGAGGAGTGAGGTCCAGGGCAAGGATAGGGGCTTCGTTTTGTTCGCTGCGGACGGGGAAGGCCTGGATCATGCCAGGTGTAACAATGACAGAGCAGTTATCCGCAGAAATGTCCTTCCACATGCCCTTGTCGGACCATCTTGAAATGGCGGCGATGAACCGCATGGCGCCATCTTCAGGCGCCATCTTTTGTCCATGGAGGCCAGCCTGGGATGCAGAGTTGGATGGCGTTAAGCTGACGGATGACCCGGACACAACAGAGTCGACAAGAGTTCGAGGCTTGGGCAGGGATGATTCCAGTTCCTCGATCAGATCCTCTGGGCGTTCTTCAGGAATGTCTTCTGGCAGGTCATCCCTGATGCTGAAGCCCAGCTCGGTCTCGGGAAGATCTACACTCTCCATGTCATCGTCGGAAGACTCATAGTCCGACTCGGTTTCTGTGTAGTCCTCGGTTTGATAGCTTCCCGTCAAGGAGGTACCAGACACAGACGATCCATCCGAGGGCAGGTATTCATGTTTGAGAGGAGAGGATGTCCGTCGCTTGACGCGGCTGCTAGGCGGGAGTTCGATGAGTGGCTTGGCGAACTGTGACTTGGATGTAGGCCCAGGGCTAGGTGTGAGCTCGCGATGAACTGGTGGAGCAGGTGCACCATCATTTCGATAAGACGGACCGCTAGAACTTTTGCGGATGTTGAGAGGATCAGGTTGCAGGTTCTCAAACAAGGGAAGCTGTCTATCATCATATCGAAAGTTGGTTTGGGTTGGTGTCCTCTGGAGATCATAATTCTCGGGAGACTGCATGGGAGGTGGTGTAGCTGGCGAGGCAGAGCGAGGTCGATACCTGGATGGAAGAGGCCGCTTGCCAGTTGGTGTAGTTGGCGTTGTTGGGCTGGCTGGCGGCGACTCGGCAACAGGAGATCGAGCCGAGTAGGAAGAGTGACGAGATGAACGAGATGAATATTTGCGAGAGGATCCTCGTACACCCACTGGCACATCCAGCATGTCAGGTTTCGAAGAAGACGGTTCCTCCTCATCACCAATCACGCTGGGCTCCGGCTCCCTCGGAGGGTAGGGCTTGACAGGTAGAATGTCCAGCCAATCTAGGATCTGGTCCTCGTTGTCGGTTGTGAGTGTGAGCAACTCATGCCAGGGCCTGTCATTGTGTGATCCCCGAATCATGACTACCATGTCAAAGTTGCTGTCTCCTGTCCGTGCAGAGATGAGCTCAACGGGAACAGGAGGGAAAAGAAGAAAAGATTTTCCCTTGACACCGTTTTCGCGAATCAGAATGTCTCCCTTGTCTTCGGGATGGCGCAAATTGTCTCGGTGCACCAGCTCAATTTGACATTCCAGTCGCTGGCCGTTGGAGTGCGACAAGTCAAGCGAGAAAAAGTCCTTGGCGCTGACCTGGCGACTCGGCTCGATGTAAACAGCCTCCATGGGGCCAAGTGTTCGAAGATCACGCGCTCTTGTTGTGTCGGTGTTGATGGCATCTTCATCCGTGAGTCTAGCCATTTCCTCTCGGTGACGACGACGGGCCTTTTCTTGCAGGTCCTCGAAGTCCCTCAACAGATCATACGTGTCGTTGGTTGCGATGATAGAGTCGACACATTTGAAGAAATTGGCCATCTGCTTCAGTCGCAGCACAGGTCTCTTTAGAAGATGAGCGACATCTACTCGCTCTCCTGTGGAATCAATAATATCACCAGACTCATTTCTAGGCATAGCGCCAATCAAAGAGTCTTCGTCTTCAGGTGCTCCCACTGCGGGAGCAAGGTTGACCACGAGGTCCTGGAATCCGAGTCTCCAGGCATCGAGATACTTGTGGTAAATAGGGACGACGCCATGTCCCCAAGAGGCCAGACGGCGAATATCCGAGACAGGCGCTTTGTGGTGTGCCTTTCGGAGCTTTTCAAGGGCGACGCCCATGTGAACAACCGACTTTGAGACAGTATCAGTCTTTGTAGTTGGGGCTGCGGAGCCAAAGAGCTCAGTTGCATTGTCGCCATTGACCACTTGAGAAAGGAGAACAGGAATGACACCGTCGACGAGTGTCTTCAGTTCACGAAGATAAAGGTTCTCATCCTCAGCAAATTCCCTGAGAAGGTCGTCATTCGTCACATCGTTGGGTCCGCCTCTGCTCTTGCGGATGCTGGGTCGTGATCGGTTGCTCTTGATTCCATTGGGAATGTTGTTGTCATCAGGCAATGACAGGACGGAAACAAGGTCGGAGTGACGCGTCAGTCGTCTCTTGAGACTGGAGCCCCGCTTTTGGGACTTGGAACGTGAGCTCCCCCTTGTGAGGACGGTTGATTGAGTGAGGGTGGAGTGGGAAACGTCCGAGGTCATATCCGATTCGACGACACTAGAGTCCTCCTCGGACAAGATTGTTGATAGTTCATATTGTCCATTCGTTGGCGGTCGAAGTCGAGGTCCTGCCATTCGAGCCGATGGCAAGTCCATACGGTCATCACGATTTGGAGACATGACGCGTTCTTGGCGGTCAACTGGCTCCTGGCGAGCGACCGGTTCCTGACGGTTGACTGACTCTTGACGGCTGACTTGCTCCTGATGCTTAACTGGCTCTTGAGAGTTAACTCGCTCCTGGTGGCTAACTCGCTCCTGAGGTCGTTCACGTTGCTCTTCAGGAGACATAGATCTTAGGGCTCCCGACATTTCGGCCTTCGGGGGCTTGGAAAGCTCCGTCTCCGTCCAGTTCTCGGTTGAGTCGTCATAGGTCAATTCATCGTCGTAACGAGAATCATCATAATGGGAGTCGTCATAGTGAGAGTCGTCATAGCGGGAATCATCATATCGCGAGTCATCGTATCGCGAGTCATCATAGCGAGAGTCATCATGTCGAGGGTCGTCATATCTGGAATCCGTAAACTCAGATTCGGCGTCATACTGTCGCTCCTCTTGGCTCTGGTAGGTCTTTGGCTTGGGAAGATGGTTGCCAGACTCGCCTTGGAAAGCCTCCTTCAACATCCCCAGGAGGTAAGCCTTTGGTCCGGTCTTGACAGGCGAGGCTGTGTTTCTCGTTGCTCGAGTTCTTTTCAGGCCCGGGCCGCCCGGTGTCTTGGTTGGTGGCTTTGTGGCTTGTCGCTTCGGTTTGGGTTTCGGCTGCGACCGAGACTCTGATGATGTTTCTTTGACCGTCTCTTGCTCTGGATCAGATTCGGGTTCTGGTTCTATGTGCGGCTCAGGCTCTGGCACAGATTCCACCTTTGGTGCTGGAGCCTTTGGTACTGGAGCTGGCTTAGGCTCCGGGCGAGGCTCCTCTTTCACCGGCACTGGCACTGGTACGGGTACTGGCACTGGTGCGGGTGCCAGATGTTCTTTCGACGCAGCCTTTTCAGCCAAGTCTGGCTTGCTCATTTTTGAAACCGATTCCCTCCGTTTCTCAACACGAGAGGACCTTCGGCGGCTCTTGACTGTCTCTGGAGAAGAAAACATGTCCGAAGCTTCTTCTAGGGGGGTTGTTGCCGGCTCAGTCTTTTGCTCCTCAACAAAGGGGTCGACGGTATTGTTAAGCCATTTTTCGATGCTCGGGGGATTGTTTGGTGCGGCTTGTCTCGGGGGCTCGTTCATCTCATGAATGATCTTTTTGCCCTCTTCCATAACCTTCTTGAACACCTTGGGCATTGACTTGAAGCTGGTGTTTCGCTCGACCTTGGGGCGCGCCGGGCGCTTGGGTCGACTACGAAGAGGTCCGCCGCGTGCTCTTAGGGGGAGATCGAGCTCAGTAAAAGCAGAGTTTCCCCAGGGAATATCCCCAGGGATATCGGCGATGGACTTGGCCAGGATGCTGGAGGACAGGTCGGATCCATCCAGCTGAGAAGACTCCAGAGTCGACTCGTCCTCAGGGACCCATGTTTCTTTATCCTTGTGAGTCGTTGTACCTGGGTGGTAACTCTTGGGCCGAGGCTTCTTCCCTGATACGCTCCGGCGCTTTGTGGGCGTGTCTACCATCGAATCATCCAGCACATTGGGTCGTTGCTCGGACTTGCCTCCTGTCCTTGTCGTCTTCGACAATTCGGATTCGCTGTCAATAACTCTGCTTGACAGTTCAGATGACGCCCCTGTAAAATCCGTCCTGGACAAGTCTGAATGCTGCTTTCTCCTTTCAGACTGCATACTAGGCCGTCGAGAGGTTGGAGCAGATTTCAACCGTAACCTGGCAGTTCGTATTGATCCAGGTCTCGAGGTTCCGGCATTGGATGATACCTCGCTCATGGGCCTTACCCGAATTCCATCGTCGTTCGGGTTGATCGGGGTCACTCGAATGCCGTCGTCGTCCAACTTCTTCATCGGTGTTACTCTGATACCATCATCCCCTGCTACCGACTTGGCAGTTCGCATAGGTTTTACTCGGATACCGTCGTCTGTCCCCGACACTGACTTGGCGGTTCGTTGGGCCGTTACTCGGCTGCTGTTGACATGACTCGGTGTCATTTCGCTAATTGTCTCTCCCATGTCGCTCATGAATTCGCTATCAGTATCCCAACAAGGCCTGGATCCCACTGACTTGGAGAACCTGTGGCTTCCTGAGGGCGGTGTGTCAGGGATCTCGACCTTGCTTGCCCACGCCTTGACCTTGTTAGAGACAGACGGGTTGGCGCAATTGCGTGCGACAAAGTCCTTGGGTAGCGGAGCAGGAGTCGAGAACTTTTCGGCGGGGGCCTTCTTTGGGAGACTCTTTCGGTTCTTGCGCCAATGTTCGTCGCTAACGACTCGTTTCTTCGGCGGCGGTTTTGCTGGCGTGGGCTCCGGTGTCTTCTCGTCCTCCGTGACGAGACTCTCCTTCGTCTTGTTGTTAGGCTTCTTGACCTTCTTCCTCATCTTGATGCGGACTCGGTCCTCCTCCGTCACACTCCTAAAGTCGTCCTCCTTGAAGGCAACGTCGGTTGGTTCGGTCGCCGCATCATCCGGGTCCCCATCCACCATGGCGGCAGCATTGGCCTTCTGCCACTTCTTTACACGATCCCTCACTCCGCCGGGAGGCTGAAGCCGCTTGACCTGTGACTGTTTCATCTCATGACGCAGCTCGGCCTTGACAGCCTCGAGACTCATTCGCCTCTGGCGGTCAGCGGCTATTCGGGCGGGCGACGGTCGACCCATGAGGAAATCGTGGAGGAGGGTCGGCTCTTGCTTGAAAGACTTGGCTCGCGGTCGAGTGCGGCCTGTAACCGGAGCCGGCGCCGACTTGGGGGTCGCCTTGGTCTTGTCATCTTTGGAGGTGGTGGCAGATGGTGTAGGAGTCTCGGGGTCTAGTACGGCTTCCTCTGGAGAGGTAAGGTTTGTTGATGACATGGTATCAGCTACCTAGGAGGAGAGGGGAGTGAGTTCATGACACGGCAATGGCGGGGAAGCAACGTGGTTCGCTTAGGGGATGTGTGACTCGAACGTACCTTGAGCTTGGTAACATGCTGAGCGGTTGTTCAGGAGAGGATCCAGTAATCAGGTTGTGATTTGTGTATGCGATGCGAATCGTCTCTATATCGTCAAGCGGTTCTCGAATATATCCAGCGGTGTATCGATCGGAAAGTCCGGCAAAGTTTCCAATAAGCTTTGGGTGACGAGGCGGCATAGACGGAGCAGCCGTTGAACTGCACATGCGTGTATGGTGTAATGTATTGTAATGAACGGATAGACGTGACGCAATGAATAGGGAAGCGCAATACAGAATCGAAAAAGACGATACAGAATGGGTACCGCCAAAGGAAGACACGGGTTTGTTGTGCCATCCACGTCGAAGAGATCGGGCGTCCCAGGAGTAGAACCTGGAGGTTGCATTGCGTAGGTCGTCCTGTCGTCTTCGACTTGCTTGCTTGCTTGTGCCGTGGGTTGTCCCCAGTAACCAAATGGGACCCACCTTTGGTAAACAAGACGGGAGACCCCGCCCTATCAGGGACGTCGGTTCGAGGGTCAGCTGTGGCGCCGCGATGGAATACAGGGGGCCTCAGTGGAGCATGTCCAGTGGGCTCTAGCGGGTGGCTTCACCGTCTGGGCGACCTACCCGATCTCCGGTCCAAGCCCAGATGCCCCCTACTGTAAGTTATCTCGGCCAATTTTGTCCAACACCATGAGATGGATCGGCGAGATGAGAATGTTTTCTTTTTCTTTGTTCGATGTACTTCATCTGGTTAATATTTTCTTCTCATCCGTCTTATCTGTCTTCTTCTTCTCTCCTCCTCCTCTCCAACAGCCTGCTCGACGTCCCGCAGGCGGCGAATCAAGCATCAACAACAATAACACAACATTCTATATCGACAAGGGTGACCCTCCCACACTTTGACCAAACAGCCGCTAACTACCATGCTTCGGCCTTGTTTTTTCCCTCGTTGCTGACGACAACCGCCTAAAGCAAGGAGCAGACTACCCATCCAATCTCTGCCCGAGAGATTGCAGCCATGCCCTCTTTCTCAGAATCCATGGATGGCTGAAAAAAATGCCATGCGCTGCACTGCGCTTCTGTGTTGGCAAAAAATACGCACGTTGGGCATCCATCGACTATGCGCGTTACATGCATGCGGCTTCTTTTAACCCGTGGTTCGTCGTCTCTTATCCAGTCACGATTCGCGGCATGGATCTCGCTTCTGAACTTTCATGTATGATGGGATATACCGCTTCTTTGATCGACCCGCCCACAGAGTCTCAGATCTCGTAGGAACTGGAATGGTGGCGCCGCTATTCTCGTCTTCCCGTCTACCGGGATCGAACGAGATTTTTGACAGTTCAGCTCCCTTGGACATTTAATGTTTCGGGAACCGTTTAAGCTTGTGCTTCCAGACCATGCCGTGCCCGTTGTCCCGGGCTTGGACCCTGTAACGTTGCCGTCCTGATGAGGGGATTCCCGGTCATGTTTGCTCACCCTAGAGCCAATTGGCCAACGTGAGCGGCTCTCGTTTTCGTGCACATGCCGGGGTCGACATGCATCCCGGTCTAAAAGGTATTTATGACAGGTTACAGCTGTCTTTTCGTAATTGTGTAACCAAAGGTGTAAGTACAACCGAGACGGTGAAACAGGGCGTCACTAAAGAATGCTCCACGAGTATACAATGCACAATGTCAAGTTGTCAAGATCACAGTTATAAGTAAGTATATTGCCCAAAACCAAGGTATCCTCAAATCCAAATAGGTATCAGAAAACGGATTGCTCCGATAGAAATGTAATAATAATGCTCCCATGCTGTGTATCCCGCTTCAAAAGTCCACCCAAAAGCACAACCTGATAGTCTCCTCGATGAATCTGCCAAGACTGATCAATCCGAGGGAATGCAGTCTCTCCTCGTAACTCCGACCATGCAGATGAAGAGGCAAGGGAAAACAAAAGAAAACAAAAGAAAAGAAAAGGAAAGAAAAAGGGCAAAAAAGATATGCAACACCGAAACACCGTGTTATGCAAGACCATGTCCTCCGACCATCACTGACCCTCTCTCGCCGGCAACATGAATCGGACCTTCTTCTTGGGCTTCATAGCCCTCTTACCATCACCATAAACCTCATCATCGCCGACATCACTCGGCGCAGCGACGCTGCTCCCCATGTCGCTCATCATCTCCTCCTCCGTCTCCTCCTCGATCGACCACACATCTGGGCTTGGCTCCCTCCACAGCTGACCACCCGCCGCCGCTCGACGCCGCGCAGTGAGGTTTCGCGACGATGCTCCGTGCCGCCCGCGACCTCGACCCCTTCCGCGAAGTTGCGAGTTGGAGAAGGAAGCCGGCGAAAGGTGAGTCGTGTTGGAAGACTGGTTGAAGGCGGGGCTCTTGGGACGCACGGGGGGGTGACTGTTGGCAAAGATGTCCTGCAGAGAAAGAAGGCCATGCTTGCTGGGCGAGAAGCTGATGTATTCCTCATCGTCGTCCTCTTCGTCCTCGTTGTTGGATGTTGAGATATCAGAGCTTGTGTCCGGAGAGATGGGGCGAAGACCTGGCTTGCGGAGGCCATCGAGGGTGGATGGGCTCACACTGCGGACGATGGGACGAGGTTGACTGGCGTCTTCGATGCCTGCATCAAAGTCCATCATGACTTGATCTAGGTCATCATCATCCATGTTTGGCGCCGGTGTGAGAAAATATGTAAGGGGATCATCGTCGATATCATCCAGAGATGGAAGCGGATCATTCTTTGTTGAAACAGTTGGCTTGAGGCGCACCTGAGTAGGTGGCCATGAGTCTCGACGAGACCGCATCTCAGATTCGGTCGGCATGAAGGACATGCGAGTGATGGGTTGGATATGAATAGGTTGTTTGTTGAGACCCGCAAGTGATGGCGTGCGATGGCTCTTTATAAGTGGGCGGCACGAGAAGGGCTCACCACAGCTGATCGAAGTACGACTGGAAAAGAAAGGTTCGCGAACCAGGCAAACCGACCCTACCGGCTAGGCCGGCGCAACGAAAAAGGACTGTTGAGGCTGAAGAAAGTGGAAGCCTGATATTGTTCCATGGGATGACCAAGAGAGTCACACACCGAAGGCTGCTTGCACTTTGGAAAGTCCTTGACTGAGAATACTTGACAAGAAGGATGGGTAAAACGCTAGACAAAACTGATGATTTCTAGGCTAAACACGAGAGAGGAGGCGATACGGCCTCACCTATATATGTTGCCCATCGACCACGAGCTCACTTTTTACTCACGCTCACACACACACCTTTTGGCAGCCTGCGAGACACAGGCAGACGAGACAATCAGCCGTGCCCGCCCACCCCAAAACGAGGCCGCGCAGGCCAAGAGAAGGAGGGGTGGAGGGGAGGGGGGATAAGAAACAGGGCTGGCAATCAGTCACAGCTGTATCCATCCAGTCACATCCTGGAATTCCTGTAAGCCCCCAGAGGCCTTGTGAAGAAGACGAATGGTGGTGATGGACAGGGCTGCCCTCGCACGTGAAGCCCTCAGCCCGTCGAGCCTATGAGGCATCGACGACGACGCCACGCGTCCGCGATGGCGGTACGCTAGATGGGCTCGGCGGTGCTGGAAATGGAAAGTCATGGGTTCTTTGAGCTAGCGGGTTCGTGAGGAGCTGAAGGAGTTGGTGGCTGACGATATCAGCTCTTCGTTCTACGTCTTCTAAGGATGGGGGAATGATAGGCAGTTGTGGGATGAACGGGTTCACGCAGGGTCCTCGAAGCTAGCGCGGCAGCCGCCCAGTAAAAGGGCGTAGGATGAGTAGTGATCGACATTGCAACGATACGGTCCCAATGTGCCATTCACATTCACCCACCATGAGCAATAATCTTGTTTACGGGCGTCGCGGTGGCTGGGGGGTTGCTCTTTTCAATAAAAGAGTGAGACACGGACGACACCATCTCCAACTCCCAAGGTGACCATCTGACTGTGTTTTCCCCTCTTCCATAGTCCGGCCAGGCCGGGTCCCTTCTGAGGGGTAGTCATGCTGGACCCCTTGGGAGCTGGCCATGATTCGGATTTGCGATCGAGGATTCGAGGCGAGATCGATCGCCGTGAGGCCCCCAGAGGTCTCCTGCATGGTGCCTTGCAGCACGTCTGGTCCTTGTAGCGTGAATCTGTTTAGGTCCACGTTTGGGCATATGTCAAGCACGCGAGGGCATCCCCAGATGTGCTCGGCCTTGGAAGACGATGCCTTAGTCTGATGGGGGTGGTCGCAAGTCTAAGCCACGAGGTCCGTTTCTTTTCTTGAAACCCGGGACAAAGTGATCAGTCGAAAGGTTCGGAGCCTCCATCGTCATCATCGAGTAGAAAACCGACCGGGGTACGGCTTATCCGTCTTGGTATTGTCCCGGTAAACCCTTTAACCCTTGTTCGGGATCATCAAATATTACGTGTGTAAGGCCGTTGTTTCCCAACGAGGAAAGGGTGACATCCAAAAGGCCAAAAGCAGAAGATGAGTGGTGTGTGTGCGCCGTGAATACCATCTCGTAAAGGCCTCCTCTGATTTCTAATTTATTCCCCCCTTCGTGTTGATGGTGGCCTCTGGCCCATCCCCCCGTGCTACCTGACCTGAGGGAAAAAAAGGGCCCAGCCAGCCTCCCCCAGATTCCAAGAAGTCAATCCTGCTTTTTCTTTCAACCTGAGTCCGTGGTTTGTCTCGTGGCTGATCCCATGACCATCTTTCCTGGTTTCGGAGGGGACCACCCACACCTTATGGTACTGTACGCAAGCCACGGCCCTCGGTCTCGACTGGAAATAGAGCGTTCCGGTCGTTTCTCGTCCGGCAGGAGGATGGCCGAGACACATTTCCCCTCACCAAGAAGCATCGTCATTGTCGCGCAAGCGGGAAATGTCTGATTGATAACACACCCTCAGACTTGAGCCGATGTGGTTAGGGAATGTCACCTTTCTGACCTTGAGCTGTTTGAGAGCGACTATGTGCCCCGTGCCGAGGCGTCGATAGCCGCAACGCAATCTGGTCGATAGACGAGACCCAGAAACTGAAAACGCCCGTCAGAGCGGAACGGCCCCTCCGCTCGCGGGCCGCAATTGTGGGCTCGGTCCCGGACGCTCACCGGAAGACCCACATTTGGCAGTCCGACAGGTCACAGTGGGGGATGGACTGCCGCACACACTATATAAGCTGGGAATGTAGAGATTACAGAGTCAAGACAAGACGTACATGGAATGTTATAAGCTCTTCCATATAGTCGTACGATTCTGTGTCGGGTTGCCTTGTGTTGCGGTATGATCTGTCACTGAGCCTGTTACGTGTGAAGCAACTTGCTGTTGTTCCCTCACTATAAGCAAGTGCATGAATGTTTCATTTATTTATTAATACATTAATACACCTCTCGGGCATCAAGACATGGTGTTCAAGAAACTCGAGGGATCCCACGAGACGACCGACGGCATGGCAAACAAGCCATCCATGGTATCTGTGCAGTCGAATGGCTGCAAGCCGAGGTCATCGAAGAGCGGCATCTGTCCCCCATTGAGATCAGCTAGAGTCGATAGTGTGTCCACCACCACACCTGGATTCCTCAGCTCCGGATTCGAGCTCTGTGAGTCGTCGACGTTGGCGAGTCTGTGCGCTCGGCGGAACCATAGCCTGTCTAATAGTCTCGCGTATCTCGCTGCGATGTGGTTCTCATCGACAGCGGCTGTTTTGAGTACCGAGATGAAGCGTTCCATGAGGGAAGCTGTGTGGACGTGTTTGCCTGAGGATATGGCCCCGCATGCATGGGCCTTGTAAAGGAAGACGGAAGAATGAATCTCATATCGTGACAGGGTTAGCTGGGATGTCTTGCATCTGCCCAATGGCAACTCACAGATAAAAGCGTGCTGGCATGTATCGCAGATGCTTCACAGGATCGATATCGTCCGTCACGATTCGAATCAAAGCCTCTGCCGCGTCAGCAGCTTCGTATATATGTCGGGCATCAGGGCTTGCCATGGCCGAGTCGGGGAAGATTATTGATGGCCGAGATCCATTTGATGGATCGGAATTAGTGTCGTTTGTTACAGATGCACGATAAATAACGGCCTGGAAAGCGAACGCGTTGACATAGAGCCTGAGGTATTCTTGCATGAGGCTTAGACAGCTCCTGAGATGTGGTGAAACGCCGAGCGATGTCCACGCGAGTTGCCACGCGTGCATAGCCTTTGTGGTGTCGTCAACGTATTTTGTGTAGTCACCCCGCGTCATGAGCTCGGCCGTCCGTGACCTCGAAGCGAAAAGGATATCGTGGGCGTTTCCAAACAGTGTTGTTAGCTCAACTTGGGCCTGGATGAAAGAGGCAAAATCCTCGTCACGGGCCCGCCGGGGTTGTAGAGCTGGAAAGTCATGGGCCATGAAGCGCGCTGACAGAGCTGGACCTCTGCACCAAAAGGCTTGTCCCATACGGATTGATATTTGGCGATCTGAGAGATAGGTGACTGAAAGTGTGAGTTTGGTGTCAATGTTATGATGGGAGAAGTGCTCACAAGTCCAGGCCAACCGCTCGCGATGGACAGAATCGAGGTCGGCGTCATTTCCCTTGAATCCCCTATCTTCTAAGCGTAGTAGATACGCAAGCCTCACAGCAAGGCCAACTATCGACCAAGCTGACGCTTCATCTCCATCATCGACTTCGCTCTGATTGTGCAAGGTCCATTCACCCATGAGCAAGAGTCCCTCGACTGTGCCGACCTTGCGGACGCTGGCCATGCCCAGGACGACGTTGAGGATAAGCCCTCGTATATAATCCCATATAGCCTTGTGGATGTCGGCAAGGTCAGGACGGTCTTTGGAGGCAACGACGAGGATGGCAGTTAGTAGGAATGATTCATCTTTAATGGTGTCGAGGATGCATTCGGGTCGTAACACGTCTGTTGGGACGATGGGGAAGAAATGGTGGTAGTTATCGGCGTAACTGATCTTTGTTAGCGGGACTTGACTCAAAGCGTGGTCATTCTAGTTTGGGAGTAGAAGATAGCTCACTGTCGTAATAGCTGAATCAGGATAATAGGGTCAACTGCTCTATCCTTGACCAGCGGATAGTCGTCGAAGGTGACCTCACTCGGAGGCCCTGGACCGGGGCGCAAGTGGCCAGGCCCACGAGGCGTCTGTATTGAATAGGCCGAGGGCGTCGCTCCAGGTCCATTCGACAACCCGTCCATCAGCCCGTTTGGAGTGTGTTGATTCTCATCGGAAGCATCATCGTCACCTTGCTCGCCAGCGGCATGGCAGAGCATCATTAAAGCATCGCTAGGGTTTTGCAGCTTATCATGGACCGATTCCTCGCCGGTTTTAGTTTGCCTGGGCGATACATGATCGCTCGAAGAAACGGAGAGAGCCGTCTCAGGGCGTCTCTTTGCTTGTTGGCGGGGACGACGAAGATGAGAGAAATCGCCACCTCGTCTTGAGCCAGCAAGAACGCATTCAGCACCTTCTCGAAGACATTTTTCACAAGGAGGCTTTCCAGGTTCACCAACAGTGCCTCTGAAGATAAGAAGAAAGAGTTCAAGTCAGATGAAGAAGCTCAGGGGGGAGACAAGGGACCCACAAGTCGCAGCGCGTCTTGCGCGAACGGCACCTGACGCAGGCCCGGTACTGTCTGATACCCTGCCCTTTGGTCATGTCAGAAGCAAAAGGACATAAAAATTCGTCTTTAGCCGTCGGAGGGTGAAATGGAGAATCCGGGGTTGGCTGGGGATGATGAAGCAGAGTGGAACTTGCCCCAGACTTTGACGGCAATAGACGGATTTGACCCCCGCAAAAACAGGGGGAGGCTGTAGACGGCTATAGACGGCCGTGGGTTCATGACGACTTTGGGGGAGGGAATTGGGCTTGACGATTCGACAGCTATAGCGAACATGTATTGATGGCGACTTATTGGACTGAAAGAGGTGGACTGAGTGGATGTAATGGAAGCATTAGGCGGGGAATGAGTACCTTTTGTCGCCCCCAAGTCATGGTGGAAGGATATAAGACGTCTCGTTGAGACGCTTGGATCAACCATGACCAACCTCTCAAGTCACAAATCCATCATTGATTCTTGTGGACAAGAGACACTCTATTCTGACATCTCCCCTTCAAGTTCGAACCATCTTATCGCTTCATCATGGCTCCCAGCCGTCTCGAGTGCCCCCCTGCGGACACCACGCCTTCAACCCAGAAGTTCAAAGCGTCGAAGGGATCCTCGGAAGACCCCTATGGACACTACCATCCTGCCGATCCAAACACCTTGAGCCTCGAGTCCAATTTCGGACCCATGGAACCCGATACCATTGGATATCTTCAACCTACTACTCTCGACACTTCCTTGGAGGTTATGCACGAGCGATTCGAGAGAGACGGCTACCTTTTTGTGAGTGTGCACCCTATACTGGAACAAGATAACTGGCTAACTCATACTAACAGATCAAAGGATGCATCAGCAAAGAAATCTCCCTCGCCTGTCGTCGCGATTACTTTACACACATGGCTCCCAGCGGCCTCCTCAAGAATGGCACCGAGCCAGTCGAAGGCATCTTCTCAGGCGCCGACACACGAAAATACCTCCCACCTGGCAATCTTCGTCGCCTATTTGGCCTCAAAGATGACCCCGAGAGCGACAAATATGTGGAGCTCATGATCTCTGCTCACGAAGCCGATTTCTACGTCGAATTCTGCAAGAACCAGGAGTTACGTGACTTTGTCAGCCGCTTCACGGGATGGAAGAATCCTCAGATGCTTCAGAGGACCATGCTACGCGCCTTTGTGCCTGAAAGCGAGCTTACACCTGTACACTTTGACCAGATGTACCTCCGCGCTGGTCCTCCCACCAGCCTGACGGCTTGGATTCCCATCGGCGACGTTTCTCTCGAAGGTGGCGGCCTCATGTACCTTGAGGGCTCGACGGATATTGGCAAGAAGACTGAAGATGACTTTGCCAAGAACGCTCACAACCTTACTGATGAGGAGCGTGTCAGCGCCTTCAACAAGAACATGAACGATGGCGGTTTCCTTAGCCGAGACACTGTGGCCTACGGTAAGGAGGCCCGTAGAAAGTGGCTCATCGCCGAGTACGAGGCCGGCGATGTCATCTTCCACAACCCCTACATGGTGCACGCAAGTTGCAAGAATAGGGACCCCGAGAACAAGATCCGGCTCGCCACTGATGTGAGATTTGTAGACCCTGAGAAGCCCTATGACAAGGTAAGTGGTTTAACGCCAGATCTTGGATGCTTGCTAACTGATGGTTGTAGCGCTGGATGAAGGTCTACAGACCTCTGGACGGATTGTAAAGGATTTGGACTTTTGTTGTTGCAACGAGTAGGATAACATTGTAAATATGAGAAACATGTGTCACCACTACTCAAACTGCTCTGTTCAGTCTTGGACACAATAGAAATGACCTGTCTTTGGCGACGTAATGGGCGATCATGAGGATGGTGTGCTACGGAAGCTTCAGATCGACCCCATCTTGATAGAATCGGAACCTAGGAAGTTGAAGACATTCCTTTGGTAGTCCAGTTATCAGGACGGCTGTGAGCAGCTCAAAGATGACCTTTGAGAAAGATCTTCAGGCATATTTACAGCTTGTATCTTCATAAGTAGACTAAAGTTAGAAGAGACTTGGTAAAGCTTTGAATCGATTTTAGAGACTTCGTTTATCTTTTAGGATGATCATTGTTTAATGGTCATCTTAACTGTAGGGGAAGATTTAATAAGCATTGCGCCTACTATAGTAGATAATAACGAGGTTCACATGCCAATTCTTTTTTTAATGTATCAGGTAGAAGAGGCAGGACGAACGAGTGTGAGGCCATCGTGTGCTCAAACATCAACAAACCTTGCATCTCTGTTAAGTCATCTAGTACTTTGTAATTTTGGTAATCTTGGAAAGTTCTACACAGTTCATGACGCCATATCATCCACCCACGACGATGATGCTCTTGCTCACTCGGAGACCGAGGCTATCTTGACCTCCTTCTCACCGAAACATTCGGCCAGTACCCATGCCTTAAGCTTGGCACTACATTAGTGATCGGGCCCCCAATAGCCAAGATTTTGAATTTCTTAACTGTACTTTAGGAAGATGGTTTGACGTCTGAGCTGGAGTCTCACCTCCATGGTTCCAGACGGCAATGGATCGCTTGCCCACAAGCTCCAATAACCCAAACCACATTTCCGACCTCATGATTAGTGGAAAAAACACACCGTCTTCTCCTTCTCGTCACCTTCGCAATCTGGGTGTACTGGTCAAGTTTCCCCCGTCTACAACCGAAACCCCAGTCGGGCTGGCCCACAAGCCGACTGGGCTAGCCCCATTTCCCCGGACTCGACGAGATCCAATATGCGGAGAAAGGCGGGGGTCTAGCGAGGCATCTTGTCATCCCGTTGAGATAGCTCTAGCTAAGGTTTCTGCGGGGGTGGCTCGACTAACGACGAGGCTCCGTCTATTACCGTCGCTAGATCGACGACTCGGGGACTGACTCGCGATGGGGCTGTCGAGAAGTGGTATTAAACAACATGTATCTCTTCTAAAGATGCTCCTCGATCAGCAGAAGCTTGTCTATCTCAACACTCATCTTCCATCATCATCATGTTTCTGCAGAAATTTGTTCGCAATGACGCCATCAAGACGGACCCTCCTGAGATTTACAACCTCAGGACGGTTGTAGTCAGTTTGATAGTGAGTTTACCTAAAGCTGTTCGGAGTATGTGATGCGATGAGTGCTAACGATCATCTCAGGCATGCGGTGGTGCACTCCTGTTTGGTGTAAGAATCCAACCATTGAGCATGAAGATAATGATACTGACATAACTGAAAGATGGACATGGGTGTCATGGGCGGCGTTCTCGCCATGGACACATTCAAAGAGTAAGAGGCCACTGTCTAGCATGGAATCTCAACAAGCTAACAGCTGAAAAGACAGTACGAACTGATCGATAAACCCGCGACCGTCCTCGCCGACCTGTCGTCAAATATCGTCTCGACTATTCAAGCTGGAGCCTTCCTCGGCTGTCTCATCTCCATGTGGCTGGCCAACTACATCGGCCGACGACTATCTCTCATGACCGCATCCGTGTTCGTCTTTGTTGGTGTTGCCATGCAAGCCGCTGCCAGCGGTCACTTGGCAGTCATGTATATTGGAAGGTAGGAAATACTCCCCTCGCATCTCCTAGGTTTGAGTTGACATGCAGCAGATTTATCACCGGTATTGCTGTCGGCATCGCCTCTACCGTCAACCCCCTTTATGTGTCAGAAAATGCTCCACGGGGTATTCGAGGACTTCTCACAGGATGCTACCAGCTCTCAATAGTCACTGGCTTGACTGTAAGTTGTCACTGGCATGAGTGCTGTCCTCAGGGGTAAACTGACAACTCAACAGCTTGCATTCTGGATCAACTATGGCTGCGTCCTCCACGTAAAAGGACACGCTCAATACATCATCCCACTTGCTCTCCAAGCTCTCCCCGCCGTCATTCTCTTCGTGGGAATGATGTTCGCCAACGAGTCCCCCCGGTTTCTCGCCCAGAACGATTCCACCCAGGCACTCGCCGTGCTTTCCAAGCTTCGAGGACTACCCGAAGATCATCCCTACGTACGAGATGAAATGGAAAACATATCTCTGCAGCTTGAAGAGGAGCGATCCTTGTCCGCCAACAGCTCTGGGCTCACCCTGGTCAAGGAGGCCTTCACCGTTAAGTCCTACCGTCGAAGAACGTTCCTCTGCATCACTCTCATGATGTGGAGTAACCTTACGGGGACTAATGCCTTAACTTATTACTCTACAAGCATATTTAAAAGTGTTGGCTTGTCTTCGTCTACAACTGGTCTCTTTGCTACAGGTGTCTATGGCATTGTCAAGATGGTGTCGTGCGCCATCTTCATCTTTTTTGTCACCGACACTCTGGGCCGAAGGAAGAGTCTTTTGTGGACCGGAATCGTACAAGGCTTAGCCCTCTTTTATGTTGGGTTTTATGTCCGCTTCGATCCTCCGAAGCCTGACTCTCCTGTGGGCGCTACGGGATTTGTCGCTCTTGTAGCTATCTACCTCTTTGCTGCCGTGTACCAGTTCGGGTGGGGCCCTGTCGTTTGGACTTATTGCTCTGTAAGTTGATGATAAAAACGTGTTAATACAGAGACTGACTAGTGCGTAGGAGATACCTGCTGCTCGCATGCGTGCCCTTCAGATGGGCATGGCCACGGCCAGCCAGTGGCTCTTCAACTTTGTCGTCGCCAAAAGCACCCCAAGCATGTTTGCAACTCTTGGACGAGGTGGATTCGGCACATACTTTGTCTACGGATCGTTCTGTTTCACTATGGTTGTGTTTGCCTGGTTCTTTGTGCCAGAGACTAAGGGTGAGTCACGGCTCTCTCAATTGCCATACACAGTAATTATCTGGCTAACGATCTGCATAGGACTTGCTCTGGAGGATATGGATGAACTGTTCTCGCAATCCAACGTCAGGGCTCCTTTTACTCCTAGCCGCGTTGCTCGGGTCGAGGGAGAGAGAGTTGCGAAGGGGGATGCTGATTCCAAGTTTGAACATGTTGACAGGGTCTAGTTAATTGGTAATGGGCTACAAGTTACGATGTGAAGGACTGCAACGAATGGATTCAATATGGCTAGACCTCGATGGTAACTGTGACTAGATGGATGTGGTTCGGTCAAGACTGCATCTGAAACAGCGCCAAAACATGGGCTGGGTTTACAAAATCTCATACAAGTCTCATGAAACCCCAGCCTCCTCCTTATGATGAGTCTAGCCTAAGTTATGATGAATGGATGATTACCCTTGTCAAATCCGGGGAAATGCCCTATTCCTATCTCAGCATTTATACTCTCGAGCCACGTGATGACCTCATTGGACGACCAACGCCTTCGCGTCTCATCACTTCACAACAACATCCAAACGATCTCTCACTACTACACTCGTCCTGAACCTCTAATTGTCCCACTTACTTGACCCCTCAGCAGACGCAGCCTTCTCCGCCCTGCTGACGATCACATCTTAATAAGCCAAGCCACCTCGTACATACAACACATCAACCCCTCCACCATGACCAAAGTCGGCGACATTCCCACGGGCGCATTGCTGAGAATGGACATCTCATCTACCCGCGAGCGGATGCCGCTTCGCATCATCACCTTCAATGTTCGCTACGCGACAACCCACTTTGAGCCCCATGAGAAGCCTTGGGACGTTCGCTGTCCCAAGCTAGTCAACCAGCTATCCTTCATCACTGCTGGCCATGAGAGCCCATTCATCTGCCTGCAGGAATGCTTGTACCCACAGGTCAAGGATATCCAGTCGCGTCTCGGCGATGGCTGGTCGCACATTGGTCGTGGCCGCGGCTCCGGAGAGCATGACGGCGAGTTCTCACCCATCTTCTACCGCAGCGACAACTGGAGCTGCGAGCGCTCTGAGGTACGCTGGCTGAGCAAGACGCCTTTTGAGCCTTCGCGCGGCTGGGACGCTGTGTTGAACCGCATCGTCACCATGGGCGAGTTCTTGCATCGCGGTACGGGGACGCGCGTCATCGTCATGAGCACACATTTCGACCACATCGGCGTCAAGGCCCGGGAAAACAGCGCCAAGCTCCTCATCAAGTTCGCCCGGGAGTGGGGTTCCGGAGGTCTGGGCTCTCCGTCGGCCGTCCTCGTCGGGGGAGACTTTAATAGCTCTCCCAATGACGGCGGGTACAAGATCATGACAGCACCTGACTCGGGCATGTCTGATATCTCTCATCTACTGCCTAAGAGCGCTCACTACGGGAATCAGATCACTTACACTAGTTTCGGCAAGTACGATAGCTCCGGAGAGGGCTGGGAGGAGGCACGTATCGACTTTCTCTTCATTCAGGAGCCTCGGACAGCCCATATCAAAACCTTTGGTGTCCTGGCCAATTTCTTTGATGACGATGTTCGTGTATCTGATCACCGGCCTGTCGTGTCAGACTTGGACATTCTGGTTTGATGAAGGATGGACGAGAGACTTTCGGACTGTATCTTTGAACATGGCTGGGTAGCCGATGCTCTCTACTCAAGCAAAGCCTCCATTATTGGATAGTATGGATGGATAAGAGGATATGAACCTGGGTACTACGCAGGGTGATGCATGATGAGGAGAATCGGCTAGCATGATCTGAGACTCGACTCGCATGGCCGGTCTTTGTCCGAGGCACGCAATCTCCAACAAGTCTCCCATGCATTGATATTGGGAGTACGTGCGGGATAAGTCGGCGCCAGTCTGCAAATTGACGGACCTGGGAACATCAAGCACCACCACGATCTCTTTGGAAACAAGTCTTTGTACCGAGCCAGCCACAATACACACAAGTGCAACCAGAGTGTCAATGAAACAAGTTACCCAGTGTCGTGGTGCTTTTGTAAACAGGGAATCGATCACCGCAGGACACAGCATGAAACTCGCGACAAGGACGATTGGGCCATTTGGTATCGGCAGATGTTGTCTGCGCATCTGTCAGGAGACGCAAGATACA
The DNA here is from genome assembly GCA_030779165.1 of Fusarium sp. MBC 441. Taxonomy (NCBI): domain Eukaryota; kingdom Fungi; phylum Ascomycota; class Sordariomycetes; order Hypocreales; family Nectriaceae; genus Fusarium; species Fusarium sp. MBC 441. The sequence continues at coordinate 266,038 of JAPFTC010000038.1, forward strand.
ACAGGCACATCAACAAGAGTAAAGGGATGCAAAAGAGCTTACGATGCTGATCACCTTCTAGCCGAGGGCAAAGCACCTGAGTAGTGACAAGCATCTTACTAAACTTACTGGTCCCTGGGCTCGGCTCGAGGCAAGTCATCCTATCCACGTGAGACGGCGTATTCGCCTCTCCGACTTCCACCCGCTTCTACGCAATCTTATCTCGCATGAAGTTGCCTGCTGGCAAAAGCTTTGGTGGCGGATGGAAACTTTCGGGACTTGAGGCTCTTCGGGAGGAGAACAGAGGCATCTAGACGGAGGTGGAGGGGCGACTTGAAAGAGCGGTGAGTGAAGATGGTGGAGGAGAAGAGGGGTTTGGACTGGTCCCGACACCTTGTGTACTCGCCATCAGCTCTCACGGTTAATCCGGAAACACGATGTCAGTGATGCTTCTCTGAGAGGCTGACAGGTTGAGCATGGATGGAGAGATGCTGGGTTCCAAGAGAGATTGGGTGGGTGGGAGCCATCGAAAGAAGGTGGCCACATCTCTAGTGGTGCTATGCAACTTGCGATTGCGTGCAGCAGCATGTAACAAACAAAGCTGATCTTTTTGCCTTCAAATGGTCACTCGCTGTGCAAAGCCAACTGAAAGCTGGAAGCCCACGGCCCCAGGAAACAGAAGCCTGGAGCATCGGCCTAGTCCGTCTGTCCATGACCACGATTGTTGCAGGGCAGGTATGCTTGTCATCCCGCGACTAGTAGCTCTGGGTACAGTAGCTCCGGTCTAGCCTGGCCCGTCGTTCCGAGGGGGGACGAGCTTCCTCCATGGACGCGTCAACCCTTTGAAGGACATTCATTCATTGATTTGCTGTCAGATCAAACTACTCGGCGGTTTCTGTTATTCTCATGTCGTCCATGTAAGCCGTGAGAGCTAGTTCGCAAGAGCCGCATCCAAATCGACATGTTTCGGCGGTTGCCAGAAAGGACGAGAACCGTCCTGTTGTGGCTCGCTCAGATGAGTGTGGCACTCATGTTGCCCAACACCCTGTAGATGCGTCAATGCCTTGGATGCACATCGAGCCTATCCCCCCACAATCTGAACGCCAAAGCAAGCCATCCGAGAGACCGCGGGCAGGGATATTCCCGTCAGCTTCAGCTAGACACCACCCTTGGGCCCGTTAACGACTTCCACCCATCCACTCGATCCTGTGCCTACTGGAGATGGATAGGCAGAGTGAGGGAACACAGCAGGAGACTGTAATAGCTCTGAGATCTTGGGAAGTACAGCGCGTGACAACGGGCCGTCCGGACGCACAGCAAAGGCCAATCAAGAACCCTGAGTTTGCCGAAAAGTCCATCTCGCTGGCAAAATTCAAAGGCCGAGGCAGTGAACAAACAGTGAGTGGGTGTCCAGACGTGCAAGATTAAGGTGGCCAAGGTCCTTCAAGATGCTCACCTTGGGGAGGGTGTAGGGCAAAGAAGAGTGGGTGGGCTGGAATTCGAGGCCACGGTTCCATTGGACAGATATAGATCGAGTAACAACCTGCAGCGTGTTGTCGATGGAAACTCGGCATGTCACTTGGTCGATGCTTCGTACTGAGGGCCTTGACTGATGATCCCGCCAGTATGCACAAACCATTGCCTCGGCAGGTAAGCAACATGCCCAACAAGTCTGTTTGCTTGATAATCTCAAGGAGGCCACATAGGCATTGTTTCAAGAATGTTTATGCCGAGGCCCGCGTGATCGATTAGAGACAAGAATGGAAGTGATAGCTCAACTCTACCACCCCAACTTGAGTGATGAGGAGCCCTCAGACTGATACGGCTAAAAGCTGACCTCTGATGCTTGGGCGGAGGAGACGGAGGTCAGCCTCCGGGCGAGTAGCGGCCAGTAGAGAAGATCGGACCGGAGGATGGTGGAGATGAGTCACTTCCGGACACGGAGCTGAAACCGTCCATTTGAGCCGGACTGGTCGCGAAGCTGGACACGAGTCCATGCCGTGTCGATGGCTAGGAGCAGGGCCTCCATCGTACGGGACCCTCCCCGAATCGCCTGTACCCGGCGGAGTAGAATCATGTGGCCGCCCGAGAGGTATTGCGGAAAACGGGGTTCAAAGGCCGGGCTGGGCAGAGGGGTAAGGACCGAGCCTGAATGGTAGACTTGGACCTATGAGCACTGAGATTGGGGTTACGCGCCTAGCCGAGTAGGGGCGTTGGGTTTTGGGCAGCAGGCGTGTGCATGAAGAGCTGGCGGCGAAGAGACTTGGAATGAGCTGGGTCAGTTCAAAGCTGGCCTCTTGCAATCTTGAGACGATGGCGAGGGGATGAGGGCGGGTGTGGAAACATGAGGGACTTCTTGGAGTTTCTCGAGGAGGAGACGAGCCTGGATTGAGATATGGGGCGTGGTGAGATTTCATCGCGACACCTCTCGTTGTCCTATGAGTCAAAGCTATTCCGCGCATAGGCTCAACCGTGGCTGTCAAGTTGTGGATTTGACCCCAGACTCAGGATAACCCGATAGCATGCCACAACCAGGTTCATCGTGTCACGGGCTTGCTGTATTCCACGTGCACCCCGCGTTTCAGTTCTCTGTGGTTTCCAGTTGACGTCGATTAGGTTCCTTGTTGATACCTGAGCCCAGGGACTGGGACCAACTTTGGCAAAGGGCAGCCCGGTTAGGCACAAAAGTGAAGCCCGGAAGCGGCCTAAGCACGGCACTCAGTGGAGGTGTAGATCAATGGAGACGCCAGGACCCGGCACAGGAGGGGCGACAACGGATAAATCCTTGGACCCTCCAATCGTCTGCGGGCACGCGCCCCTCTCGATCGCTCAAGCTTTTGATATCGGCGCCTTAACGGCCATGTATGTACCCAACGGTCCATGGGGTATCAAAGAGACTCTAGGCTTGCTAGAGCCTGGCAAATCCGTTGTGGTCATCCCGCTCTATGGGCCTTGTGCTACCACATCAAGCTTTGGTGCCACGCGATGGCAAGCTTAGAATAGCAGAGAGGCTTGCCTGGCTGCTGTACACGGCGACAGCATCCCTGCCACGAGGAATCGTTGCAGTGTCCTGGTCTTTATGCAGAAGAAGGAGTTCGTTCATTTTGAGGCCGGCATTAGAATGCTGTGCCGGACAAGCTCATCCTCAAGCACAGAACCTGAGCCTGCTTCAACAGTTGTTCCTCTTGATTGTCAGAAACCTGTGTAGCATCGATTCGAGATAGCCGGCATCGTCAATCAGTCTGCCACTCTCGTCAAAGTCGCGGGGGCGGCCCGGCTAATGGCTCCTTGTCTCAAAGAACCCTGTCTGAAGCGAAGCTTCTTCCCGTGCTTCCTCTAACGTTCCGACTAGGATGGCCGTTGGTGTAAGAAGAGTACGGCATACACAGAGTTGGAGTATGGGTTAGGGCAAGGGCTCGAAATGTGCATTTCTTCTGAACTGGCGTTCGCATTTCCCTGTGTGCCGTGTTTTTGCAAGCTCATGACTGAGAGTGAGGCACAACGTCAGCCTTTCAAGTGGAAGAGTAGGGCGTGCAACAGCCTCACCGGGGCGTGTATGGTGGAGGCTTCTGGCAGGCAGGACGGATGACCTGGCCTGGCGTGACTGGAAGGACAGAACTTGCTGGACCAGCGCAGAAAAATCCGAGAGAGGGGAAAGGCGAGGGAAATTTCGAAAGAATCGTTGGATGAGGCGGCCGGAAGACAGCTCCACAGTTGGGCCTGCGTGCTTGCAACCGGTGCCAGGCCTTGTGAGGACTTCCCTGTCAGACAACACCCTGACCCGCTTGGAAGGCTCTCAACAAAGCTCGAGGCGCGACCTGGAAGCCTATCAAACGCGTCCGGCTGCGGGCCTTCGGGACACTATCTGGGGTTGCGTCGACAGATCAGATCCATTCTCGGCGGCGCGGTTTCGTGGGTAGCCTGACAGCAAGCACTGGGTCTCTGGGATCTGGGATCCGGGGCCTCTAGCCGCTAAGCCATAGCCATCGTCAGCAAGCCAGCTTAACCGCCTCACTTCCTCCGTGCCGCTTCATGTCTGCTCGCTCGCCTCTCGCCCATTTTGACGGTTTCACCTGTCGCTGGGCAGCTCCATGGCCATGAATGCAACCCGTGGGTCGTCTAAACGCCAATTGTCCAAGGTGGACATCGGCTATCCCCTGGGATTCGGGATGCAGGAGGGAGTCAGCCCGGGCTTGTGCTGGACATGATCCATATCTCTAGAGAATTCTGCGGATAGGTCGAAACGGGATGAATGGAGGCTTCGTCTAGGAACGCCAGCGAGTGAAACGGCGTGAGCGACCGAGGGCTGGTCTGGCCATTGACTCAACCAGGCACACCCTAGCTTGAATCCAACGATGTCATGAGTCTCGGCGGCAGCTTCATCGTCCAGCTCACTGCTTGTTGGTGGTTTTGGGCGGGATGGGATCCATAATCCATTCCCTTGAGAGACAGCCAACGCAGAGATCCAGACGGAGCTGCAGGCCCCTGTCCAAACACCCCTCTAAGCTGCCGCTATGCACCCCACCTCTTTATTTCTGGCATGATTCTGGTCATCACGACTGAGTCGTTGCGGGAGTAAAGAATTCAGGAGGCTGAGGAGCAATTAGAGCCAAGAATACTGACAGTAAAGATCACTTCTATTGTGATGGGTTGAGCAAAGTGAAGAAGGGGGAATAAGAACGCGAGTACGACGTTTGCCGAGGCGGGCCGTAGCGAGAGACAATCGTTTGTTTCTCGAGACTCCCCTGTCCCATGAGTTGTTGTTGTTGACAACTGCTGCTGCTGACGAATACAATCGCGACTTGCGAGGACCAATGCTTGTGGCTGGTGTCTAGGATGGACGATAAGGAGAGACGTCGTGTTGCGCAGTTGCTATAGGTGCTAGCAGACGTCGTTAGTTGCTGGATGGATGAAGTGCGAACTGGAGGGAGTTCCCCCACTGGCTCTGACCTCGCTGGTGCCAATGCTCGCTGATGAATCGAGGCAGCCTGGAACGGAGTATCACGGCTGTCATGAGCGAGTAAGAGATAAGATCTCTGCGTCTCTCTGCGTGTGTTTCTGTTTTTGTGTCAGTGTATCCGTCATTGCCCTCGTCGACTTGACGTGGTTGTGGCATGGAGGTGCAGGACAGGCCGTGCAGTGCTGTGCTGGCTCCAGCGTTGAAGTCGCTTGACTGATCGTCCCGTGAGTTAGGTGCACCCCCTCCCTTACTTCCTTCCCCCTTGCTTCCTGTGCTGGTGCTGGTGCTGGTGCTGTGTTGCAGCGTTGCGGTGCTGCTGGGTCGCACTTGCCCATTCTCGCACTCACACGCCCACAGCCTGAACCCACACGCCTGCCGCTTCCCCCATCTCACTCGCCGCACTTACTGTGTCTGTGTTGACGAAACACGCGCGCACACACACGCAAATTTTCTCTCTCACTCTCCCTGTTGTTCTCTGAGTCTCGCATGGACGTCTTGATGAGGAGACGACGGAGGCGTGCCTCGAGAATATTCTTGGTGATGTTAGTCATAGAGCTGCTGAGCTGGACTCAACGTGGCAGACAGGCCTCAAAGACCACAGCGGACGTTAGCGGGCTCTAGGTGCTCTACCGGTACCGCTGGGCCATTCCTCTGCACCACGACAGTGGATAGGTAAGTTGTGGATAGTCCTTAGCGCAGGCATTGGATGGGTGGGCAGGATTGCTCACGCCCCCCCCACACCCCCCTCTGCCCTGAAATTACCACCACTTTTATTAAAAACAGACCATCCCATCCATCCCATGCCCATCGACTCTTCCCCTCCTCCCCTCCTTCTTCTTCCCTTCCCCCATGACAATTCGATACCTTGTCTTTTAAACATACTTCTTATTCCTCGTCTCAATCGTCTTGCTCTCGCTTCAAGTCGAGCATCGCTTATTATCTTGACCATCTCCAGCTTCATTCATCGGCATCGTCACTAGTGTCTCTACCATTACGCCCTAGTCTATGCCACAATCGTCACCGCCTTCTTCAACCATCTTCTCAGCTGCAGCAATATTTTACTCGCAACTCATCCAGCCTGCGCTGCTCTCACCTACTACGACCCCGGCAACTCTCCTATGTCTGCCGTTCGACTCAACAGAAGGGGACGTTAAAGCACCGCCTACGCGATTGCATATATCGTCGCCGCTGTCGACATTCTCACCACCCGCATCTGCGATTGCATAGACTCGCCGTCCCGTCCCGCCCTAGTGCGGCCATTCCTGGAGACTGACGACCCCCCTCTTTGATCAAACGCTCCCACAGGACGACCAAACTCTGATCGCGCCACCCCGTGCTCCAACTCCACAATGTCATCGTCGAAGCATCACGTATGTTATGTTGAGGACGCCGAGGAGGATTCTGGCAGCTCTCACGTTGAGGGCATTGAGTCAACCCGTCGCTATGCCGTCTCGGAGGCTCCTGTCAGCTCCTCCTACAAGGAGCGTCCCAACACTGGTAAATCCCGCGGCGACAAGCGGTACTCCAACAACCGGAGATCCGACTCGTCGCCTAGTGATGGTTTAACCGACTCGGAAGATTACCCTCGACGAGAGGAACGCTCACGCCGAAATCCTGATCGTGAGGACCGCAACAAGGAACAACGTCGCAAGGAGCGGAAGCAGAAGGAAGCAGCAGTGCAACAGCAACGAAAAGTTCGCACCGATGCCAAACCACCCAAGGAACGCGAGCCCAAGCCTGTCAGGAAGCAACGTCCCGCATCTCTCAGTCATACACGGACTGAGCCTGTCGTTCAGCAATACCGTCGAGGCCATGTCGAAGATCCTTCGTGTTACGGCATCCAGCAGCCTGCCGTCACAGGCCGGCCCCGCGCTCAGACTCGTCCCAACAGCTACTATCCTGGCCAGGCCGGCACTCCCCCGATTGCCCACGCTGGCTGGCATCATGCTCAGCACTCCCAGCCGTCCTTCCCTACAGGCTCTTTCCCACCACCACCCGTCTATCCTGGAGCACCGTCTCCTTCTGTAGTCGGCGTGCCACCCTCGCCTGGTTCTCAGCATGGCGGTCCTGGGTTCTTCGACATGCCTTCGGGAGCTGCAAGTGCACACCTCAGGGGTCGCTTTGATCGACCTGCTTCGTCCATTGGCTTCCGTCAGCCACCACCACCGTCCGCCTTTGGATATCCGCCGGAGGAACCCGAGGAGGAGCCCGACCCTCGCCTCATCAGACGTGCCTCTCGATCCAAGAAGCATCAGCAACAGCAACTTGAAGATGACCGCAGGGCTATGCCACCCCCTGCTGCTATCCCGCGACCCAAGTCGGCATTGCCGCCAACCACTCCGTTCCGACCACCTCCTCAGCAAATGTTGTCTCGGCAGAAGCCCAGAACTCCTTCGCGGCCTCCGCCCACCACTCGTAGCCGTGTTGGGTTTGCTGATCCCCGAGGTTTCGATGACGAGGATCTTGCAAGCAACGCCGATCTGTTCCAAGACATGTCTCCTGAGCCAAACTACAACCATCGCAGCCAGGCCTTGACCCGTACTCGACGCCCCTCTGTCGCCTACGAGCAGCCTGGTGTTGACATCATGCCTGCTCGGCGTCGCAGAGAGTCTTTCTATGGGCCCGGTCCTGACCGTGCCTTGGGCGGTGGAGGCGTGAGCCTTGAGGAGGACAAGTACATGGACGCCTTGCGGTACCAGGACGACATCAACGGTGGCCCAGCTATGCCCCTGACTGCCGAGACCCTACGCAAGGCTAGCAACCCTCGTCTTACTGGTGGCAGTAGTCGTTCGACACGGAGCAGGAGCAGCGATAGCCGTGACGAGAGCGAGTACAAGCGAAGTAACACGACTGGTCTCACTCGGTCCTCATCCAGCGATACCGACAACCTCACCATCAAGGTCTCAGGCTCAGCCGTCGTGCGAGTGCCGGGTGCCGAGATTCAGTGCGCTGACGGAGGCGAGATCACCTTTACCAGCCGAAGTGGCGGCTCTCGTGTCGGTAGTGACCGGGCTAGCACCATCTACCAGATCGAGGACGTCAGGGCCCGGCCGGAACAGAAGGCTCTGCCTTACAGGGCTCGCGCTCCCAGTCAGTCAGACTCGCACCGCAACTACGCTCCAAGCCATGCTCCCTACGACCCGACATTTGCCCACGACGACTACATTTACTGATGATTATTTGTGCTTATGAGAGATGATATGGTTGATGATATCAGCGTGCACTGTTTTGGATTTTGTTTTTGATCTATTTCTATTTTTCTCATTTCTATTTTTCCTTGTGCCTGGATTGTCACAGCAATCGGCAGTGTTCGCCTTTAATCTTGGCCGTCTCTGCGATGGGCCTCTGGCGGACATGGTGTGCTGTGCAGCTCCTCGGTTTCTCATTTGAGCATGGAACTTGTTATTGAGGCTGTATCCTTATGGTTTTGTTTGTGGGTTGAAGCCCACTCATTGGCCTCATGGCAGGAAAAGTTGATACCCAAAAGCGGTGATGGTGGAAGGACATGGACGTTGGCATGTTTCTAGGCCTCGTCCTCCTCCACGTCAGTTCGCATATACCAACAGCGCTTATTGAAGGTCGTCCTGTCTTGGAGATCACGTACACTCAAAGGAGTGTCCAAGTTTGGTTCGTGTATTGAAGGATACGAGGATGTCCTATCCATGGGGACGGAAGATTGTCAATTGGCTGGAGCTTTACCGACACGTTTATTTGACGGAAGGTTTGGGGCTGCCTGGTTCATCAAGATGGTCCCCTGTCCCCTGGATTGGACTGGGGTGAGTTTGGAGGTTTGCAGGCTCGCCGGGTTATTTCTTTGGTTTATTGCAACTGGACTTGGATGCATCCCTGGGGGAAGCTATGTGATCCATAGTACTGGGTGCGGCTAGTGTATCGCATTGTTGAGCATGGCGCAAGAGGAGGAAGTTGACTTGGCTGGACCGCTTATTCCATCCGCGTCACCAGAACGATAGATTGTACGGGCAAAGGAGGTTCGCGCCTTCATCTGCTGCCCTGCAGAGAATAATCATTTGTTACGACTGGCATGACCTACGTTTCGCTTCTCTCTTCTGTTGTTCGCATCACGTGGGAATCTGACCTGAAGGTGTGAACGACAGAGCGTTTGCTCAGACCTGTTCCCCTTCTTATGTCTGGTTCTCGGTTTGGGGTACAAAGGTTACGGATTACGGATAAAGGACTAAAAGGATGCATGGGCTTGGGTAAAGGACATTAGTTTGCATGGGCAGGATGGAGGCGACTGGAAAGGAATGTGATTTTCTCAAGCGTGGGCGGCTGTCATAGATTCCCGGGGTTAGGAATGTTTGATGTTAGCATGAAAGTTATATGTTTCGTTACTCCTTGTCTCAGATACACAAGTCTTACGCACTTGACACACTAGCGATCTGATAATTGTTGTTGATTAATGCACTCTTCTTAAAATGCATGAGAGTGATTAGGTTATAGCATTGATCTGCTGGGTCACCTTTTATCCACAGGTCTGGAAGACAGTTAGCGATATATAACTCCCAGTCCCATGGTTCAGACTACATGGCGTCATGATCGCGAGTTGACAGGTCTCTTGTGCATTGCATCAGGGGCTGGACTGAGCAGGGGAAGTCTCATGTTCCTGAAGCATGAACAGGGCCAACACTAAACAATGGGGCAAGATTGGGCACATTGATGGGTATTCAGGCGGACAACATGAAGCTTGTCTCGTGAGTGACACATGTTTCGATGCCGTTCCAACATCTTTGTTCCGTGGGTTGGGCCGGGGTCTCGCCTCGGGTCTCCGGGGATGGGAGCTTCGGGGGGGGTGCGGTCTCAGAAAAAAGGGGTGGGCCCAGTACAACCTATCTTTGGCAGGTGGTGTGGGCCCATTCCGGGCTGAAGTGGAGCGTACCAGTCGTGGACAGCATTGATTGGACTGGGTTGCTCGGAGAGGAGCGCGGTTCGTGGTTGCCGGGTCAGTGAGCGGATTATTTACTTCGACGTCATTTTCTAGAGCTCAAGATGGCTGATTTAGAGACATTCCGACCACCACAGAACAGATGCAAGAGATGAACAGATATTGAAACCTTTCTTTTGGTGGATCAGGTCATTTAGATTGATTGCAAAGCTTAAACTGTGCATTTTCGAAGTTTCTCAAGACTGTTGAGGTAATTGAACGTTGACTCGCCAGCCACCTCTTTGGGCACACCCCAGCCACGGGCTTTTCGGGCCTCGTTTCTGGGTTAACCAAGCACAAGCTCTCGCACCTTGACTTGCGCGTCACTCTTTCTTTTCACTCCGTTTCTTTCCAGAACTACACTCTCAACCAAACCATACCACGACACACAACGACAGCCACCATCGACTAAACAATTCCGTTAGGGTCGATTATAACGACAGCTGCACCTGGGCATATCGCATCACTTTTTGAGCTCGGCTGGGGCTCCAGCGACCTTAGGCCCAGCCCGAACACACATTTGTCTCCGACCGAGACCTTTACATTCCATCAACAATAATCATCATGGCGCCCGCTCCCATCCGCATTCGTGCGGCTGAGGCTATATCCACCGTGTCGGGCCACCTCCTCGAGGCTTCTAAGGTGCTTCTCACCCGCGACGACGACAAGGATGACGACAAGAGCGATAGACATAAGCCCACCGTCGACCCGGACTCGGGCTCTTTCGACCCCCACAACATCAGCAACGCCGGCTTCTTCTTTCTCTTTGCACTAATTGGTGTCGCCTTCGTCGCTGGTGGTATCTGGTTCTTCTTCTGGGCTAAGAATGGTGGCTTCCACTTCAGAGAAACAGATTGGGATGACTACAAGTCCACTGTTCTTCGCCGAACCGGCCCCAACGGCACAATCCTCTCCAACGCAACACGACCGACAAACCTGGGTGGCGGCAGTGTGTACAAGGACGTGGCAGATGACGATACCCACCTTGATCACAATGATGATGGCCAGACTGTCATTACTGAGGCCACTGGACTGAGCGGCATCACGGCGGGAGCGAGTGACATTTATTCGCGTGAGAAGCGACGTCGCAAGCAGGAGAAGCGTGATCGTGAGCGCGTCAAGAAGGGCAAGAAGCCTAAGCATCGCTTTGTTGGCGAGGACGGTGTCGAGGATGAGGATGCTGAGCGCTCTGCCAAGAAGGAACTTCGAAGCTACCGACATGAGAAGGCTGCTCGCGTGGGCGGCATCAACAAGGAAAGCGAAGGCTCCCAGTGGGATGGATCTACGAACCCTACCGAATCCAACGTCTCTACAACGCTTCTCTCTGACCGCCAGACTACACCTACAACTACACCTACCAAGCCCAGCGGTGGTATCCGCAAGGTCTACTCTGTCGCCGATCGCCGTGCCGACCGTGAGCAGGAGCGCATGCGAGCTGAGGCCCGTCGTCTCCGTGAGGCTGGCCGAGCTGCGCGCCGAGACTACAACTACCAGCGAGCTGAGAGCTACACCCGCGCTGAGAGCCAGGCTACCGAGAGTCTGTTGGATGGATCGCAGGTGACTCGCACAACTGGTGACTCGGGTAGTGACCTCGGCACCAAGAGCTACCACCACCCCATGCCTGAACTACGAGAGCTTGAGAGGGAGAGGGCCAGGGAGGAGCGCCGCGCCCGCAGGGCAGAGCGTGGGTACCGACGCAGCCGACAGGAGGAGGTTGACTAAATGAAGGGAGGGTTAAAGAAGGTTAGTTTTGGGCTTTCTTGTTTTTTGTTTTTATTGCACACGAAGAGGAAGCATCATGTTGTGTATGATTGTAAGAAATGGGTCACGGACGGGACGGCTTGCTTTACGGATACAGAGAGCATCATCATTCATGTCTTGAGATTGTTTAGCATTTGAGATATGCAATGCAGTAAATGAATAAAGGCGTTAGGGATTAGATGTGTTTGCGAGTGAACTTGATCCAGAGATGTATAGACTAAGTAAGTATAGAGTAAGAGTATTGTGTTTGTGCCTTGTTGATAGGTGGTGATGTTGACAACTCACCCGGACCCTCGGCCGTATGTAGTTGCCCGTACATGACTTATTTTAGCAAGACTCGGACCCAACAAACCCCTTGAATGTCATGTCTAGCTCCAATAAACTCATTGTGTTACGGGTTTCTCTCCCTGCGACCAACATGCAAGACGCAAGCATCAATCCCATCCCTGGTCGGTTGCTCCGACAAAATTTCTCATGTCTCACCTGTTTACATTGAAGATTTGCAGCTGTCTCAGCGGGCTCTAATTGAGATGTGCAACAAACGTTTCTCCATCATCATGCAAAGTGAAGCGCGTATCGCCTGAAGAAGCTGAAAATAGTTATGCGGCGCTAGCTTGGAAAAGATGAAACCTGGGGCGCCTCAGCTGGAGCGTGTAGCCGCCGGGCCGAGAGGGACTGACGACCAGTTGTTTACTTTGTTTGCTGTGGTGTGTCAAGGGATGATGTTGCAGGATGCAGAACGAGCTTATTGTTGATATTGCAAGGGGGAAGGAAGTATTGGAAAGGGGGAGGCAGTATTGGAGGTTTTGTTGGTGTTGATGTGAATGACGACGTCACGGGTTTTTGTTCCATGTCACACCCTGCCTCATCCAGGCTTTTTCAAAATGCCCCCTTCCCCTTCCAGGATCCCGTCTTTCAAATCGAAGAGAAGGGGTCGCTTAGCCAATCCTTGACCGAGCGGTCCCCCGTCCAGCCACTTTGATCGTCCTGCTCAGCCTTGGGGCGATCCGGACATTTCGGGCGCAGCGTAGAAAAGAAATACCTAAATCCCCACATGAAGCGTTAAGATTTATGCAGTTGAAATGCAGGCTGACGCTAACATGATGCCATGTACCTCCCTGCCCGCTCCCGCCGGTTCCGTCAAGAAACCCCTCTGCGGGCGGGTCCCCATCTTGGCCAGAAGCACCAAAGGAAAGCCACTGGATGCATCCGCTAGGTATCCAACTGGAGTCGGGTTCCACTGACAGGAACGGTCACCCACTGGAATCGTCACCACCGGCGTCAGCATCAGCAAGGGCCCGGTCAGCGGCCGGGACGAACGAGGTTTTGCTGACAGGCACAACAACAGGCACAACAGAGGTTTATTTTGTGTCTTGCGACTTTGATTTACTTATCTTTATCAATCAAATCCTTCTACTTCTACTCCCCTTTCTTCCATCCAACTATCCATCACTGTCGTGTGCCTAGGCCCCTGCCTGTTCCAAGGACTTTCCTATCTGTGAGGTGTGGCGACATCGCGTGGGCCAAGGCCCGAGCCTCCATCCATCCTCCTCCTCCTCCTCCTCCGGGCTTCTTCTGCTTCTCCTCCACATCCAGATCCCACCAACCAACCACCAACCACCCTCTCTCTTCCATCGCCTCTCGTCATTTCTCCTCCTTCCCTTTCTCAACCTTTCTCGTACTTTGTTTTCCCTCGCCTCGACCATCATTTTATACTCCTTTTTCGGCGCTTCCTTTTTTTCCTCCCTCTTGCGTTTCTCGTTGCGACTAGCGTCTCCCTCCCTCGCCCGCGCGATTGATTCTTGGATGCACCATTCGCGGCGGTGACGCCGTCCGCCAAGAGTCGTGACTTGATTGTTCTCCCGTATCCGACCGGCCGACCGATTGCACCGACGAATACGATACGACTCGAAGCAAACGCAAGCAATTCCTCATCCTTTCAACAAATCAACCTAGAGAAAAAGAGAGTACCTCTTTTCCACTTCGACGGAAGCCCATCATGGGGTTATCTTCCTCTCCCTCGTCAGCCTTTACAGGCGTCGTCATCGGCCTCGTGTCATCATTTGGCTCCATCGTCCTTATCGCCCTCGTCATCTTCATCTTCTGGGTTTCGGGCTGCGCAAGTACTGGTCGTATCATCCTCGATCGCCTCGGTCGACCCGGCGAGTATGATGATGAGCAAGCATTCGCGCGTGATGAGGCTGAGGCCCTCGAGGTGATGGATGACATGGCCCGCCAGGAATATCTACGAGCAAAGGGTAGGTCGCTGGGCTCTCTGCCCTCTCTGGGGCCTTGCACGTCCCCTCAAACACTATTTTGTACTGACGCGTGTACGCTGCACCAGCCTGGGTCACTGCCAATACTCCAGAGTCTGCGCAGACAGACATCTCGTTATCGCAATATCTCGCCATCCAGGAAAAGGGCGTCTCCGCATGGGAGTTTGAACCCGAGCTCGAGATCGCCAACTGCTTTGTCGAAGCCCGCACTGAGATTGAGTTTTTTGATTCGGAATGCACCGTCATGAGCAATCTCCCCGTCCCAAAACAAAACGACGTTTACTACTGGGAGGCCAAGATATACGAGAAGCCCGAGACCACCCTCCTCAGCATCGGCATGGCCACCAAGCCTTATCCTCTCTTCCGGTTACCTGGTGAGTGCCTGTCATACCTCTTGTCCTCCTCATGCCGCCGTCACCTGCTTACTCTCGTTTCCCAGGATACCACAAGTACTCGGTTGGGTACCAGTCTACCGGAACCCGTCGCTACAACCAGCCCTTTGGCGCCACTCCCTACGGTCCCCAGCTGGTGCAGGGCGACGTCGTCGGTGTGGGCTACCGCCCTCGAACAGGTGCTATTTTCTTTACTCGCAACGGCAAGAAACTCGAGGAGGTAGTTCATGGTCTCAAATCGCAGAACTTCTTTCCCGCTATTGGCGCCAACGGTCCTGCTATGATCCACGTCAACTTTGGTCAGGCTGGTTTCGTCTTTATCGAGGCCAATGTCAAGAAATGGGGTCTGGCTCCCGCAACCGGTAGCCTCGCGCCGCCGCCGCCGTACGGATCTGAGCAGGGTAGTATTCTGTTGGAAACGGGCACCGACAGCGGCGCCACATATCCTCAAGGTCGACAACATAGTCACTCAGTCACAGCATGCTCCTATAATACACGCCCTCCGACCAGCAACCTGAACCCCCAGCACGGGAGAACACGAAGTGGTAACTTCCGCGTTCTTCCCCCGACGAGCCCCGGACCAGGCAGGAGTTCAACCGATATCTCACTGGCGCACTTTGTACCCAACGAAGAGAACGGCGAAGGCAGCAATGCCGGACCTCAGCACGAAACCCACGATCACAATCCTCTCCACCTACATCTTGAAGACGCAACAAACCCACCACCCGAATACCAAAGTCCCGACCATTCCAGCAATGAAGATGGTCGCCGATACAGCACAGACAGCGAGGAGAACACTCCTTTGATCCGAGTTATGAACCGAAGCAGGGGCAACTCTGCCGCTACTGTGATTCCCCCACGACAATATACCAACGACCGAAATCCGCCGGTTCCGAGCTACAGTGATGCCTTACGACAGGGTGCTGGCCGTGACAGAAGCGATAGTGCGCGGTTACCCCAGCGAGATCGACCGTCATCCAACAGGCCTCGAAGCAGTACGTCTGCTTGAGCGTGAGAGTGACGCTGGTGATCCCGATGCGACTGGATATCGCTGGCTACGACGACAACCGTAGCGACGTTGAAGACGAAACGATGATGCCCGAGGAGAGAGAGAGATTGGCATCAACGACCATGACACCGGAGTTGACAGGAACAAATCACCATACACGATCCATTTCAATCCTTTTTTTGCAGAGGCGCCTGGGAGTTTTTAGCATCGGTGAACACACGGCATGGGGAGAGACTCTTCCATAGCCGTTCAAACGCCCTTTTTTTTTTTTTTTGTATTTTGTTAGACGGAGGAAACCTGGTCCCGTCTTGGGAAGCTCGGCTGGATACGAACAAACACTTATTTGGGCCTGAACGGGAATAGTGATACCAACAACAACATTAACAACCTGACGGACTTGCGCGCGCTCATTTTTTCTTGTCATGGTTTCTACTCTTTTTTTTTTTGCGCCGCCCTCTTGTCTCATTTTCCCGCTTCGGTTTCTAAATATAGGACCGCTTCAAGGGGTGGCTAGGTGTCTGGATGAGAAGTTGTTTCGCTGGTGGCTTTCTGGTGGTGGTGTTGGTTCTTACGCCTTGGATGTTGTGCGTTTGTGTGTACCAACAGAAAGAAAGAGACGGAGTTGATGGGGTCTGAATTAGCCACGGCTTGAATACAAACTCACCTATCCTACCGCACTTTCTGTACTTGTCTTATTGTGATGAAGAGGAACAGTCCAGTAAATAGCCAGGCATGTGCTTGGCCATGCTCAAGGTTCACAGAGCTTCTCACGCTATCTCGCCCGGCATCACCGAACCCGCAACATTATCTCGATCACTACGCCTTCTTCATTCGAAGACGGGACGATAGGACGGACATGCAGGTAACCCAATAGCTTCCACTTATCGGGCCCTTGGATGATTCCACAAAGATGAAGCCTTTTCGTCCCAAGTTGTAGAGCATGTCGGTCTCAATCATCTCACACAATCGGTCACCCAAGTCCAAGCCACTGCCCCTCGATGTGTATCACCGTCTACACCATTGGAGGCGTGACCAGTGTGCTCACTTTAAAGTTCGAGGTACGACCATGACCCCTCAGCCCAGGCACAAGGCAGTGTCAAGAGGGCGTCACCAAGACTCGACCCCCACCTCCAACCGTCTTACATTCACACATGTCAATCAGAGTCACTTCATGAGGCTTCATCAGGAACAATTTTGTGGCGCGCAATCAGTCGATCGTCAATTAATCTCCCGGCAGATCGTCCTCGAACCGCCATCAGACTTCCAAGTCTTCCTCAGCAGTTCAAAATTCCAGGCGCTAGAAAAAAAAACAATGCAACAACAGTCTATCCTTATCCTTGCGTGATATCTCTCGCATACATCATCCTCCTCGTTCCAAAGCATACATATATCCCATGGCATCTTTCATAGAGCCAGTTGGTCCCAACATCCGAAATCAGATAAAATCATTGCAAAAAACATCAAAAACATGCTTCTGTCCCGTAGTATCCCTTCGCTGCCGTCAACTCTGCGAAGAGTCGAATCCGGCGCGGCAAACCAAAACAAATCAAGCAATATCAATAAACACAAAACATTATCAAGAGCGCCGAGCAAATGCTTTCCCATATCAAATCAAAGCAAAACAAAAAACTCCCATCAACACCAAGCTTTTTGAGCGCGTTTAAAAACACAAACAACAGTCGCTATGCATTTTGGATACGGTGCTTCCGTCACCGTTGGCGGAGTCCGTAAGGAGTGAATTCTATAACCGATGAAGTCGTCATTAAGTCGTCAGGAAGGAGTGTCTATCGGGTATCATTGGTGGTGGTAATCAAGGAGTGTCGTTTCTTTGCTGGGTATCGTAAGGACCGTGAAATAGGTAGTGGTACAGCACATAATAGTGCGAGTTTCGTTCGTTGTAGGGAGCGTAATATAATCTTGTGTCTCAAGGAGCGTCGTAAAGATCTAAAGAAGATCCAGTTGGTTGTGGTTGTGGTAGCGAGCGTCGAAGGAACGTGGTATACATGGCGAGTGCGTCGATTTCGAAAAAGCAGCGAGCGGGATCAAACATAAAGTCAAAACAAAATCGACGGCAAATTGGTTGTAGCGATTGGTGAGAGAATTGGAGGGTCAGCCGAGAAACATCAAGTCGCTCGGCGTCGGGCGTTGTCCTCGTAGCTGTGCATCAGGGGGGCCTGCACAAGGGGCGAAGGCGGGTGCGGAGCCGAAGACATCGAAGAGGTGTGGCGGTGTCGGGGGAGCGGCGTGCTCGAGGTGACAGGAGACTCGGGGAGTGGAAGCATGCCGAACTGATCCGAGCTGAGGTACGGAGACGGAGCGCTCGTCAGCGAGGCCATGTAGGGAGATGGGTCCTCTGGAGGCGGGTATGTTGGTGTGGTGTTCATCCTGGGTGGAAACGGTCAATCCCCTATTCTTATTCGCGCAAAAGACCCGGTGGCCGCCTCGAGGAGCCTAAATCCACACGGTCTGGACAGGAGTGACGAACCCGACGCCATAGTTGTGAGGAGAATCGTGCACCGTGGGAGGTCCGCCTTGGAGGGCGTTCATGTCCCAGGCGCTGTATTCCTCGGTATCGCTGTACGCAACGGAACCCTCAAAGGTGGACGAAGCTGGACTGTAGGCTCCCGTGTACGCCGGAGACGGCACATTGAGGTACTGCTGCGCTGGGTACGGCGACGAGAGAACCAGAGGGCTCACCGACGAAGGTGGTGGTCCAGACGCATTGAGCATTGGCATCTCCTCAGTACTGTAGCTGAAGGCAGGGTTCCCATACAGGTACTCGTTGCTCGGCATCTCCTCTTGAACAGTGAAGTTGGGAGGGTTGAACTGCGGGAACGACGGAGTCCTCTCCGGGTGCAGCCAGCCCATTCGCGACCGGAACTCACTGATAGTGTCAATGGGGAACTCCATGAGCGTGAGAGGCGTCTGGAGCTCGCCCCTGGCACCAGAGACATTGATGGACATGAGACGCCGAGCAATTTCCTCAACGGGAGAGATGGACAGACTGCCAAAGTAGGCAGCACCAATCTCAGGGAAGAGTCGCTCCATGAGGAGGGCCACAGTGTACAGATGAGCAATGACGACCAGAGAGTTGGGAGAGCCATGGTAGTTCTGCAGATAGTTCACGGGCATCCAGAAGAGCCAGGTCCGAAGCGGCCGGAGCCTCTCAAACTGCTGAGCAATCGAGAGCGTGGGGCTGATCTTGCGAGAACCACGGAGGAAGCCAATGAGATGCTGTATCTGAGTGGTGTCCTCCTTGTGGTGCTTGAGATGAGCCTCCACCTTCTGAACCTGCTCGAGCGTGCGCTGGAAAGCCTCAAGATCCTCGGGTCGCGGCTGGCTGGGACGATGGTCCTGTCCAGGGGAGGGCGGAGCCGTGGGAAAGGTGCTGCTCTCGGCGATGAAGTCTCCAAACTGGGATTCGTGTTTCCAAGCGTCCATTGCGTCAATCACCTGCAAGCAAGTCAGAGCTGTTTCGGGTTATTTCGAGGTTTGGTTACTCACCGAGGAGGTGCCCTGCATCAGCTGTGTCCAGCTGCGCCTAATCATGGTGTGAGCCGCCGTCACAAACTGCAGAATCTACAATACTTACCAGTCGGTGGCTTGCCAGGAGAGCACAAGAGACGCAGCCAAGATGGCGTCGGACGTCTCTCGAGAAAAGGAGCCAATGGCCTCCTGCAGACCCTTGAGAGCAATGCCTCGATGTTCATAAGCCAGGCTGCCGACCAGAGGGCAGTCGGTGAGGAAAGCAATATGCATGGCGGAAAAGGCGAGCAGCGCATGCATCACGTAGGGGGTTGTGGCGCCGATTCGGAGGAGACTAGATCAATATTAGCACCCATCAACGCATGATCCAGATCTGTGCGACCTACGTTGGGATATGGCGAGTCCAGAGGGTGAAGTTATTCGCATCGATGGTGGCCAGCTGGTAGTACAGAGTGGCGACGTGGTAAATCAATCGGAGGTCTTCGAGCGAATAGAGATGAGGCATGGGAGCCGGATACAGACCAAGGCTCGGGAGCGGGAAGATTCCCGTCCTCTGCCACTCAGCGATGGCGGCTTCGATCTGGGGCGTCCACATGAGGTCGGGCTTGTCGGGAGTGGTAGATCGCTCAGCATCGGGAACCTGCACATCGTTGTACGGGCATCGGATCTTGTGCTTGGTGCAGTTGCGACTGCGGTATGGTCAGCAAGGGAGGCTGCATCGAGATGCCGTTTTTGAACCAACTCACCATTGAGGGAAGTTCTCGTCACAGCGGATGTGTCGGCGTTTGCTGCAGAGAAGCCGTTAGGGTGAAACTGTGCAAAACCATATTTCCACTTCAATGAAGCTTACCAGGTGTCACAGCCCTTGCGGGACTTGGTGTGGCTGCGGCGAGGAGGACCACCACCGGGACCAGCCATTGTGAAATTGATGAAGGTGAAAGTGTAGCGAAAGACCTGTCGGGGTTGTAAGAAACAACACGGTCACTCAAAATGGGAGTCAAAGAGACGTACGCGGTGTCCACAAAGGCAAGCCTGTGGACGGGTAGCGAGCGTTGGAGAGACAAGGGCGCAATTGGCGATCTACCCAGTCAAGTTGCTTCTGGAAACCGGCTTGAGGCAATCAAGTCAAGGGTATTCCGGAGAAGAGATCTGCGAAGATCGGCACACTCAGGGAAGAATGGACAGCAGTTCGAGAGCTGGTGGACTTGATGAGCTGGGCTCAGATGCAAGTCAAGGAACCAGGCTGATACGGAAGCAATTCCAAGTTTCTAGCGTGACTGGAATGCTCGAGGAGCTCTACGAAGCTGCGGCGATCTCGGCTAGATGAGCTGGATAGGGAATCTCAAAAAACTCGGTATCGTAGTCTGTCAGGTTGCCCGTGTCCAAGTCTTCCTTCTTGTCCGTGATTGGTGGTAGCGATCGAATGGTTGGTGGCTTTGTTTGATTTTCTTTCCTTTTCAAGACAGCTTGATGCGGATTCAGGGAAGCGAGCGTAGATATGCAGAGACAAAGATATCAACTACACGCGGGGCCGAGGGCGAGGGCGAGCCGGGGGTGATGAGGGCTGCAGATTTTGGAGAGCTCGTATTACTTGGAGATGAGACGGCAATCCGTTTGGCAGGTCAAGTTCGGGGCCGGGGTGTGCGTTTTAGCGTGGTTCTTGTCCTTATCTGGTCGATTGGTCTTTGCACAGAGCGATTGTTCCTTTGTTAACGATCCACAGCGGGA
This sequence comes from Fusarium sp. MBC 441, assembly GCA_030779165.1. NCBI lineage: Eukaryota > Fungi > Ascomycota > Sordariomycetes > Hypocreales > Nectriaceae > Fusarium > Fusarium sp. MBC 441. The sequence goes on from JAPFTC010000038.1 coordinate 286,571, forward strand.
AGCGACTGAATACCCCGAGATATTGGGGAAAAGGTATCGTTGGTTGAAAAGAAGAAGGGGTCGTTAAAACCCAAAGCACCAGTAAAAAAAGCGAGTGACAGGAGTCGACGAGGACTTCCTAAGAGAGTTGGGGGAGGTGAGGAGGGAGGAAAGCGAACGTGTTGTTGGTTTGGAGAGACGTTGATGATGGTTGTTGGAGTTGACCAAAAAGGAATCGAAGAGGGGATCCGGGAAGGAGCTGGGGAGGGCGGCTTTGTTAAATACAAGCAGGCACCGGGGAGGAGCGGCCGGGGGAGGAGCAACCGGGGGGGTAAGAGTGGGAGTGTGTGTGAGGATGCGGATGTGGATGTGGATGTGGTGCCGGGGAGTGGGAAGGAACCTTGGGAGGAAGGCTGTGTAAGGTCAGGCAGGTACGTTTTCTGTGTGCCAGAGTAAGAGGGTGCCATGTGCGTGCTTGGGGGGGCAGACAAGTGCCAGACAAGACCCAAAAAGAGATACCCGACGGCACACCCACCAGAAGCACCACCTCCTCCTCTTCTTCTTCCTACAGCGTCAATCCAAAGCAAAGCGTGAGAATGAGCCCAGGGAGTGTAAAGACCAGAGGCTGGCATGGCATGGCAGGCGAGCTAGGGCCAAGGTCACTTGTGGATTGTGGAGTGCGGGCTCCGGGACTACGGCAGCGGCAGCAATGGATGGATCCCCCATGAATCGGACGCTGACCCTTGGCCCATGGCCGTGAACCCCGAGCGAGCAAAGCAGAGCAGAAAAGAGCATGTCTGTATCATTGTTCCGCGTTGGGCCACAGAAGGAGAACAAGCACGCTAGGATGGGGGGGCGTGCCCGGTGCCACAGGTGCAACAGGGGGGGGCGCTCTGTAGCCTCATCAGAAAGGGCCGTTGTCTCCAAAAGGTCCCTTGGGCTGGGCATCTGTCATAGTCGTAGACCATCCCCGTCCCCATCCATCCTCCACCCATGCGTGCGGGTTTGCTGGGAATGAGGACGGACGGTATGGGTGTCGGTTCATCACAGACCATAACCTTAGTAACAGCCCAGGCCAGGACAGGATGGGGAGGGAGGGGGTGCGTGAGGTTTCTGATTCTGGCCTGGCTGTAGCTCAGCCAAGCTAAGCGGGCATGTTAACGTCGTCGGGGAACGGATCAGTTTGGAGATGGATGCTACTGCTTGCTACTGTACGGCTTCCGCAAGCCAAGGCAAGGTAAGGCAAGGTAGGACGGATCCATACCTGAGGATAGCATCGATCCATACCGTGCCCTCTGCTGTGTGCTATTTTGGGGAGCAGAAGATTGGAGATGAGCTATTGGGCAGCCGGGCTGGCTTGCTAGCTGGCTTGTGCTCTGCTGGCTCGTTGTCTGGTTCTACAGGACCACCGAGACGGTAATGCTTGGACTGGACGTGGACGGACGGCATGATGAGGGCCGGATGTGGGCTGTCCTCCGCTTCTTCTGTCCACCGCCGCTCCAGCCGGTGGGTGGTGGTGGCGGGAAGGAAAACCAGCCCAGCCCAGCCCAGCCCTGGCTAAGAGGGGAGGGGAACAAGGCAAATGCAAATGCAAATGCAAATACAGAGGACTACAGTGAGAGGCAGTGGCGGGCGGGCAACCTTCAGAGCCTGTTTAGAGCCATCTCCAGTGGGCTTGGTTGGGGCGACAGGACGGGAGGGTCAGCGGACAGGCCGGCATCTGCAGCAAACAGCAGACTGACTGACCAGAGGCGAGTGAGTGAGAGCCATGACCATGAGACGCGGGAGCAGAAGCAAAAAAGCGGCGGCCGAGGTAACCTCTAGGTGGAGGGCATGACGCACATGGCTAGGGCCAAGGGGGATGGATCCAAATGTCATGGATGAATGATAGTGCCCGTTTCTGTTCTGCGACCGACGGGGAACCAGAGTCGCAGAAGCTGAGAGTTGAAGAGAAAGCATTGGTAAAAACTGTGAGCGAAGTGAAGCGAATGGAAGCCAAGCCAAGCCCACGACAAGACGGGCAGGCAGTCAGCGAACAGGTTCAGTTGGTAGGTGCGTGCTATCGGTCGGACAGACTCCCTCCAGGCAAAGCAAAGCAAAGCAAAGCAAAGCAGAGCTGCTTCTGCTAATGCTGCTGCTGCGAGCGGGTGGGTGACAAAAACCCTACGTAACTGAGTAAAAATAACTTTTCGAGTCCGTGCTCGTTCTTCCATCCTAGGGTCGTCAGGTTGTGGTCGTTGTCGTCAAAAGCCGCCCGCTCCTTTTGCTCCAACGCCGTTCAGCGAGGGCCTTAGTAAGGCAGGCTGGCTGGTCGGGTTCACGGCTCACTGCGGCATTCCGACCCTTCTATTCGTCCGTCGGCCGCGGGGGCCGACATTTTCTGGTAGATGATTGGACCGTGGTTCGCCGAATGGCCAAGAGGGCGCTGTTGGCGGGCTCTGACGGCGGCGGTGGAGGGACGGTGGGCGGTGGGGATGCGTCACGGACGGACAAACCGGGGCCGGTAGTTGAGCTTGAGGCCATGGAGGCCAGGCCCTTGCTTGACCCTTGAGGTCTCTCCAGGCCAGCCTCATCGTCCAATGCCTCAGGCGGTCCAAGGCTAAGGCTGGGGTTCACTGCACCGCATCGCATCGCATAGCGTCCAATCCCTCCAAGCGCCATCTCACAGTGGCGGGATCGCTCCAGAAGCGGCGCAGAAAGAGAGATGTGAGGCTTGATTTGAGATGGAGATATGGAGAAGGCGCATCTAAAAAAGGCACTGCCCTAACTGCAGCTGGTAAAGTCGTGGACGAGGGAAGCTGGAACGTTACCTACGGCCCACCGTCATGGCCGCCCGAATGCTTCTAGTTCAGGGCCCTTCTTTGCTTTGGTTCGCTTTCCCAGCGCTTTGGTCTGCGTTGCTTTGCGTCGCCTTGCCTTGCCTCGCAGCTGAGACATGGAACAAATGGCCACTCAGACGGCTCGGAGAGCAAATGGCCTCAAGTTTGCACCCGCCGTGCAGCCCAGCGTAGCCCAGCGCATTGATCATTATTAGCAGCATCATGACATCCGTCCATTCCATCCTTCCATCGCTGACGGCCGTCCTTGACTCGACTTCTGCATCCTGGCCCCAAGGTAGTAGTAGCAGTAGCTGTACAGCAGCATCAAAGAGGGCTATGCTCGTTCCCTTCTCGGGTCTGTCTATCTGTCTCATCCATCCTTCTAGGAGCGTCATCATTCCTCATCACTCATCACCCTTTCCTTTGTCACCCCCTCTCCACTCTCCCATCAGCCATCAGCACTTCTCTGTCCAACCCTACCAAGACGGCTGGGCTTTCTGTGACGTTGGCCTCGACGTGCCTGAACGGGACAACTCCGGGTGCGCTAAGCAGTACTGTACTGTCCAGTAGATCGTTCGCCCGCCTCAGCCGGCCCTTGCCCTGGTCAATTCTGTGAGGGCTTCCATCTGGGTGTAATGTCTTCGACACACTCAACCTTCCTGGTCCTGGTGCGGTGCCACGGCCGACCGGGTCCCCGGGCCTTTGGCGGCCGAGGTGTGTGCCGCGAGGCTCCAGCTAACACCTCGTAGGGCAGAAGACAGAGAAGGGAGCATGGAGCGCAAGGAGGGTCGTTGGTCAGAAAAGTATGCTCTCCACCATCATGGTGAGGCTATCTCCAACCGCGACATCGGCCATGACATAACGTTAATAGCGGCGCTCTTTTCTTTTTGGCGGTATCTCTCATCCCTGCGTGTGCCATGCCTGCAGTCTGCACGCAACTTGACTGGGCGACGAGGTTGGTCACTGGCATTTCAGCACGGATGATCGGGGACAGCTGCAAATCATCTGATGCTAGGACGGGTTTTGCTCCCCATGATCATGATTCCCCCAACCTCGACGGGCCTATTCCTATTCCCTCCTCGCTTGGTCTCCCTCCGTCTCCTCTTGCCCTTTCGGACTCATGTTCCCGAGCATGGGAATTGATACTACCGTGGTGTCCGTGCTAACTGCCCAGATCCAACCACCAACCTTGAGGGTTTTCGCATTCGGGGTCAGCGGTCGGGGGGAATGGTAATATTATGTCTGCCATACCTCGGCGTCTTCCTCATTTGCTCGCTTTTTTTTTGCCCAGCACCCTTGCTCTGGGCATGACATGGAGGTGACAGTTATGCCCGTTTATGGCAAGCGAATTGAGCTGTCACAGGATGCCTCAGTGTGCCAGAGGTGAATAGCGCAACAAAAGTATCGAAATCGAACGTTCCGTGCGAATCACGTTGAGCGCGCCGTTGCATCTTACAGATACTGACCGGTGATCTGCAATCTACACAAAAATAGCCATCCTCCCTCTGCACCCTGCAAACCCGACAGAGCAGACTGCCCAACTCCCTTGGGAAAAGGGCCAAGTGCCAAGCATCATAATGTGCACCCGTCCAGCTGTCCTCGGCATTAAGTGGGCGAGGGTCGGTGGGAAATCTGAGGCCGGCACGGAGCTCTCGGCGGGTGAGGCATGAGACATAAAAAAGACAATGGCCGGGGGCAAACGGAACATGATGGAGAAACGCGGGCTGACGACCCGTCCAAATGGAGCGGAAACAAGGTTGGAGACAAGTGCTTGGCATTCCCAAGACCCCTGGGTGTTCCTCGTCAACCGAATCCTTTGAACCTTGTATGAGATTCGACATGCTTCAGATTGATTAGGCCCAAGGCTTCTCAGAAAACTACTAGAACTGGCATGGAAAGCAGCCAATGACAGCTGTGTCAAGGCTGAGCATCCATGCCTAGGATGAACAAAGATGCTTTATTAGTCTATTATAACTGACCCAGGTTCGAAGAGCACTTGTTATCCCACTCGGCATGTAATTAAAATCGCCATGTCATTGACAACCTGCCTCAACAGAGTTTTCTTCGGCTCTGAAATACTGCCCGAGTAACCGATCTGAGCACACAAAGGCCGTGTACCCCGAGCCACTTGCGCCTAGAAGATGACCTGCAGGTTCCCGGCTTGGAGCCAGCTACCACTGATTCCGCTGGCGGGTTCCTCAGCCCGAGTTGGGCGTTGGCTGTGGCGGCCGATGCCCTATCGGGGACCGGAAGTTGTGCGGGCGCCTCACCGGCGCGGTTCAATTCAGGCACGCGATTAATTACCAAACCCCATTACTCAATGGGGCAAGGACTCGCCAGGACTCGCCGGGGCATTGGGAAATTGATCGGACTTGTTCGAATCAATATCCTTTTCCAGGGTCATTTCGTTAATCAATAATACACGAGCATTCTCATCATAATTAGCCTTTGGCAGGATCTAGCACGGAAGCACGGAGCCATAAGGCGATCTCCGGCAGTTTCGGAATCCTAGACGATCTTCTTCTTTTTTTGATGTGCTGTCACAGCCTTCTCTTTAGGTTTGAGGCTGTCAACGATGTTACAGAGGACGCGCATGATAGCACACGCCCACGCCCATGCAAGGTCTCCCCGGTGAAGGAAAGTGCAGGTTTCTTCCAAAAAAGCAAGTCCCGCTGATTTCTTCCAAAACATTGACCAAAAACAATGAGGCTGGGCAAGGGACAGGGAGTGTCAACGCTTGTCAGTCATGAAGCATCTTATCACTTACAAACTGGGACAAAAATAGACTAGGCCAGTTACCTAGTCCACCTCGACATTGATGGGATGAGATGGGATGGGATGGGAAGGCAGGGTCTACCCTGGGCTCCGTCAATGGATGGAGCATGCAGCTGGAGAGCTCCTGCCCTGCCTTGGGTCTTGGGTACAGGCGCATTTTCTCTCATGCGAAAGGAAAGGAAGCAACGCCCTGCCAAGGTGCCTTCCGACTTTGCACCTCCTCAGACCCAATCCCATCGACAGCTGCCATGTGATATTCACCAACGAGGAGTGCATCCCATGCATTGAGCCAACCAGCTTCTTCACTCCTTCAACGATGGCCTCGTCGACTCATCATCATCACCACCATCGCCATCACATCTGATGGAATCTGAGTCCACGTCGCCGCCACTTACACCGCTCTCCCCAATCCCCTTAGTACAGCAGCCCAACAAGACGCCTATCGCCTCGGCACCAATGCGTAGTGCTCCAATCAGGCCAAGCGTAGGATGCAGAGGACAGTCTCGCACAGAAACTCAATGATCAGCAGGTTCCTGGCACCGGCCTGTGAGCCACGAGCACATTTTGTCCTGTGCAACCTCGACCGTCCCGAAGTCGCACACGCCCGGCAATCAGGTCCCAATCATCCATGTCCATCTCCATGCTCCATTCTTGGCCCGTCCCATTCCCCCATTGCGGTCACTTTCCGTCAAGAGATGGGGCCATTCAGAAAATCGGCGGCTCGGAAGAGTCCATCTCGCAGATGTAACCGGCTTTTTCCAGCGTCATTTCCGTGCGCCAGCAGTCTAAAATCGCCGGGCCAGTGGTGTCTCCTCCCTGTCCGTCATAGAATCGAGTTCTATTAGTCGTGGTCGACGGGGGACAAACCTCAATGAGGACAACCCAAGGTTGGCCAAGAGAAGCTATGGACGCCGCCGTCCGTCACCCTGGCCACCGTCGAGTTGCCCTTCTTGAACCTCCAACTGATTCATGTCGTGGTCTAGATGCCCTCCGGCCCCCATAACTCGCCCCTAGCTCTCCCGAGCCCAGCCTTCCGGCCCGTGGGTGGAGCAAACCGCTCCAGGTGCCGAGCTTGAGCAGACGTTCTGCTGCAAAGACCAGACGAAGAATGGACTAAGCCAGCTTAATCTCTTCACGGACCACGACTTCAGAGGGAGCCATGACCTCACACTCCGCGGCCGCCCTCAGATGGGACGGTTTCATCACATGGACAGCTCTTTTCTTCTTTGGGTCCTGGTTCTCCGCCCTAGGTCCCACAGCTGAAACCAGCCTTCAAGTTCGCCGATGACTAACAAGCGGTCATCAAACTCGACTTCCGCTCCATGAATCCATCTCGGCCGACATATCGTCGACACCCACCTGTCATTGGCTGCGCAAGAGCCCAAGACCGAAAAATTAAAGACTCGACGTTGAGAAAATCTGGCCATTTTTTGAGATCGCCCCAGATTTTAGGCCTAGTCCTGCCGCTATGAGGTCATATGCCATTAGGCTACGAATATTCGCACTCGCCATTCCCCGAGGGTTCTTCCGTCTTCAACTTCTACTACGTGCGCCGGCCTTGCCGATAGCGCCCTCAGACATGCCCTTGCCTCAAGTGGATCATGTCTGAAAAGTATCTGAGACAAACGGATGTCAAGACTTGCCATGTCTCAAAGGGGGCAGGTCGACCCGCGCGGCAAGGTGTTTTGGACGAGGTCGATGGAATATTCTCTCGTCTCTTTACGCCTGCCGGAGATGTTGAGGCGGCATTAAGCCAATGCTGCTGTCCAAAGGTTGTCTGGAAACGACAGGGACCCCTGCCCCTGGATCAGATCTGATTCACAGGCCTCTGATGCTTCTGTTTGGCTGAAACCACAAACCTCGTGTCCCAAAATGGGATTCTCCCTGCCAACCCTGACCCATGTCGAACTAGAGATAGGGCATTTCACCAATTGCCCATCAGAACCTGGGCCATATTTCGTTCGTGCCATGAGCATGACGCTAGGATCCCAGACGCCCACGTTGCACCAACGGCTCAACTTCACCACCATTCTTAGACAGGACACTCCCATTTATGGAACTTCTTGTTCACATCGTGGGATCAAGAGGTTTCATCCCTGCATTCGCTTACTCCCTTGTCATCCAGGTGCTCAATACGGAAGCTTGCAACAACTTGGGCATGCTCGTTTTCGCTCAGCTCAACAAATGTTCACGATACCTTCACACTCGACCTGGCTAGGGAGGCTGGTCGCTTGTTGGTTGAGGTGGGGGCGCTAGGGCCTGACTCGAGCAAGAAGCATTCCAAATTACACAGTCAATAGTGTTCTCTGCGTTATCAGCGTTATGGCCTCCTTGTCTACTCCGTATTCCGTTCAGATTTGCGGTGGCCCAAGCATAAGGAAGAACAGATCGAATCTCCTATGCTGCTGAGGCTGGTAACGACGTGCAGGCTGCGGGCTGGGGCATGGCTCTTTGCCGCAATCAGCACTAGCGCGTTGCTATTCTTAAAGGTTCGCCATGAGTTCATCTTCTAGCCGTCAGCCAGAAGCAGCGGCATGGGGAATTGGCCATGACCTCTTCCAATTGACTCGACCCATGAAGGACCCTAGACATTCCAGCCTGAGCTCCCTCACGAGAAACAGACAGCGGAAGCGGTGAGGTTGGGTCGGCTAAGGGCTCTGGCGTGCCTGGGAAGCTGAAATTGTGCATCGCACCACCTGTCTCAAAAGACGCTAATGAAGCACGTCCCGTGTAGCTGGGAGGGACAGGGAGATCGAGATGCAGACAGACCGATGATCGCTTCGGGGACCCGCGCCGGACTGGTTGCTCCAACAATCACAGCGACGTGACTATCATGGGATGTGGAAGGTCCCTGGTCGTGGTCCATCACCCCACCGCACACCCAATCTACTTTGGGGGTATCAAGCAGTGAGCGCCTTTCCTTTCTGTCTCCAAACCCAGAGGCCGGTCAAACAGCAACTCGAAGCACGCTCTATCTCATCAGCCCATGCAAGCTCGCGCTGCGGGGAATGCTCGACTCGGGTCAACATTACCACGCCGTTGGACCTCGAGCATGGTTACGATTCGCCTGAAGCGGACGGGGAGGTCGGGATAAGACGATAGGCCCCCGCATGGATCCGTAGGTCTGCCGAGAGTGTGAGGGTCTCGAGGCTTGATCAGCATTTTCAAAATTGCGCACGACAAAAAGTCCCTACACCACCCCGCCTCTGATGTCCCCCTGGGACGAGAAGGAAGACGATGCGTGAAGCTACTTACCCTTGCATAGAGGGAAAGAAGAATTCAACGGTCGGTGGTTAGGTCTTGTACAGACACGGCAGCTCAACGCATGAACCCACGGTGACGAAATGCCTGCGCGAGACCTCAGATGCCGGGTCTCTTGGCCTTGCTCTGATTCGTCCTGGCTCGGCCACGAGGGTCGGCCCCGCGAGGCATTTTATTTATAGAACTTCCTGTTTTGGACGTTCTTTTCCCAACACGCCAGAATGCCATGTCTCCTAGCGTTCGGAGCCGAGGCATGGAGAAGTGTTGATCATGACCATGGATTTCTGTCAAGAACCTCTTCTTGCATGCCAACCCACCGAAGCGAGGGGGGTTGGGATGGATCGGGGATTGTATCAAGAGGCAATTATTGCGAGAAGAGATTTTCAGGGCGACCCCCTTCACACCCACTCTCATCTCCATGAGTCTTTTGGACATGCAGAGATTGGCGACTTGGCCGAAACCTGACGGAGTAAAGTAACGCAACTCGCAAGCCGCACCGCTTTGTTGGTCTGGCTGCGTATGCAGACCCATGGCATGGCATCTGTGTTTCTTTTTCTTTGTCGCTCACCTTCACCGTCGCAGAGCTATGAGCTTGGGCGCAGGAGGAATGCGTCTGTAGCGTACGCTAACCCGTCAGCGAGAATGAGACATTAGGTGCGGGTTGTTTCATTCAACGAGAGGTCATTATTGATGGCCAAACCGCAACGAGTGTGTTGGACCGCTTGGAAAAAAGCTCATCGGCCAGGTTGGAGGCGGTGCTCTTGGGGTGTGTAACACATCATGTTGTCACAGTCCAGAAAAAAATCTCCGGATGGCATGGAGTTGGGTGCCCAGTCAGTCGGTCAGTCAGTGCAGCGCCCTCAAAGCTGAGTGCACCAGAGCCAGTCGGGTCCGCGCAGCGATCACAGATATGATCACCATCTCAGCTGTACTGTGCTATAACTGTCTAGGGAGGGCATGTCATGTGGTCTTCCTTGTTGATCGACATCGCTTGTCGGGCAGTTTGGTGCTCCCGTCTCGCGTCATCGCTTATTGATTCTAGCTGAGCTGAGCTCAGAGGGCAAGCAAACGTGGACGACTGTTAACGTTACGAGTACGGATACCATGGTGTGAAAATTCATCATGGCTGATCCGAGGATATACATGACAGACTCGGGTACCAAACTGCGGTTCGCCGATCTTGCCTCTATCGTACTATTCTTCATGTTTCGCAAGCGTGGAGAAATTAATTTGGGCATCGACTTGGGCGGACTGTATCAGATCTGCGGCGGTGTCAATCACTTGGGATCAAATGGGTGTCCCCAAGGAGAGGCCGACTTGCGCACCAATCGATTTGCAGGAGAGAACTGGACGGTGCTGATCGAGTCAACACCGGGTTCATGAAGCCATCGACATGGTATTTCGGAGATGTTGAGTTGGCCGTCGACTCGACTCGTGCAGGCTAACGAGGCCCGTCATGAGTGCAGCTCGCGAATCATAAGCCATGAGCATGACGATGGGTCTAGCAAGTGAGATGGACCAGCCTTCAATGACATAGTTGCATTTGTTTGTTCTATTAACAGCATTTTCAGGGTCCTCACGACGACGAACACCTCGAGCAAGGGTCTCTTAATGGCTTACAGTAACGTATCATTCCTAGATCTGAGTGCTGACTCGTCTGGCTGAAGCCACCCAGGAGGAGCCACGGATGCGGGCCGACGACAACTGCATGGCATGGCACGCGACGGCAGCGCCTGACCAAACTCAACCAAGCGTGCATTGCAGTGTGCTGCAAAAAGAGTTGCTCCAGGATTTTAAAAGACTTGTTTGATCAACCTATGACACCAAAGACTTGTCCCAGGGTGGCGGGTCAGGTCAGATCAACACAAATGGCCAGTTTAGCACCAATTGTCGTGGGTTAGTTTGAGAAGTCTGGCACCAACTGGGCCACGCGCCGGTGTACAAAACCCCCAGGCCTAACCGTAGCGGGTGAATGATGGCGAGAGAGACTTGGCCCTGACAGGTGGACGGTCGCGCCGCCGAAGCAACGAACGGGCCATCTTCAGAGACTACACAGGGACTTTTTTAACTCTGTCTGTCTCTGTCGCTGTCGCTGTCACTGTCCCCAGCCGCGCCAGCCCCGTAAGGTTCGCCTGAGAGCCCACCCATTACGGACCAGCCACTGAGGTTGAGGGCGTTGTTCTGGACCGGGCGATTACTCGCAGGGCGTCGGCGCCCTGCCGACAGGGCCAAGGGACAGGGGGCAAGGGGCATGGAGCCAGGATGGGGAAGATGGAGCCCGCAGTGGACCAAGCAGAGTCCAGCAAGCAGGGTGGCTATGCTATTAATGGTGACATGAACAGGGGTCTTGCATCACCGCCAAGACAACCGTACATTCAAGTCCCCGGCCTCCGACGACCACCGACGTACCTAGTGCCAAAGCTTAAACGGCACAGCAGCAATGCTCCCTTTGCTGGCTGTTGTTTTGTGTGCTGTGCGGCACTGCTTGCTGGGCTGATGGTTCATGCATCTAGACTTGAGCCTTGACTGGGACTGTCAGCGATGGATGAAGCCATTAAAGATGGCTTGGAAGTCAGCTCCTGTCGGGCCGAAGCGGCTATATTCCGTTTCCGCCCGTCCTGTGCTGGCTGCTTGACTATGACGTCGGCGGAAGAAGGTAGTGTCCGTTTCAACGGTTCTGACGATGAACGATACCGATGTCCGATGAGCGAGACGATATGTCTGCACACTACGGCGTTATACCTACAACCACTCCGTCAGCCTCATGTGGACCACGTGCAGGGCTAGAGACCGGCCGGCAAGCCCGTTGTCATGCAACTATCTTCTCCGATCCAAGGGACCGGACTTGCTCGCAGCTTCTGACGGCGGCATCCCACATCAAGACGGGTCGATGCGCCGAAGCGGAGGCATGGTCTGGCCTCTCTCTGGCTGGCAGAGTGCTGCCGAGGTGAGGTGGCTTGCTTTCAGGATAATAATAGCCTTCCAACCAACAGCCCTGGTCCTCGGAAGACCCCTATTTTCTGCACATTCCCGCCACCAGACCAGGAAGTCAAAGGATCTGTATCCGGGGGTGTGTTAAGGGTCGTTGATGGGATGGGGCCCTCCCTCGGCCCAGGAGGAGAAGAGATTCGTCCCCTCGCTCGGTGGGATCGATGACCAGCAGGGGCACAACTTTGAAGAGATGGGACGCTTGTCAACCAAAGACTAGCTACTTGCGGGGGGCGTGAGAGATTCCCTCCCGGATGGCCTGGCCGGTTTCATGGCGGGTTGATATCAGATCATTCTTTGACTCTGGCATATTTGACTTGACATCCATGACATGCATCCGTCCCGCTGGTTCGTTTCGCCACAAAAGTTCCCCGGGGACAGAAGCTTCTCGGGGCCTCCGTTTGGCTGTCACTTCGTCTCATCGGTGTATTGACCCGCGCCCTGGAATTAGGATCGCCTCAGGCTTTGTGTTTGAGGTCTCGATATGGCTCCAGTACCCCAACTTTTTTGTCACAGATTTGAGGGAGCGTGCTAATGCCATGCATGCATATCGTCTGAAGCGTTCCATATGCCTGACGTCTGCTTCACTTGACTCTTCTGGTCCCTTTGCGACTGGAGTATGTCATTCACGCCCTAAGTTTCATTTTTCCTATTTTTCCGGCTCCTCAATTACTCGTTCTGTCTTTTACCCCTTGGTATTGAATCATTAATTGCTCATAGTCATTTCCCCTTGCAAAGGGGTTCGTGAAGCTATTCCCCGCCGCGATGGGTCTCGTCTATGGAAGTGACGACAACTCGTCACTTACACCATCAACAATGCTCATTACCCCTTTTCATGATTCCGATTGTGGTTGGACATGTTCCACATTGCAAGAATGCCAATTCTGTCTGTCTGTTGCTATACGACTCTTGCTGATGTTCGTATAGACGACGGCGCTTAACCTTGGTAGCTAAACGAGTGGTTGGCACTGTTTGATATCCTCGGCCCCTTTTCCAGTCGTGAGGCTGTTCAGCGAGACTGTTGAGGCTTAGCTGTCTCTCTCGATGTGTTGGCCCAATATCGCGAGGCTGCTAAGCGCCGGCGGTTGTTGTCGCTGCGAGTTGGTTTGCTGCAGAGGGCCGACATCTGGATATGCATGATTGAAACTCCACAACCAGACTTTTGCGCTGGAAACGCGATTCTACTTTTATCGACCTTGACGCGCTTGTTTTGGCGTGTTTTGCATGTTTCTGTGGAATTTTTGGCCCGTCTAGGCCAGTTTGATGAAAACCTCGTATTCACTATTCAAACCATTGCCAGCCACGTCCACACCTTGGAGGAATAGCTCTGCGATTCAAGTGAGATTGCTGCAAACTGATAAATGACTGGCACTAAAAGACGTCATTAACGTATGTTTATTTAGAGACAGCACTAACGGATTCTTTTCCGCGTTCTTTTTTGACAGCTTCATGTTGGGCCTCTTTTTGGTGTGGTAGTCTTTTTGGGCGCGCGCGTCTGCAAGGATTGACGATCACAAGGGGCTACAGGTAATTGGATGGGTGTGGACTCTTTCAGTGGGTTTTCATTACGATTTTCGAGTCCGTTTCTTTGTTACTTGTGCGGATGTGATGGAGATTGCATTAGGTTGATGTGATGGCGTGGTTCCGCGTGGGTGATGATGTCGTCTGGTCCCTTGGTCAACTGGTTACTTTCAGGGGTCTAGAAGCACCATAAGGGTTGGAAGACGGTTGATAACCTCGGATGTGATGGAAATTTGGAAAAGATGATTAATCTGCGCTTCTTTTGTCTTAGAAATCAGGTTTTGATGCTGTTGGGGTGATGATATTGGCGTTATTTGCTCCCCTGCCTGGCAGTCTAGACGAGAAAGGGGGAATGGGCAACTATAACCGACAGGGACAAATGGGAAATCGGTCTCGAGCTTGAGGCTATTTCAATATTGGTCCTTTTGGGGTGTTCTATGGGCTGCATTCCCCCTGGTGTGTTCGGTAGAAGCTTATCATCTTTGTTGGTGGTGACCGTCACTCCCTAGCTTGACAGACGTTCCAGTATCTCGAGGAGCTTTTTGATGTAATTTAGTGTAATAATCCACTCTGTCGTGGGCTTTGGGTATTTTAATAACGGAAATTGAATATCTCTTGGAGGCTAGGTAGTCTTTGTCCGGCTGGGGTGCGAGCTTGGTGTTTAGATAATGGTCAGGAGTACGGCTTCAAACAAAGCACAATAACGAACAATGTGCACCGACGGCCATTTCAATCAAGATTTTTCACTCTCCAGATGGCTCCTAGCACTCAAATAACAAATATCTGCTTCCCATGTGGTCTCATTATCTGGTTGGGATGTGAATCTTGATATCTCGGTGTTGCGGCTTTTATAGAGGACAGTAGGTACGACAGCGAAGAAGACGCTCCTAGTGCTATTTTGATGGAGTCTTTTGCTCTCTAAATGTCTTTAAGTATTTAAATAGCAAATATCCAATAACCCAGGGGGGGGGGGGCTAGGCGGGTTCATTATCTGGTTTGGATCTAAATCTTGGTGTTGAGGTATTGATCATTTGTACAGCTTCAAGAGAGGTCAGTAGCTATGGTGACATGGGGCTAGTGCCTGCTTTGATGGATATCCGAACAGAAGTGTTCTATGTAGGGCTTTAGGTATTAAACCAACAAATACCTAATTCCTCGGGATGTGCGGGTAGTTTAGATATCTTGTTGGGATCTGAATATTGGTGTGTTGATCATCTTTACGGCCGTGAGAGAGCCCAGTGGCTGTAATAACATGATCTAGTAGCTACTTCGTAGGACTCAAGAGTTGAATTTCCTTCTCTACGCGTTTTAAGAATTCAAACAGTAAATATTTCATTCTTCAGGGTAAACAGGTAGTCCAGATGGCCGGCGGAGATGTAAATCTTGGTGTTTGGTATTGACCATCATTACGGCTTCAAGAGAGGTCATGAATGACTGCAACAAACAATACAGGCTTGGACACATAATATAATCCAAACAGACTCGTCAAATACCTCAAACTAGATACAATTACCCTTCTGTGGTGGCAGCTATGGAGTGAATCTTGGAGGCCAGTTACCCTATACTCTCAAAAGATGATTCCGTTTGCACCGGAAGAGACAACGAACATCATCAATTTGAAATACCAGATCAATGAGAGTAACACGGATACAAGATTGCCAAGTTCAACTCGAGAGCAGATTAATATCCTTGTGGTGATGACCCCATGGTGCCGCCGACGTCAAAAACACTATCCATCAGCACCATCACTAACCCCTTCTCATCCATGAATGGCAACGCTTGCAACTTCATCAACAACTACCCTAACCCTATCTATCTAGCTGGATCCCAATGAAATGAATGCCCATCGACTCCTCCCATGAATCACACCCTCCCAAAGTTTTCTATCTACTGCAAACGAGATGCGTTTCCTTCAGTTCAGTCCCAAGCCTTCCAGGTATAGTTATTTTCCTCCCCTTCCCCAATAATGATTGCATTGCCTTGCTTGCCTTGCAGTCCTCCATCATCAATTCATCCCGTCGTATCGGACATCAAATCCATCCATCCCCAGAATTTTGGTCAGCCTGCTCAAACTTCGCCATGCAACCCATACCATGTCATGCCATGCTACCTACTGCGGTTGAAATCAGTGCTATCTATAACTATGTAATAAATTCCGATCGAGCCTGCTGCTCCCATCACATCCTCCACCTCGACGGCATTCATTCACCCGCTCACGGAAGCGACCGTCTGTCCTCGCTACCTATAGAGAGTAGTGTGCTTCCAGAGCCTGTCGGTCTCGCGGCTGCATCTGGCCGATAAAGTCGCTGAACTGAGGGATTATTTGCTTATAAATGTTGATGACCTGAAAATGTCAGTAGCTGTTCCAGTATGGGACATCAATAGCCAATACTCACGTTCTGGAACACATCGTGCAACTCTTGCCTGATGGGGCTCTTCAGGCTCATATCACGATATCGGGCAATCGCCGTAAAGTAGTCGAGCAACACCTTCTCCATGGCCTGAGGGTTGCGTCCAACAATCATCGAGAATCCCTTGAAAGCCGTCGCCTTCTCCTCGGTTGCTTCAACCTCATCCATGAGGCCAATCCACTCCTCGGAGAATGTTCCCAGAGCAGGACCCAGCTGTTCCGAGTTATCCAAACCAAGTCGACCCAGAGCCATCGCGGCGTTTTCGCCCAAGCCCTTGGGCACGCGAGGGTTGGTGATGATCTCGACAAATCTCTCGAGAAGCTCCTGCACCCAAGGTCCCATGTTCGACTTGTGCTGCATGGCAATCTCACCCACAGACCAGCAGGCATTGTTAACCACACCGAATCCACTGTCAATGTCCTCGTCCAGGACATTATCCAGTTCGAGCTGCTTGAGTAGGATGGGGATGATGGTGGGAAGGTAGCTCTGGAGCAAGGGGTAAACGTATCTGGCGCAGTCACCCAGCAGAGCATATGCAGACTGTCGAACCTGGTCGGCGGGGTTCTCCATGCAGAAGCTGAGAAGTTCAAAGAACGACTGTTGCGAACTCTTGACAAGCGTGGCTGCCTTGTCATCATCGAGAGCCTGAACGACAGCGCTCAGCAGATCCAGACTCGTCACGAGGAAGTCCTTGTCAGGCTGGTCGAGCGCCGGGTTGCTGGCGGCGGCCAGGGTCTGTTCCAGGTTGACGTGGATAATGTTGACGCATCGCAGGAACGTGGGCTCGGCGTAGGGAGCAAACGCATCGCCAAGTGCCATCGCCACATAAGAAAGGCACTCTAGCAGGGGGAAGAGCTCCCGAGACTGGTCGGATACGCGGTTGTATCGGTCGATTAGGGCGGGCATCAGCTGGCCTGACAGCTCAGGGGTTGCCAGAACAGGACCGATATACTCAGCCAAGGTCTGAACGCAGTCGTAGAGGATGTACATGTTGCGATCCTTGTACTTGCCAAAGCATCGGACGAACTGCTGGATGATGGGACCGCAGTAAGGCTCGAGGATCTTGCCAGCCGTCTCCTCGAGGTTAGCAAACGCGGATGCGGCCGCCTCTTGGACCTTCTTGTTCTTGTCCAGCATGTGACGCAGGATGCCATCCATGACAGGAACAAAGTACTGGTCCTTTTCCTCTTCCTCCAAGTTGGCAGCCCATGATGAATATCGACCAAGGGTCCAGCAGGTAATCTGTCTCACCACGGGCTCAGGGTCCTCGAGCAGCGAGATAAGGTATGGTACTAGCTCACGAAGGTGAGGGACCACCACCTCCATGCAGCCCTCAGCCACGGCACCAAGAGCCAGGACAGCAGCCTCTCGGTGAGGCCAGTCGTCATGCTTAAGGTTCTGGGACAGGTAGGGGAAGATGGCCTCGAAGACGGGGTTTCGGAAATCGCGAGCGAAAACGTCGAGGGCGGCGGCAGAGCACTTGCGAACGGTCCACCTCTCGTCGGGGTTGGCATCATCGCCGTCGTCGTAGTCGTCGTCGATCTCTCCCTCCTCAAGATCCTCATCCATGTCACCAGCCTTCTCATAACCCTCGCCATTCTGGGCCTGGCCTGCAGTTTCGGAAATTTCACCATTGGCCTTTCGCGCAAGTGCCTTTCTGGCGAAAGCGGGGCGGATATCCTCCTCGCGATCTTCCTCCTCTTCATCATCTGACTGACCACCGAGCAGCGCAATATCCTCGCCGGTGTACACCATACCCTCAAGCAAGACCGGGATGATCTTGTTGAGGTAGGGCTGTAGCGCGTTCCAGAGGTCCTCATGCTCGCCCACGGCCAACCAGAACTCAACAGCTTCACAAGCCAAGTCCTCGTCGTCGCTCTTTTGCTGGGAAATGATGTAGTCGACGAGTCCGCTCATGTGCGGCTGGAGCTTGTCGGGTCGGGCCTCGACGAGTCGAACAAACGCACGGCAAACCTGTCGTCGAACATCCGTGTTTTCGTCGCTGGCCAGAACAAACAAGTGTTGAAGAAGATCGTCGATCGAGTTGAGCATGGCCTGCGATTTTCGAGGGGTGAAGACGTTGATTGCCGTCAGAGCACTGGCTCTCACCTTGGGCAAGGGGCTCTTGGTAGCAGCAATGAACTGGGGAAGCATATAGTTGAGGGGCCTCTGGCCATTGACCTCCTTGGTCAACTGGCCGAGGTTGTCCTCGCAGATCTTGGCCAGGGCGGACATGGCACCCTCCTGCCCCTCGTTCGAGGTCTGCCCTGAGGTGTTACCGACCAGGTCGAGAAGCTGAGGTAGCAGCTCGGGCCAGCCCAAGAGAGTACCGCAGCGGATGACCTCTGTGGCGATGTTTCCAGCAAAGTTGCGAATCTGCGAGTTCTTGTCCTGGAGGCACATGGGAACGGCCATCTTGATGAGCTGGAGGCTAGATTCGGGAATCTTCTTCCACTCGGTCCGGACATTGTTCTTGAGCATGATGCCGGCGGCGGACCGCACTAGGTGAAAGTCTTGCTCGGAGAATTGAAGGCCATCGGGAGGCGAGGAGCTGGAGAAGAGGTATGCGAGGTAGTTGTTAACGTCAGGCGAGTTCTTGGCCTGCTGGAGCATCTGTAGAGAGGAACATGGTCAGCCCTAGGGTCGGCGCAACAATTGCGACGGGCACGGATCGTCTCACCAAGTCGGCCTGCTTCTGGGCATTCTTGTCGAAGCCGCTGAGGGAGTCCTTGAGACACGCAGCAAGCTGCTGCAGCGACTCGGGTGCGGGTTGCCAGGACATGGCTGCTGAGTCGTCGTTCGGTTCGGGCAGGATCTTTGTTTGAGTTTCGCAAAAGAAAAAGGTGGTTGTAGCGAAGTGGAGGCGCGCAGAAGCGGGATGGCGAGTTCGAGATCGACTTTCACATCAGCCAAGGTCCGCAGCTTCTACGGTTCGAGGGTCAGCAATGCGCAGAGCTCAGCAGGACAATGAGGCTCTGGAGAAGGACACAGGCTTTGGAGGAGACCGAGCGGTGGGCTATGGGATAATGGGATATGGGATATGGCTGGGATGGTAGTGGGCGAGAAGCGAAGGTGCCCCTCAGGTGCAGGGATGTGAAAAGGTCGTGGGGCCACACGTTGATGGGAGCTCGACGAACGTACCCGACTCTCTCCTAGGTTACTGCTGGATTTTGTCAAGTCTGCGGTTGATGCCGGGGACTGATAGAGGGCGTGAGAGTCCCCGCTGCGACTGCGACTAGGTCGGGGAGTGTCGCGAAGTTGAGAGGAAGAAAAGTAAAGAAAGAAGATGGATGGAGAGGAAGAGGCGATTGCTCCAACGGACCTAGGTCGAGATGAAGAAGCACAGTAGAGCAGACCAGAGCGCACACAGCACAAGCTGCCCACCAAAAGAAGGAGGTTTTGGTGTAGGCAGTAATAAAGTGGGAGGACAGCCCAGGGCCAGCCAAACCAGGCGAAGGAGGGGGGGGGGAAAACGGAGACCGGTGGGCGGCAACCACTTACTAAATTGGGGCTAGCCGTGGCGAGATGGAAGAAGCACGGACCATCTGGCACCATGCAGGAACAGCCAAATGCAACCTGAAACAAACATCCGAGCTATTGGAGCACGGTGCCAAACGACCCGAGACGAGGAGAAAAGGGTAAGAAGGGGGAAAAAAATTATTCAGTGGCGGGGTGCGATAACGATAACCCGCTAAAGATGAGTGGGTCAGAAGGTCTGTATTTTTTATTTTTCTTTGAATGCGGGGGTCGCCGCTGATGATGTCCTTGAAGATCAGGTTTTTGTTTGTAGGTTCAATATCATGATCATTGATCGGGCTGATTCTAAACGATGAGATATTGTTTGTTTGTCCAAGGCTGGATGGAAATGGAATATTCAACTCGTTTGACCGTGAATCGTTTCAACTCAACTCCCCCAAGTCATCCGCTTCTGCAACGTTCCGTAGGCCTACGTGGAGACATTCTCCTCTTTGTTGGCAACAGTGCGAGCTCGACAACAATTCAACCGCCAAGAGATCATGAAATTCAATCAATATTGACTCCTCCCTGCAGTTGAAGTGTGGCTAGCCGCGTGCGAAAGATGCCTGAAGCAGGGGGCCTTCCTCTTTCATCTCAACCCGTCGCACTCTGCCTTTATCCTAGCAACAAGGACTTGTTCACAGCAATGCATCACTGCCAG
Organism: Fusarium sp. MBC 441; assembly: GCA_030779165.1. NCBI lineage: Eukaryota > Fungi > Ascomycota > Sordariomycetes > Hypocreales > Nectriaceae > Fusarium > Fusarium sp. MBC 441. The sequence goes on from JAPFTC010000038.1 coordinate 306,502, forward strand.
CTCACGACTGGCCAAGTGCCACTCGATGCATTGTTGCACCACTCTTCATTTCATATATCACGAATGCTACACAACCTCTGGCGGTGGCCATTTTCAAGTCTTGAACCTGACAAGCCAAGTTTGGTCGATCAGCAAGATTGGGCGTAGGCATTAAAGCTGTTGTGCCCGAATAAGGCCCAGGGCGAGTGAGAAGCGTAATGCATTGTCTGATCCGGACTAGATACCTCATCTATCAAGGCATAGTCTCAAGCCGAATAATCTTCCATCGCCCGTCTCGACCAACAAAGGCATCGTTGTGCTACACGCGTTCCCATGAGATGACAAACATCTTGTCTTAAGCCACCCACCTCTGCTTGTATAACGGCGGAATCGTCCGGAGCCGTACATCGTCCATGTTGTAATCGTTCAATATCGCCCTGACAGCTCTGTCATAAGCGAGGTGATCACGTCAAACGCCCGAGGAGCCATGCTTCTTGATCGTACAATGTAGCTCCGGCTTCTCCTGCTCAAGCTGGGACCCCCGTAAGAAGTCCAGGTGATAATCCCTGGTCCGGCTAAACTCTGGTAAATACAAAATTTTGAATTCCATTCTCGACCTGAACTCAAGCCGTAGTCGATTTGGCACTGGGCTGTAGCTTCTCCAAAACAATCTGGACAATGGTCTTGAAGGCCTCCATCTCCTCCTCTATCGTGCCACCCATGCCGGCATCGGCAAAGCTCATCGAGTTGCTCACGTAGACTGGTAGCTGCGTTCTCCGGGCTAGCAACTTAGCTAGGCGGGTCGTGAACTCGACTGACGACTCTGACGAGTAGAGCGTCGTGGATAATGGCTGCACAGGATCGAGCCTCTGACGGAATGTCAGCAACTGGATGTCATGTGAACAAAATTCTGCACTCACGTTTGGCAAGGCATAAACGAATGAGCCCATGGAAGTTGGGGTAGCGAGCTCATCTTGTGAAGCTGTCGTCAGGTTGAGCAAGACCGACTTGGCTTTTGTGGATAGGCGGAGGTAGATGCGTGTGTCCAGAGAGCGGGGAAGGGGCACTGAAAGTTCGACTGCGTCTGTAGCCATGGCGATGAAGTGAATCAGACTAAGTATTGATGAGGCTGAAGTGAGATTAAGGTGTGCTTTCTATTGGTGGTATCGATGGTGAGGTGAGTGTGTAGGAGAGTCTTATCAGATCTGGCTTGGAGGCTGAAGGATGTTGGTGGCGGGGTTCTCTTTGGGAGTCTGAGCAAGCACCACAGAAGATCGTTCAGATCCACAAATGGAATTATCGATCAGAAAGAAATAGATAGAGCTTCTCGCAGAATTGCGACATAAACAGCAGCTGCTGTAGCTGTCATCCTTATCGCCGAGTCTGCAGGTTGATTCACTTGATTGTTGAGCTTCCCCAAATCACATGATCTGGCCAAAACCCCACGGAATGGTAAATGGTCATTCCAGCTCCGCAAAAATGACTGTTCGAGTTGACGGGAGGTGATGGAGCATGAGTTGAACTTGAACATTATTTTCATCATCTTCTTCTCCATATCAACTTTTCAAATTTGTGAAGTTCCGGTTCAATTCAAGACAAGGTCTTGCCCAGACATCGTCATAGCCATTCTCCTACTTCTACCCCGCCATGAGCCCTTACTGAGACAACATACACACACAAACACGAGCATATTTCTAAGCCATGGCTGGATCCGAAGATGGCCACCACATCGAGATAGTCCCGGATGACAGTGCCTGGGGCGGAGTAGAGGACAGTATGGAGGACCCTGAGGAGGTTCGCGTCATCTTTTGCGCCTTGGATTCATTCTTGTGAGTATGGAGCGAGGCCACGAGGGGCGATTCACCATCAGAAAAAACGTATTCAATCATACAGAGTTCTCCTTTGAGAGCTGCTCTAACTACACTGTTTCCTTGTACTGAGAGATTAACAGCCAATACGCCAAAGTCTCTCACTTCAACATCACCCACCTCCGTCGCCAGTCCTTCTACGCCCTCCCCCAGAACCACTGGAAACTCCTTGCAGGACCTCCCTTCAACTTTCTCGACACTCTCGAGAAGGTGGATGACGCCATTGATGAGAATGCCGAGTTTGCTCGCACCATCGCTCGCTGTGGTCTCCAGTCCTTCCGGGCGATCACAGCCGAGTCCGAGGGAGGAGAGCCTAGCATGCCTCCGGAGTGGAATGGAGTAGCTAAGCACTCGGACGTTGACAAGGCTAGGAGCACCATTCGCCAGTTCTATCGCGATTGGACTGAGGCTGGAGCTTCTGAGAGACAAGCCAGTTACGGTCCCGTCATGAAGGCTCTCGAAACAGAGAAGCAGAAGCATCCTGAGCGAACACCCTTGAAGGTGCTGGTGCCGGGTGCAGGACTGGGTCGACTAGTGTTCGACCTTGTTGCGAATGGCTACACAGCTGAGGGAAACGAAATCTCGTATCATCAGCTCCTGGCATCATCTTACATCCTCAACAACTGCCCAAAGGCCAAGCATCATACTATCTACCCCTGGGTCCACTCCTTCTCAAACCACCTCACTCGGGCCAATCACCTCCGTAGCTACCAGGTTCCAGACGTTCACCCAGCGTCTGTCCTAGCTGCTACCCCCAATACCGGGGAGATGTCCATGTGTGCTGCCGACTTCCTCTGCCTCTACTCAGACGAAGATCACAAGGATCAGTATGACGCCGTTGCCAGCGTCTTCTTCCTTGACACAGCACCAAACCTGATTCGATACCTCGAGGTTATCCGACACTGCCTCCGACCCGGAGGTGTACTCATCAACGTGGGCCCCTTGTTGTGGCACTTTGAGAATAACGCTCCTGGGAACCATGGCCTGGGCGATGGAGGAGACAGCGAACACGACCACAACACTTCATCGGGTATTGCTGACCCAGGAAGCTTTGAGTTGTCGGACGATGAGGTCATTGCTCTTCTTGAGAAGATGGGATTTGTCGTTGAGTGGCATCAGACTGGTGTTGAAGCACCATATATACATGACAGTGAGAGTCTACTACAAACGATATACAAGGCGAGCACATGGGTGGCTCGCAAACCAGCCGATGCAGGTAGCTCATGAGGCAAAGGAAAGACTAGAGTAGATGCATAGAGCAAGACTGAAGCATCAATAAACTCATTGAATGTAACTACGAGATACCACCAACTCTATGTCTATCATACATTACTAAACACCATGACTACAGCTTCGACTCTGCTCCCATGAGCTCTCCCCGCTGCCATAGCGAACCGCCGTCAATGGCAATCGACTCTCCATTCACGTGAGTACCCGCCCTGCTCGCGAGGTACACCACAACACCTGCGATATCCTCAGGCTGACCCAGCCTTCCCATGGGGTTCGCCTTTGCAATCTGCTCGGCGCCACCAGACATCTCCAGGAGTCCGTTGGACATCTTGCTGGGGAAGAAGCCTGGGCAAATGGAGTTGACGGTAATATGTCGGGGACCAAGCTCCATGGCCAGGTTGCGGCCGAGGTGAAGTACAGCGGCCTTGCTGGCAGAGTAACCATACGTACCCTGCTTGCCGATCGTGCCAACGCCTAGGCCAGCGGTGCTAGAGGTGATGATGACGCGACTGGGGTCCTTGATAGAAGCGCTCTTCTCAAGCAGAGGGGTGAATAGTCGGATCGTGTTGAAAACAGCCTTGACGTTGAGATCCATGACCTTGGCAAAGGCCGAGTCCGGGTGCGTGTCGAAACGCTCGCCCCAAGTGGCGCCGGCGTTGGCAAAGAGAATATCGACGCGGTCAGTGTGCTTCTTGACCTGCGCGAGAAGACTCTCGACGCCCTCAATTGTGGACGAGTCAGCGGGCGCCGAGATGGCGATAGCGCCTGGGGAGCGGTTAGGCAGGGCGTTGAGAGCCTTGCATGCCTCCTCGCAGGCCTTGGCCTTTCGGGAAGAGATGAAGACCTTGGAAGCACCAGCTTGAAGGAACCTGTGGGGGGTATGATGTCAGCAGGAGGACAGTAAAGGGAGGATGGTTCAACGTACGCGGATGCAGCGTGGAGGCCTAGACCGCGAGAGCCGCCGGTGATGACGGCGACCTTGCCCTTGAGGGAGAAGAGCGAGGGAAAGTCTTCGAGGTGAGATTCAGCCATTGTGTAGTCGTTTGTTGTTGATGAAGGAGAGAAAAAAGATGACAGCTGGAAGGCTTGAATTGGAGATGGTTGCTCGTGAAAGTGTCTTGACTGAGACAGCTCACTCTTCAAGTAATATCAACGCTAAGGCCAATCCACAAGTTCAATTTAAAGAATTCAAGATGTCAGTCCCCAAAGATGAAGGATTCAAATCCTAAATACCAAAACCGACGGCAAATCCCCCCCTTCCACGAAGCCTCGGAGCTTCCTCTGAGGGCGCGACTGGGGTCGGTCTCGGCCGCGTTGCGGGGAACAAGATGCCGAGGCACAGGATCCACAGAGTGGGTCTCTTCTCGGTAAGCTCCTTATTTGGGCCTGGACTCGTTGAAAAAGAACGACTCGGCCGAAAAAAAGGAGAGAGCGGTTGGAGCACATGTGCCGGGGTTCTTTTTTTTGCGGGGGAGAAAAGGCAACTGCATTATCTGATCGTTGTTTGTCATGATGGCGTTGACATGTTGCTTGGGCCTGATGGACCGTGTCTACGCGGGTAATAGGGGGCAATGCATCGCTAACACCCATCCCACTTAACTACAGCACGGCACTACAAAGACTTGCATGATGGAGTTTGTTCAACGGAAAGACGGCTTTGACTAGTGAATCGGTATCTGATTGACTTTAACGAGAGTAAAGGTGTCATAACATGTCATGGTATCCATTCCGAACAATCTGCCCATATATCTTCATCTTCCTTGCTCGTACCTTGCTCATAAAGCCAACGTGCAAAAGCAGATATCCGCCAACATGACCCAAATAACATACAAAGGAAAGCAGAGTCCATTCCAAGAGCCTCTGGTTCGCCTGTGAGGCACTGTACTTGTTTGGTGAGTCCTGTTACACCTAACTTTCCTGCCGTATCCAAGTGAAATCTGGCAATGCCCCGGCGTGAAGTCGTATCCAAGGAAAACGTATCAATCTCGTGTGTACCAAATATTAGACTCCAACATTGTAAAAAGAGAGTGCGTAGAAGGTCATGTATCGTGTTCTCTCAAGGCGTACGGCCATCAACCCCAACGTCTGACTGACGCAGGTGGGCTTCGGTTGACGCACTCAAAAAGCTACCTGGGTATTCAGGTAGCATCAACCATAGTTGAGGCTCCTCCCAAGCTGGACTCGATGATAACAAAATCACTCAGTCCGATTTCGCAGATGTGCCGGTGGACAGGACCACCGACCTCTGGTGAACGTATTTATGCTAGTGCCGTTCATGACACCGTGAAGTCGGGGCCCGTTTGGGTCCCGTGAACGTGTTGTTGAGGCGAGTTGTAGGCAAGTTATTGCCTACGATGCCTCCTGGTGGTATGGGTCTTCCTGCGCCAACAGTCATCGACCGCGTCTTTGGCGATTGATAGGTCCTCTGGTATAACTCGGCCGACGAAGAGCACCTTGACATTATGCTCGACAGTAGTCAGCTTGGCGTAGTTGACCCGGGATTCCCTGGAAATCTTTTCGCTAGGATCCGTGATTTCGAGTCGAACTGGCCTGTACCCAAGCTCAGGCTCATGTGACAGAAGATGTGGCCTAGACCTCACGTCATGGACAATACCGTGTTGCGAGGGTTTGGCGCCACTCTTTGTACAGCCCTTTTTGCCGTACGTTGAGATGGGCCTGGGCAGTTAGCTTGCTTCTTATCGAGTGCGTGATGGATGACTTACACGCACTGGCAGTGCCCATAATCATTTGCGATCACGATGAAGCGGCGGAAGTGAGCAAAGATCTGGCCGCCATATTGATCAGGGTAAATCACCACACTGGGTACGCCTTTGGTTGATCCCTCAGCGTAAGTGGGTGCGCTTCTTGATCCCGCTGGTTCAGGCCACAGGACCTTGAAGACCTGCAAATGTAGTTAGCGATGTGTAGGAGTATGACCAGCAGATATACGCACCTCGCCAGGTTGGAAGTAACTCGAGTGCACAACCTGATACCCTAAAATATCGTTAGCTAGAACTGAACCACACTAACGAAAAACACAAGACTTACGGGGGTCTAGCATCTCGTATTCACCCTCAGTGCCTGTGATGTGCTCTTCAGCGCGAGCTGGCGGCGGCGCCTCTTCAGGTTCGGCGGGTTCATAGGCTATATTACCATGGATTGATTAGTAGGCAGACTCGTTTTTGAGTACTGGGCAACATACCACCATAAGCAGAATCTGCAGGACCACCGGCAGAGTATTGGTCTCCGCTGTATTTCCGGCTTTGATGATAGGCCTCGAGCTCTGCATCATCGCCATCCCCGGTACCATATTGTCCTGGATCTGTCATGTATAAGTAGGTGCTCAAATAAGCATCAGGTTTCGGTCAAACATACCTTGTTCGTTCTCTGGGTAAGGTAGGTATTGTCCCGTCTGATGATCGAAATCTGTTTCAGTTAGTCAGACTCATTAAAGGATGAATATGGCTTTATAAATACTCACACATGCGACCGGTCTGAGTTGGATCCTCTTCTTCTTCTTCTTCATCATCATCATCTTGGGCACGACTCTTTCCCTTTCGATGAGATGATTTGGACTTGGATTTTGAACTTTTCGACTCCTTTTTGGATGATTTGTGGGACTTGGACTTGGACTTGCTTTTTGACGAGGCTTCGGTAGTATAATCTATCGGGGCTTGACGTTAGCTTAGACTGGCATTGGGATGGAAGCGTCAGATAGTCAGGCGGATAGCCGTGGTCTAACCAAAAGCTTGCCTGGGATGGTATCACGTACTGGCTTGATCGCCGTCGCCCGGGGAATCTTGGAGAGTAAGCGTCGATATGTCCGGGACTTCATCAGTTTCGCGAGGCGTGGCAGGGTCATTCGCGAGTTCAGATTCCCATTGAATCAGATGCTGGCCTATGGGCGTCATGATTAGTTGACTATCCCCTCGGGACAAAAGGGGGTAGACTAGGAGAAGGATCACGCACCATTGGCATCTGTAGCCGAGCGAAAGTGCTGGCCATAGTTTGGATCATAGACCCATTCAGACCATTGAATATTGCTTGATGGATACATAGACATGATGGCATTGTGCGCGGGGAGTCATGTATCAAGATTCCGTAGCGCCGAGCGCAATGTCGAACAGGATATCGACCGACGCAACGATACAATAACCAGAAAAAACAGATGGATAACAATATAGTTGGTTCGTGTAACAGTTAACAAAGTCGTCCAAGCATAAAGATAGAGCGACTGAAAAGATCCACCAGCGTGGCAGGAATAGACGTCAACGTTGAAACTGGTCAAGGTGACGACTGGGCAAATATCGAAACACAAAGCCTGGCGCCGACCTCGAAAGGCTCCAAGGCTTTGTAAACGTGCAGGATTCGAGGTTCCGGAATTCTGGATTTAAGGCTGGAAGTGTAAAAGCACCAACATGAAGATGGTGGGTTGGGGGCTTATGTAGAAATAGACCAACGACTGGAAGTAGGAAGCGCAGAGGGCAGAGAGGAGAGCCGGAATAGCACCAGGTCTTGCGGCTCAGCTGTTCCCCAAAGGTGCGAGCCGGACCTGGGAACTGCGGCTTGGTTGCACGGGGACGGAGGTCGGGGTTCCCGTTGGTCCCTGTCGTGGATGTGTTGGCGACGTATCGAGACGGAGGGGGAGTGGTGTAAATGACTGCACTTGGCGAATGCCGCGGGGAAGCTGTCTTGCTTTTGTTTCAAAGCTGGAATGGGACTTGTTGCGTGATTCTCCTGTCAACTCAGTTGAGGTGGAAGCGGTGTCCTTATGCATGCAAGCCGGTGGGAGGTCAGTGTATCTGCAAGACTAGGATGACCACTTGAAGTCGCATAAGATATGCTTGAGGGCGTCAGCTAGTGGTGGTCTTTTGATCTCCTAGAGCAGCTGGGGTTGGTGGTTGATGGTGGACTGTTCGAAGGTGTGGTGGTGGTGGAACAAGGCAACGGCATCTGCCCGTGATGATCGCAGGAAGGGCTGAGCAATAAGAAGCTGCAGAAACAGCCGCAAAAGCAGAAGCAGCAACGGTAGTTGTAGCTGTAGCTGTAGCTATAGCTGTAGGAGCTGCTGTACTGCGTCAAGAAGGCAGACGACTGTGATGTAGACTGAAGTCAACGGGCTCCAGCCAGAACAAGTCTCACAAGTCCCGCCAGCCCGAGGAGGTTATCGGACGAGACAAAGGGACAAAACCGGACGGCCGAGAGAAGAGTGCACAACAGAGCGGCAGCCGTAGCTTATCAGTTGCTTTTTACAATGCAGCCCAGCATCTCTTATGTCGCGCATCACCCAGCGAGTAATAGAACGGGGGACAAGTGGGGATAGAAGAAGTGGAGGAGGTGGACTCAAGGAGGGGACTGAGGAGTCAACATGCAGGCTCGCATGACGACCTCTAGCCATTCTCTGTGGGAGAGACCAGAGGAGGAGGAAGCGAGAGAAGTAGAACCGGCCAAGGTCGAGATAAAACCGGCGCTCGCTGGAGAGCACCACACACTGGCGCCCATCTGAAGAGGTTCCGAAGAGAGGGACCAACGGGTAAGGCACACGCCCCTCTGGATGGAGACGGCGCGCGGGAAGAATGGACGAAACATACAGAGGAGTCGATTGATTGGATGAAGACGAGGTGGAGGGGAGTGAGCGATTTAGAGGCATCGGGAACCCGTGCAGCTTGAAGTTGTTAGGTGACCATGTAGAGTTACAATGTCAACGAGGCTCTGGGATGGAGCAAGATGAGTGGTCAAAAATAGTACAGTGCGGATGAGGCATCAGCCGGGAGCTCCTACTGTGGCTGCTCCAGCTTGTCCAGCTTCCTTCCAGTGATAACGTTACACAGTCCACGACAGCTGCAGGCCTCGGTGGCCTCAAATCGAAGCCACAGAGCCTCAAGAGTCATCTCGAGATGACGGTGAACGAGTTGAAGCCGAGTCGGTGAAGTGGACCTATTCATGGCTCCGACGAGGAGGAGTGGTGCCCCGGAGGAGGGGTCCCGTAGCCCCGTTTTCGGCGGCATCGACGGGGGACCGTTGGCCATCAAACTGCCTGGATGCATGCCCGTGCCGCTCCTTGGCCAGACCAGGCCAGGGATGACATCCAGTGGGCTTCACGGGCTATTTATGCAGTCCGGCAGGCTTGCGTCCCCTCACACGGTATCTCAGAGATGACATGGCTTGGCCCTCTCACATGAGACGCCATGTTTCTACTTGATAGGCAGGAGATTGTCCATGAATCCAAGCTGTTGATTGTGTTGCGCCTCGATGAATCAGAGCAGACCATCCAGGAACCGGGGCAAGCTTCCCCGAAAACAGGGCTAGCACTTCGCTAGGATCTGTTACGTTAGTGGCCGGTCCCCCAGACACGGGCCCTCCCTTAGTGTTACCGTTATCTCGTCTCCCGTCCTCTCCGGCGATTAGAAGGGAGAGAAGGGGAAAAAGAAATGGAGGGCCACCTGCCTGGAAATGAAGCACACCTACCGTGGACCTCGCGTCGAAAAGCTCCAGCTGTCAATCTCCCAAACTCGGAAAGCTCTCCTCTGCTCTCTCTCTTTTCATCCCCGCAAAGCTGCAGAGCCGCATTGTCATTCATTCCCTCGACTTTTGATCGCCCGCCTCTTTGCCTTCTCGGTTCCAAGTTCCAGCTCCAGCTCCAGCTCCAGCTCAAGCTCCATCCATCCATCACACTCTCGTCATCATCACCCATCTATCGATGCCACCTTGGGACAGGTATGGACGAGCAACCCCCATGAGGTCTTCTCCCTTGCCATAGTTATCTTGATCATTGTCCATGGATGCCGCCGCGGTGGTACACGATATCCACCAGAGCTTCACGAAATCCTTTCAAGGTCATCATCCCCATTACGCTCAATCCTCGCCCCGTCCTGTGCCGTTGCCTGGGACTGATGCGTATCCTCGAACCCGGGCCCGGGTCGAGGGCGAGGCTCTTGACTCGGTCCAAGATGCTCTGCTGCGATCGTTGCCATCCTCCAGAAGCACATCCGCATCCGGATACTCCATGCCACTCGGCAGTGTTGCTTCACTCTCCAGCTTCCAACCTAATAGCTTCCAACCTGCTAGCTTCCCAATCCCCAAGCCGGACAACACTGTCGTGTCGCGTTCCACTTCAGCGCCCACGGCCTCCGTTCCACCAACACGCCCGCCAACTTCTTTGTCCCGATCGTCTTCGCAGAAACTAACACCTCGTCCTGTTCGTCAATATTCGCTTCCACTAGTATCCAAGAGCCACGAGTCCCTTCGTCCGTCCCCGTCGCTGCCGTCTTTTCCACAACCCATCGATTCGTTTGTTGGGCCCCAGCAACCTACGCTCCCGGGCTCCGCTCCACCGTCACCGCCTCCTCGGCCACCGGCCGCCTCGACGCCGGAAGACCCCGGGGCTTCAGCAACGAAATCCGTGGCACACACTTCAACACCTCACGAAAGATCCATCGAGCTGGCTGACGGTAGTCCGTCGAGGGGTCGGAGCCCCAATCCTGTTGATCGGACTGGCCATTTGGACCCGGACTCTGGATCTGATTTGGACTCGGAATCATGGTCGGGGTCTTCCTTTGACGCCGGATCGGAGCTGGAGCATATTGAGCCCCCTGGCACCCGACAATTTCCACCTCTGCCTCCCTCAGCTCCTCTTGTTACCCCAGGAGTGATCCGCCGCAAGGCGTCCATGACCAACCGGATCACGACATGGATCTCTCAATACGAAAGGAGCCGTACCCCGCGGCGTTGGTCTGGTACTGACACGCGGATTGATGCTGTGCCAGAGGTAAATGATACCAGCAAAAGCAATGTCTCCAAGACATCTGCACCTCCGGAGGATGCAGTCGAAATACTCTGGACCAAACTCAAAGATCAAAGGGCCAAATTAAATGATATCAAGTCTCAGATGTCGAGAAAAAGAAAAAGGCTCAAAGAGTTGCGGCGTGCCAGAGATCAGGCTGACAATGCCTTCATGGCTATCATACGGCCTGTGCTTGTCGATCCAAATGGTTCACTCCCGACGTTGCGTGGCAGTGTCGATCGTATCGATCGTCGGCTGGCAGAGATGCAGCGCTTAAGGTCCGATTATCAGGCCTTGGAGCGCGACTACGAGGACCAAGAAATGAGCCTGGACGAAGAGGAAGAAGAACTCAACAAATTGGAAACCAGCTTCTTCAGCTTGCTCGCGGTGGGCAATACCATTTCCATACGGCCACCCAAGGAGCCTGAACCACAGCAGGATACGCCAGAGTTACTCAGGGGCATTTCTCCCAATGGCCCTACGGATGACCCTCACCCACTGTTCCAAGAGCTTATGTCGGCAGTGGGCGATCTTCAAAATGCCAAGGAAGACCTCGACGAACTCCTGTACCTAAAGGGAGAGCACGAGAAGGAGCTGAAGATGAAAGCTACGGCAAACATGGAGTTGACGATACCCGAGAAGGAGTTCCTGGCCGACTTCCCAGCGGACCAAGAGCGAATGACTGATAGCGTGTCCAAGCTACAGGCCAAGGTAACGCAGCTCCGGCAACTGTGCGAGCAGAAGGGAGTGATGCAGAAGCACCTGTCGTCACAAGTGGCTTATCTTTTGTACCCTCAACAAGGGTATGAGGATATCGACCTTGATTCTGAGGATGAGTCTCCCCACAGCCTCGCCCATGCCAGATTCTCGTTGCTACTCAGCCAGCCAGAACACCTCTTGGAGGATGTGCCAACAACGGCTGGTGGAGCGCTGAAGGCTGCAGCCAAGCTGCCAGACAGCGACCCAAGCAAGCGAGGACGGATGCAGCTCGCGTCAAAAGAGTATTCCATCGACCGGCTCATTATTGCGCACAACGAAGGTGGCAAGACGGACTTTGTCAATCGGTGGCTTCTGCATCAGCTCAGGCTGTCACCTCTGAAGGCGCTGCTGCTCTACGTGACGTTTACCACCAGCCAAGGGCTCAAGATTCGCGACCTTCTGCGGTGGCAACGTGATGTGTTGCACTATTGGTGGGTTGGCAGCCGGCGAGAGTCGAACCGAGCAACGAGTGAGAGCTCGGATTATGACTCAAAATTTAGGACAAGCCAGCAGTCGAGGAGGACATCGGACGTGGGCAGTGGAGTCGGCTCACCATCAGAGAGGTGGCACCCACACTGATGTGAGGACGGCGATGTTGCCACATTCTGCTTTTGGCACCGGTTTTTTCTTATGCGTTTGTGTGTTTTTGTTTGTTTTCGCTTCTTTTGTCTTGTTTTATTGATCTGTTTATTTGTTAAAAGAGGAGGACTATGGCCATGGTTAGTTTGGGAATGAAGGGAGAGGAGAAGAGCCATGGATACGTTATGGATGCGGAACCAGACCGGAACCAGAACCAGACTGGTCGCAACAGGACCTGGGTCGAGCCTAGGGTGTCAACGACTTTTCTTTCTTGAAGCGTTTTTTATGGGATTTAGGGAAGGATTTTTTTGTATTTTTTGGACGATATTTTTTTTGTGTGCGAAAGGCAAGGCGTCGTGGGTGCAAAACCTGATACCCAAGGGCTCAATTTGTTTCCGCCCCTCTAAACGGGGGCTCAGAGGATTGGATTCGTGTGCTGTCTGATTTGTTCCATGTAGGATTTGACGGGGAAAATAAATGATATGGATTTTTTTTTTGGCGCTGGAAACACCTGCTCGACTGGAGACTGAAGCGGACTGGACTGGACTGGGCTGGGCTGGACTAGACAATGGATGGGCTGCGGATACGTTCATCCACTGAACTGATCAATACATACTGGGGGGTTCTTTATAGCCAGCCATACCCGACATGTCCCCATTGCTTAGCTGCAGGCAGGCTGTCTTTATAGTACCCATCACTCCGTTGAATCAGAAGCAGCTGTCACATATGACGAGACAGTCAGAGTGGCGCCGTGAGCAGGATTCCGTCTAAAGAGGCATACCATGCCATGGGATGTCGAGAATGGAAGTTGGCCGACCTTATCCGTCGAGTCCCCCCCTCCCCGGGATCGATCTTCCTCTCGGGATGTGATTGCCATGCGGCTTCGTCTCGAACTATTTCTCCACTTGAACCGCTAAAAGAGCGAGCGTTAGTTCCCGTCGAGCGGGGGGGGGCCTTGAGGAAAACGTGCCCGTTGTGGAGGGTGTCGTCTGGTTCTTTGAGGGGGGCTTCGGGACGAGCCTTTCACGCGGGGATCCACCAGCGGGGGTGTCGGAGTCTATGTGTGTGTAAGTACCTGTACTTGAGGAACCATCTTGGAGGGTCCTCGGTTCGCAAGAAGGGTAGAGGGGAGTGTGCAGCTAGTCGTGGGTCCTAAGGGAAAGGTTGGGTCCCTCTTCTGCAGCAGGGCATGTGACTGTGATTTTGTTTCGTTTTAACTGGATCTCCTATTGTTATTGTGTGTTTTCGCGGCTTCTCTTTTGCCGGGGGGTGTGTGTGTGTTGCCGCCCATATGGATCCTTTTCTTTTTTTGTAATTTTCCTTCCGTCGCGTAAGAAGGCGACATCATCACCCCACAGCCATCTTTGCAAATTCCAAAATGATGTTCAGGAGACACATGCAGAAATAACAATTGCCTAGTGTAGAGGGGGGCCACGGGTATATGTAAAGTAAGCAAGGCTGTGGAAGGATTTTTATTTGCATTTTTGTGATTTTGGAAAAGGGGGGTGAGTCATTCTACTAGATGGTGTTGAAAAGTGTAGAGAGTGACACGGCAGATGACGACAGTAAAGAATGTATATTTATGCGTACCTAGACAGTTGATACTTGAACTATGGGGTGATGAGAATACATGGATATCCCTAGCTATAGCGGCATTTATCTAGACGACACCAAATACGGCTTGCTACAGAAAAAAACAAGGTGTTTAAAGCAACAATACCCCAGATTTTATCATCCCATAAAGTTTCCGCAGCGGGAGTGAGTCCACATGTCAGAGAAACCACACACACCGTGGGGGATCTTCACGACGCGAGACGTCATGCGCCCATAGGCAACGACCATTGCATTTTGGTGTGTAAATGACAACAGGCGCCGGCGCAAGACTTCACATTTGACAGCCTGCCTAAGGAAGATGTTGTGAAACCTGGGGGCCAACGGGGAAGCCGACCCGAGGGGGAACTGCATGTGCACATTTCTACATTTTCCCATCGGTCGATCCCAAATCAAAAGAGGAAATTATTGAGGCTCTGCTCTTTTCTTACTCGTTCTTCTGAGAAACTGAACTGTTCACCGTAAGTTTAAGCCACTCAGCGTTGAAAATGTGAGGTTATCCGCATTGGCGTTCAGCCGTTTAAAAGAGGGAGGGGGGGAGAAAAAAGCCATGTGTGCAAGCCTGTGATGTCACTATCAACCAAAGGGCTGAATCTTGGGTTCTACGCCATGTTTTGCTTTTTTGCTTTTTATCTTGTTATCGAAGGGTGGTCATCCTGGGTTGAGCCGACTGAACCCATTGTGGTGGTTCAACATCTCGGGTTGTACCTTTGATACCCGATGGGCATAGATAGGGAATGATTCAATTCATAATAATGAGACTAGTTCTTAGTCAACTGGTTTCTTGATGATAAGGTAGACGGTGCCGTTTATACCGTGCCAATGGTTTTACACTGCTCACTCGCTTTTCCCGTCTCATAGAGAAAAGTGTAGGCATCGAGAGAGGAGGCCATGTTCAGGTTAATAGGAGTAAGATACTTGACCTACTCTGTAGCGAAATGGATATTGCTCTGGGTAAACAAGAAAGAGTGGTCATCCTTCAGCAACATTCATTGTCCCTGCCCATAACAATCAATGACCCAACCGATGCTGATCTAGTACCAAGTCCATCTGCTCAGTATTCCCGTTCGAATAGTTCCTTCAAGGCCTGTGGTGATTGAACGAGTAGAGACTCGCCGCCGAGCCACTCCGTCATTCCAGGTCTTGATTCCTGTCGAGAGATCACTTCAGGTTCCTTGTGCTTTGGCGCGTTGTAAACATCATGATGCTCTGGCTCGACAGGATCCTTCTCCTTCTTCTTACCCCACCACTTCCATTTCTTCTTCTTCTTCACTTTGAGGACAGTAGGGCCAGGGGATTTCTCTTGAGGCCGGTTGTGCTCCCTGGTCTTGGCCAACCCCATACTCTGGCTGATCCGGCGCCAGGACTTGTCGTTGTTCTTCGATTTGACCGCCACCACCTTGCTTTGAGCTAGCCCGGGAAACTTTGTGTCTTTGGGAACGCTGCTGGAGTATTGGAACTGCCTTGTCTGTGGATCGTACCGCTGGTGCGAATGGTGACAATGAGGGGTGTGATGCGCATGATGCAGATGATGAGGATCAGGGACACCAAGATGTGTTTGATGTGGGTGATGGCAGTGTCTCTGATGATCAACAGATCTCCTGCGAGCCTCCTCAGAGTGTCTGACTTCGTTGTGTCTTCTGCGATGACCGTGTGTACCTTCATCCTCGACCGAGGACCTCCTCCCAACGGCAGAGGACTCGCGGGTGTGTGCATGCGGAGACGACTCGTGTCGAGGATGCTGCTCATCGGTTGAAGTTCTCTTCTTTGAGCGTACTGACGGTGGTTTAGATGGATGAGACAAAGCCGAGTGTCTTGATGCCTCGCGGGAGTGAGCGGCCTGTTGCGCGGTCTGCTGCGCCGTGAGGGTTCCATAGCTGTAGCCATAGCTTCCAGAGTAGCCGCACGTCCCAGAAACACCATAAGAGAATCTACTCGTCATGATTGTAATTAATTCAAATTCGGGAGAGGGGAGAAAGAAAAAAAGTGAAACTGCTAAATGGGAGCATCCATTGCTGGCGACAGCTGATGAGGGGAGTTGGTGCAGGACTGATTTTGGTGGTGATGAGTTATAGGGAATTGCAGGATGCTGGATTAACTGGCTGAGTAGGAAGTTTGAGGGTCATGTTTACCAAGGTGCACCTGCACGTGGTTCTTAAGACGGTTGATGTTCTCGAGAGAAGGAGTGACGGGCAACCTCCTTCCCTACTTCACTATATGCCTCCTCGCTCGGCCAATCTCCCGCCCTTCTACTTCTACAAAGGGATCAATCAAAATCCCCTCAAATCTATAAGAAACACAGGCTTCTACCCTAGGTCATTCAAGTGTCTCTCTCTTCGCACCATCGCCGATCTATTCTTCCCATAACACGAGTTCAGGGTATGCGTGCATTCACCTGAGGAACTGATTCAAAGGGCGAACCCAGCACTTGGTCCATGAGCTCGTTGAATAAATTAGTTCTCTTCGTATATCATCTACTACTCCAAAAGTCCAATAATTAGGTAACAAACTCGGTGCGATAACATACTCCGGGAGCTAGCACTGATATAACTCCCATGTCTAACAACCCAAAACACCGACTCTCATCAACCTCAAAGATCCCAATCACCCACCACGTTTTCTTCTCTCAACCTCCAAATATATCAAATACCAACCTCAGATCGTCTCTCATATTTAATCACCCACAAACTGACTCTCACGGTCAGCACATACTTCAGATCTTGAAGATCTGGAGTCCCTCTCAATATCTGCGGACTCTTTCAGCCGGATAACATGGCATCTCGTTCAACAGCACCAGGTACACAGGTGTAGGCGGTTCTGGCTGCCAATCCATGTAGTCGCTCATGTTGGCCACGCCAAACTCCTCAACACACTCTTTGATAATGGACGTGACGGCAGTGCGAAGTCTCTGGAGGTCGAATGGTCCAGCTCGGTCGAGATCCATCTTCTCCTGTCTGATGTTTCGGCTTTGAGTATCTTGCTCGGACTCTGCGTCAGACTCGGAAATGGCGTCTATGTCGCCATCGCTGTCAACGGCCTGCTCTCGCATACGGTTTCGCTCCTGGTTCCGCTTTGCTTCGCGTCGCGAGCGACGTTTCTGCTTCTTGATCTGCTTGGCCGACTTTGGGATTGTCAACTGACTCTCAGTGGTATGGTTTGTGGTCTTTGCGGATCGCGCCCGGCGGTTGTTTCTGCGAGACATGTTGTAGATGGATGCCGGCGATGGGAGTATCTCCAAGTTGTGGTGATGTGATCAAGGTAGCCAGGGTGGGTTCCCGTCAAGCAGTTTCATGATCCCCGCTGGGAGGTAGATGTTTTGGAGAGTTTATTACTGCCATGTCGTCTCTTGCTGATGTTTTGAGTACAAAGATTCGAAGCCTCCGGGTGGAGAGTGAATGGTGAGGGAAAGGTAGGCAGGAAGCTGAAGGCCTCGCTAGGCACATCAAACAGCAGTGACTAAATATTCCAGAAAGCTGAATGAAGCCTTGCTATTTCATGTTCTTGCTTCACTGCGTAATAGGCAACGGCACTCTGTAAAGATGTGCTTGGAGGGGTGGTCTTGATTATGCAAACATCAGGACTTGCAGTGTAAAGGAGCCATGTTCTCTGAAAGGAGAGACACCAGCAAGCCACATATAAACAGAGAAAAGGGAGAGGTGATAAGGAAGACCAATTGGGCCATTGGCAATCTTCGAAGAAATTCGCGCGTGACATGGCTTGCATCTTCACCTAAAGATCCCAGTTCTAAACCAGGGTTAACGACAAAGACTTCGGTAGTTCCCAGATTGATTCAATTCATAAAGCGACATGATGTCCATGTAAAGAATCCTATAGCCTAAAACCTACAAGTTTGATCTAGTTACTGCATAGCCCGTCTGACAGCCATCTTGACAAACTTGCAACAGCCTCCTCGGAAACCCAAAGAAACAACAGTTAGATTAAGCTCTAAACATGCAGCATCGGTTAATAGCTTCCGTTTCATCACCCCTTCACTTTGCCGAGGCATGCAGCAAATCAGAATCGCGCCCAACTCTCAGCTGAACAGCTTGCAGTCTTGGCATGTTTGCATCCCTGGCCTGGCACGCCAGAGCGATTGTCAAAAACGTCCGAGACCTCCGAGTTGCCAGCGGCTTTTTTTTTTCTTTTTTTTTTTTCGTTTGCATTTCCTTTCTCTTTGAATTGTTTGGCTGCGGGTAATGGCATATCGAAAAGTCATGGCTGGCGACATATTGACGCTCATCCGTCGGCAATCTACTCCAGCGCAATGTTATAATTGCGGTAGGCCGAAGGACCTCACTGGACTGTTTTTATGTGAATTACTAATTCGAATGATACACAGAAAGTGCATATCAGTATGCACGTCTGGCTGGTCGGACTGAAGAGCTGTGCGAAGACGACGCTTTTTACGATTTGTATCAGACCTGCGCAAATTGTATCGAGGATGAGACCGATACGGACAATGTTAGAGAATACGTCGAGCCGAAGCTGGGGCGGTTTGTCGACTATTGTGCCAGCTTTACATCGTTGACGAACTGGGCGACTTTGGGTACTGCTTCGGCCACTGCGGCCACTGCTTCTGCGACTTTGGCGACTACCGCGGAGGATGAGCAAAGTTCTGCCACAGAGGCAGCGAGTACTAATGATGAAGATGATTCAACTTCTAGAAACACGCCAACTGCCACCTCTAATAGTAAGTCTTGGATGCTCTCTCCTTGTCTTTGACTAACTGGAGTAGATGCTCCTTCAGTAACGGGCGAGTCAGATCAACTAGATCCACCCACTTCGAGTAGCCCTTCAGAGGCAAATGGTATGTTGACGATGCTTCTTTCGTACCCTATCTAACCCTTGGTCAGGCAGCTCAGGCAAAAGCCAAGCATGGATTGCCGGTCCTGTTGTCGGCGCAGTAGTGGCCGTCTTGATCCTCGTAGGTGTTGGCTTCTGGTGGTACAGACGACGCAAGAGGGTACCAAAAGCTCCGTCGAGCCCTCCAGATCACCAAGAGACGGCCCAGTTTGACAAGCCTCAGCTCCATTCGGAGTGTATTCCTCGACCCAGCCCCGGACAAGTAGTTACAACATTGCCTGCCGACCAAGGCCATGCTCATTCGTATTCTTATGGCGAGATGCCAGCCAATGAGGCACCCGCTTATGAACTGCCGGCTGAAGACAGACGGAGGGCGGGATAGAGAGGCTGGATGCATATGGACTGCAAGATTCTGTTTGTCAGGCGTAACGATGTTTGATGAAGGCTGCATGCAGCCGTGATCTAGCCATCTAGCTAGGCAAGTTAGCCAATTGAACATGGGGATGGATGTTGGGTGGCTCTTTCCCTGTCCTGCGCTGGTGTTGGGGATCAAAACAACATCTCTTCCTCCTTTTTCTTTTCAATTTCTTTCCTCCATCATCCTCGTTTTCCGAGTCCAACAGCCCCCAACTTCTCGCGTCCCGAGATCCTCCAGATCAAGACTGCTCCTATCATATCTGCATTTCGTCTCACTATGCCTCGTGATAGACCCGATAATGGTATCGAATTCGAAATCATTCGGTATAATATCGCAATGCTTAATGTGCAAATTCGACTTTGTTAGAGGCGAGAAGATTGTCGCGGGTAAGTGTTTACCAGCACGGCCGGTGCTTCTGCTGACTGGGGCATTTGGACATCTCTAGATCTCGATGATGACGGCTTCTCCAAGGCGTTTGTTTTCCACAGAGTACAAAGTCTCTACCGTATTCGTACGCGCAGGCCCGTGGCCTCTTCCTGGGCAAGCAAGTTGATGAGGCCTTGCTTGCATCTTCAATGTTATCGACAGAGGTGTTACTCAACCATCGCATCAAGGCGTCATGATCAAAACCTACGTGGTTTTACGCCTTCAGTCAGCCATCAGAGACGCAGAGCTCGTTACCTCGTGGATCTTCTATCAACTAAGCTGCTCTGCCATGAAAGCTGGCCACGAAAGCTACCCTGTGAGGTCTGGCGGATGATTGCCAGTTACCTTGTTCGGGAGACTGCAATCACTATAGCTCTGGGGCGAGACCGTATGGAACCCCTATCTCCATATTACCTTTATAATAGCTCAATCAATCCTACTTACGTCTCTTTCATCAATATTGATGGTCGGCACTACATTCGGGAGAAGAATCCATCTCTGGAAGACGCCAACACCCCACCAAGCTCTTCTAGGAATGCTTCAGACAAGTCCGAGTTCATATGCCGACTGCCGCTACTTGATAAGAGCAAGGCTTACTTTGCTGCGGTTGATGCATTTGGGGTTCTGCAGGTATTCCCAGTCTCCCCCCGTCAGCGAGAAGCATGGTGTCGCAACTATCCTACCATACCAGGTGCCTGGTGGTATCTCAAGCGTGAAATCCCAAGGCCGATCGACTGCTATTCACACACGACTTACTGGAAGATCTCCATCGCAAACCCTCCCATAGTCATCGACCTCGGCACAATGCAGAAACCACGTGCAAGACCGGAGCTTCATCTTCGAATGCGCTTCTTCGAGTGCAACTCGCCCGATATCGTCGGCTACTCTGTGGCACTCGATCAACGAGGGAATCTTCTAACCATCTTTTCTCATAAACGGGATCAGGGGATGAGGCAACCAAGTATGCCTCTAGTGCCGGGCTTGGAAGGCATCACACACCCGGCACGGTTGTCGCTGGTCTTCATGCCCTTGCATCAAGACGAACGCATAACCGAAATTTATGGACTGGTTAAGAACCAAATCTCCTTTAGGCTCACTGGTATATCGGTAGGACCACAAGGCTCCATTTTCTTACAAACCAGGCTAACAGCAATCTTTCTTAGTTCTTTACTGACAAAGGGCGAACTATCACTTTTGGCCCATTTCGACCTCGGGCTTTCAACATCAAACGCCTTGTTAAAGTACCTCCCAAGCCATGTCGTGTCTTCATCAACGAACTAGAGCAAATGGAAAGGCTTTTCGTGCTCCGGTTTATTGCTTTCGAAGGAGACAAGAATAACCCCTTTCCTCCTCCCCAAGGCGCTCTGCCGACTCTACCAGTATCCCGGTTGCTCCCTTCAATCAATAGTATCGACGGATGGAAGTATTGGTACACGTCATGCTCCATGAGAGAGGCATCCAAGATCTACCCCTGTGTTGATTGGATTTTCAACAGCCGTTGGTACCAAACCCTCACTGGTCTACTTGTCGAGTTTGCCGACGGTCGTCGCGAGTCTGTGGGATGGGTTCGTCTAGACAGGCTCACTGAACCGATTGCACTTGATCTAAGGGACAATCTGTACATTCGCCGCGCAGGGAGCCAACTCTTCTTTGAGGGGACCACGTTTGAGACACAAAAGCCAGCAACACGACGAAAAAAGGGGAGGCTAGAAATTAGGCAATCGGACACACTGGAATGGTGCTTCAGTATCATGCCTCGACACAACTTTTTGTCTAATGGGAGGAATGACCTAGGTTGGCATTGATTCATCTTGGGAAAATGATGGTGTGTATTTCACGGGTTGGAGGTCATCTTGGTCCAGTCGAAGATTCAAGAGACATTTTGGGTATTAGAGTAAGCATCAGTCAGATATTGTAACAGCTCAGATTTCCGTAGTTCTCAGTTGTCAATGAATGGTTTGGAGTGTCAAGCACCACTTCTCAACCGATTACAGGCGCCCACCTCGTGGTACCTTCCAGTCTCAAACAAATTATATTTAGCAGCAATAAGCTATATATCTGTTTATTGAGCAGCCTAAAAGACCCGTCGTCTGTGACCGGGCCAACCCCCAAGTGGAAGGGGCGATATCACAGGAATATTGGCTCTACTGGGCATGGACCTTACCGAACTGACCTGTACCTGGAACTTGCAGCTTATTACACTCAAGCTTATCAAGTCGTGCCATACTAGGTCCAACCTTGACGGAAGGTTGGGATAGACACGAGCTATATGTGTCCACTCGAGGCTCCCCGTGGTGCATATGCAAGCGCTGCGCCCATGTCACAAGGCTGATGCCGTTGTGAGACAACCACAACAAGTACGATAATAGTCGCAAATAAGTTCGCGGTTAAGCTCCCATGTTCAAAGTCAGTGCTTCGTAGATCTCTTTAAACTGCTAGTATGTGCCCTTTGGACTTTCCATTAGATGAAGCACGCTTTATCTTGAGGTCCCTAAGGTTCCCCTCGGTCGTCTGAGGAGAGACTCAAATCAGGCTGCGCAGGATTCAGCTGAAAAGCGATTGGGCTGTATAGCACCCAATTGGAACGGCTTGCAGGATGCGAGTGCCAGGGTTTGCCTGCAATCGCCTGTTGGCTGCTCGATTGTTTAAAAACACAAGATACATGAGTAGACTGCAGCCATTTTCCTCCGTCGTTTCCCCTCATCTGCCACCTCAACATAAAGACCGTCTTCTCAAGTGCATGCTTGGGTATTGACTTGAACATGGGGTCTCTACTATGGCCGATCAGACGAGCAATTGAAAGAATTTCACCTGCTTGGAAAAACGCTCCTTCAGGTCTCTTTCGCCGAGACACCGCGCGGGATATTTGTTACAATGACTGTGGTGAGTCTAGAAGTCTTCTAGCTGGCATACGGACATAATTTACGGTCATGTCTGTGTAGATGGAGCTTACAAGATCGCCTTGTCGTTCGGGAAATCCGACAAGCTGTGTGCCAGTGGTAGCTCGTTTATGGGCGCATACGCCGCCTGCATGCAATGCATAGAAGAGAACGGCGGAGACGACGGGATTCAGAATTATGTCGTACCAAAGTTCGACCAATTCATCACCTATTGTGAAGGGGAGGATACAAAGCCCGTTGCTACTACAGTGAACCTTGAGCCAAGTGCTACTACAGATTGTGATGGATGCATCACGACGGCCTTGGAGGATTACAGAGGCTCTACCATCATGATCGTTTTGGGTACCAAGACGGTGCCGACAGAGTCTCTTCTTGAAAGTAAGCCAAAAGGCCTTGTTTGCCTTGCTTGGACCAGAGTTAACAGTGCACCTAGAGTCGGCCTTTATGGTTTCGACAGTAAGGGAGACGGTTACGCATTACGAAACTCAACCAGCATCGGCGACTGCCACTTCAGAGACAGACCACGGCGGTATGTATACCCCATTCCCCTTCTCAGCATATACTAACCTGCTTCCAGAGCCAGACAGTCCGCCCGGTCCTGACCTTGCCACCATCATCGGCCCCGTCGTCCCCTCGGTCGTACTCCTCATCGTCCTCACATTCCTCGGCTTTCGATGGTACAAGAAGAGAGAGAGGATAAAGGATCAAGAAGCCCAGATCGAACCGGACGAAGAACCCAAGGTGGAAAAGGCTCAGCTACACTCGGAGTGTATATAGGTTGCTGCTCACGAGATGCCGACAGACAAGAAGCTTGGGGAGAGAAGGACTGTCAAGAGCGAAGAGGGGCAAACCATGACGAAAGAAAGCAAGGCTGAGGAGATCAAGGCTGAGGAAAGGAAAAGCGAATATGAAAAGCCTGATGAAAGTAAACCAGGGAATGGAAGTAACGACGCAGCAAGTGCTTCCAAGTGAAATGTCGTTGAGAGAGCGACGGGTTGGCGATGCTTGTTCTTCTTCTACACGTGCTCTTAAAGTCTGAAACCCAAGCACATTCAGCCTTGATACCCCAAAATGTCATTTACAAAACATAATTCGTCAAACCCAAGGTTTTCTCACGTTGCACTCTTCCCAATCTACAACGTTGCCAAAAAAGGGTCACACGTTCAAGCCTCAATGATCGACAACCATAACGTCAAGCGTGAGCATAGGGCTGATCTACATCAGCGCTAGGAACTCGGGCAAATCCCTTCAAAGGACGCCTTTTTCTGGACTCTCCGTTCTGTGGCGGTAGTGAACGAAGATCGTCGACGCCGCTGATTGAATCGCACAGGCTGTGTTTGCTGGTTGGAGATGATCAAGGCGGTGCTTTTGGTTGGAAAACTTGGCCTTGGCGATCGACAATCCTGAAGATGCTTAAAATAAGTAAAGGGGAGGGAATTACCGACGACCCGAAAAATATTGCCTCTTTGCATTTCCCTCTTATATCCTTCCTTGATTCCTTGGCATGCCCACACATCGGCTAGACGATTGAAGATGGATTTTCTACTCCAATATGCTGGACAGACATGGAATTCCATGTTCCAACCTCAAGTCCCTGTTCAGAGTGACCCTACAAGACATCTTCATCTTCGACGAGACACAACTCCTGCAATATGCTACGATGACTGCAGTATGCCTCACTTCTCTGACAATGATTGTGCAGCAACTGAACCGTTCTAGACAACGCCTACAAGATCGGTCTCTCGGATGGAGATAAAACCGATAGACTATGTGCCGAGAACGGGTCCTTCATGCAAGTCTACAACATCTGCATAGACTGCGTAAAAGAAAACAGCGATTCGACCAAAGACACCGTAAACGACGATATCCAAAACGAGTTCAAGCAGTTCCTCGACAAGTGTAAAGATTCCGAAAGTGCATCCACTATAGCACCCAACAAGAATGTCATACCGACAACCTCGTGTGCTGGGTGCGCGACAACAGTCTTGACCGATTATACTGGAGGGGTTATCACGGTCGTTTTGGGGACCAAGACAGGGGCTGCGACAGCTTCCTTGAGTAGTATGTTGAAATTACCAAGTCTCTGGGATGAGAGCTAATCATGATCAAGACTTTTTTACGGTGACACGCACCCTCAAGGTCACTCAGACGGCTGACACAGGCTCTGACTCGAATGGTATATCCAATACATCTCATGTTTGACAGTGACGAACTAACCAAGAACCAGGCGACTCTTCAAATGCAAACATACCCATAATAGTCGGATCGGTCATCCCATCCTTTGTCTTCCTCGCTTGTGCCGCCTTCTTCGGCGTCTGGTGGTGGAAGCGACGACAGAAGCAGCCCAAGGAGTCGAAACTTGCCCACGTCGAGGGTGGCAACTCGGAAAAGCCAGAGGCCGAGTACAAGGCACAGCTACCCTCAGACTGCGTTCCTCGTCCTACGTATGAGCTGGAAGGGTCAGCACCAATAGCTCCAGCCTCTTCTTCATCCGACACGGCCGTTGAAGCTGAGATGCCGGCGAATGAAGTGCCTGCTCAGGAGATGCCGACAGAGGTGAACAACACAAGACACCAACCAGGGAACGAAAGTTCGGATAGATAGGGTTGGGGGCTATCTCTCGAGTCAAACTTGAGATGCGTGTGCAAGGTACGGTCGAGGTAAGACGCCAGCCATATGCCCGGCCGCGAAATGACGTTGACAAGCCCAAGCCCAGGAACGAGCTAGGGGACAAGACTCTTTCATAGGTCAGCGGGTGTTGCGAGAAGTGACACCTCGACTCGACATTGACTCGTGTCCCAGCATGAGGAACCTTCTTGGCCTATCTTCAACAAATAACATCCATCCCCCAAGCTCGTTCTAGAACCAGACCATCATGTCCAGTCTATCAATTCCCGGGAATAGCTCCGGAAACCGCCTCCCAGTTGAGGCTAAGCTGGTGAGACCTTGGGGGCGGAGCGCCGGACTTTGCGCTCAATCTGAAGCTATTCAGGGGCTACCGGGTTAGCGTACGAAACGGCTCGACAAAGTACAGCAAGGGGTCTAAGTTGGTGTTGCCATGGTTTTAGTGTGGCTGGCTTTATCTTGGTTGTTTGACAGTCCGACGTCGACAGCCTAGAATAGGGGAGTTGGAAGGATGCTCTATTAAACTCAGTCAATGACGGGCCCATCTGAACATGAGCGTAGCTCGTATTCTGTAATACAACACAACAAGCATCTCAAAGGATCACGCGAGAAGAGACAATACGCCACTCGGATACGCCGTCGGGATCTGACAAGTATTAACGGCACAGGGACCAAGATTGTCGATGCAGCCGTGGTCTTCGACAATCTAGGTTCGCCAAGATGTCAGGGGACCTTGATTCCAGGCAGACGGTTTATGCTAGGAGGACCGAGCTCTCGTTCAGACAACTCGGGCGTAGTTTCCCCTGCCTTGCAAGGACCAGGGGAAAGGATAAAAGACATGGGATGGATAATTATCAGGATCTAGACAATGGCACGTGCGGTGATGATGACTCTGTTGAAGCCAGGGTGCCATTGCCAAGAGTAAAGGTCTGGCGTGGGGTTGGTGATGGCTTCGTTGGCGGCGGGAATTAGCTGTGGCAATAATGAGTCCAGTAAATGGCGGGCTTAGAAAAGTGACCGATTGCTTTTGACAAACCCGTCCTCCTTTGTTCTCTTGTCTCAGATGTTGGGTCAATAATCAAGATTCGTAGTAGCTTCAGAGTCTGGGCGCGGGCTAACAGAAACCCGACTACTCGGGCTACCCTCCATTTTCAGTGCTGAAGGATGCGCCAAGTGACGACGCCATTGGCGATGCCTTGGTGGTGGTGATGGAAGTCCGCGGGGTCGGGTACTAAACTGGTTGGTGTGGCCCGACGATGAGGACTCACTGGGACGAGAATTCGCAATCATTCCATCTGCCAAGAGCCGCGGTTCTTATTCCATCTCCTCGCAGCTTGTCCATCGTGAGCACCTCCTCAGCAGACCAAGAATACCCCAGATCTCTCCGTCTTTACCCCAGAATCGCCCAGCCCCCGGGGAAAATCTGGGGTTTGCGAGATTTTCTGGGTTCACAATGGGATCTGATCACTCGGCGTCGAGATAGTCGAACGAGTGGCATCACGAGAAGCTGGGGAAGCTGGCATCATGACGCTTACCATGGGCCTGGTGTTGCAGAAGCGAGGCCCAAGATTGGGTGACTGTGCCGTCAGTGTGCATCGACATGGCACCACCATGGATGGCTTTTTGTGCTCAGCAGCATCTGTAATGGATGCATGTACCAGATATGCATAAGCCAAAAACCTTCAAGGGCTGTCGACCAAGCCCAGACCGTTGCATCCTGCATCCAATAAACGTGGTATACAACACCTCTCAAGAGAGCGACCGTCTCAGGTCGTTTCCGCTGCGTATGTGGCGTCCATCGGTGCAAGTCAGAGGAGTAGACCGCCCCGAGATGTGACACGATATTGGTGGCATCGTGAGCCTGGTCTCCCGCGTGGCATCTAGAGCAAAGTAGCCCTCGTGGGAAATGATTTGCGGTCAACACACGTGGCCAAGACGACGGCGCGAACATGGTCGATAAAGACGGACTGAAACCTCGATGCAGGCTTCGTTTGTGACAGTATCGATCAAACCGCAGGGTTTCGGTGACGGCACCAAACGTGGACTCGAGTTACGGAAGAGGCGGCAGTCGATCCCGTAAGCAAAGCCGCCCGCAGAGAAAGAGGTCTGATTGTGAGAGGCAATCTAGATAACCACCGTAGCCGCTTCTTCTACCACATGTTCCATCGCGCCAGGACGAGAGACAGTGTGATGAGGCGCGTCGGCGGTAACTACCACAAGCTTCGGTGAAGAAGAAGATGCAAGCCCTAACGACAGAAACGTAGTTGGCGTCTGGGGTTGGACAGCCACGGTTTGAGCGCTTTGACTTGGACACGGGTTTAAGAGGGAACAAGGCGGCAAGTTGAGTCGTGGAACTGCTTGGCGGAGGGGGAACAAGACGCTGAAGAAAGGTTCCACTTGGGCTTTGTGAGGGCTGACGGATCATGGGTCCGCGTGCTTCTGAATGATGAAAAGGAGATGCTGTGTATGGGTTGTGAGGTCAGTGAAGTTTATCAGGAAGCGGTGAGAAGAGCATATCGTCTGGATACGAAAGAGATGGTGTTGAACAGGACAAGGCAAAACGCCTCCATCAACTGCTGACCTTTGCTGAATATTCCCCGGATCCTCTCCATCTGCCGTCCCCATCGCCCCTCTCTACCCGTGGCCTCTCGTCTCGCTCTTTTTCCTTTTCCCCCAGATGCCAAGCCCCGTCATACAGCAGGGGTCCCATGGGCTGGACGTGGCTGGCCAAGAGCTGTCGTCGTGGCGAAGAAAAACCCCGCGCCAAGCAAAGACATGGGAAAGACCAAGACAACGCGGTCAATTGGATGCTCCTTTTCTCCAGCGGGCGCTGTTTGAGCTGAGAGGAAGAATAGCTGGGGGAGGGTCACGATGGGCTTGGCTCTGGGGAAATTGAGCGAAGGGGGGAGAGCAATAGACACCCACGTGAAGATGAAGAGCAAAACTCTAGGAATGCCGATTCCGAAGCTGTGACTTATACCGAGGCCTAGACAAGGACGAATTTTAATTAAATTCGATAGCTCTGTCTCGGGAGGGCGAAGATCATTGCTGTCAACTGTCTCGCGGCCGAGTTTCTCGGGGCATTTGTCAATGAATCTACGGCATCCAGTGCCGAGTCTGACAGTTTGAAGGAAAAGCTTGGTAGGAGATGGAGCTCCTATCTGGCCGCTCAGGGGCTGAGGACGACATGTTGCGTAAGAATAGGGCCGTAAGAAGGGCGCCGTTCCTGACACTATGACGGCAAAGAGAAGGAGGATTAGGATCGTTGAGTAATGAGATGAAGCCAGGGACCACTCAATGTCAGCAGTAAAGAGTCAGTGCTCTTCCAGGGGATCTGTTTTACGTGCCGCTGGTTGTTCAGAGGAGGCCATTCCAGGGCCATTCCAGTGGGCCTGCGCCACCTACCCACTCCTTCAGCAAAGGTCTCCACTGCACCTTCTGCATCAACGGGTTACAGCGGGCTGACCAACCCCAAGATCCTCAGGCATGTGGGCTTTTGCTCACCAGGTTTCTCCACAAACTCCACACACATCATCTCTGCCTTCACACCTCCACACACCATCGACACCCATTATCAACCACCCATTGGAAATGCACAGCACAGCACAAACAGGCCCGCTGGCCCGTCGCCGCGTCCAACTGCCCAGCTGCTCCCTTCTCCAACGCCGTTGATTCGACGCCACCTTTTGCTCTCCGTGCCATTCTCCATCCGCGTTCCTACCTCGACGACAAGGCCCTAAAGAGCTTGGCCGAGCTGTCTAGGCCACAACAGGTCTCGTTTGTCGGACGCTGCCTGTCTGTGGTAGAGCATACAGCCCTAATGCGAGATGGATGGCTGTTCCTCTGGCTGCCATCGCCCATTGTTCCCCGTGCTATCTACCGTCCAGTCTGACTTTGAGGCTTAATCGTCCTCCCGCTGTCGTGTTCAAGGCCGTTTCTTCCTTTTCCTGACTCTTGCCATACCAAGTTACGCCGCTCCGCTACTTTGAACACCGAGATATCCGTCGACACAGCTGCCTCAATCTCTGTTACGTCAAAGCCAACCAACCTTGTGGAGCTCCATCTCGAGTCTCTCCCTGTCCCTGTGGACACCATGAAGTCTCCCTGCCCTGTTCCCCGGGCTCCATTAATGATGCGTCCGACAGGAAGCCCACTCGCATCTCCAGCGCATCAAGCTAGCCGTCCATGCTCGCAGGGGACCCTCGTCAACGGTTTCCATGACCTAGACCCTTCCTTTTCCCTCCTCACCTGTCCTCTTATCCCCCTCTCTGTCGTAGCCTCTGTTCTAGCTCTTCTAGTTCCCCCTCCTCTGTTGCAGCACCAGTAGCCTCATCTTCCTCTTTAGGATCGTCCCTCGAACCATTCGAATCCTGTTCCTGCCCCTCCCTGCAACACCCATCCCATCTACACACACCTCTTGTCTTCCTTTGTGCCGGGTTCTTGGCTGCTTCTGGGCAAGACTACTTGTATCTTGTCTTTCCCACCACACCCACCATCATCGTCCCCTCCATATTACTTCTTTGCCATCCTGCCATGATGATCTGCGTCCTCCCCTCATTTACTCTCACCTGTCTGTCATCACGCTAGAGTACATCATAATCACACTGGCCTGCTTTGACTTGTTTGCCTTTTGTTCCTGGTTTTATACTTCAAGACTGGGTTGGACCTGCCTTCGTCTAAGCAACCTCACGAGACTTGCCACAAGCTGACCACGTCTTGAACAACCACAACAACTCTCCAAAGGATCGAATTGTGTTTACGAGAATGATACTTTATCGGTAGACGACATCGCCTGCTGTCACACCGACTGAACGACCTAATTACACGACGTCCACGATACTACTACTACATCAATCATCACCCTAGGCCTCGCGCTTCAACTCCGTCACCATGTCGTCGTCAGAGATTCTCACGGCGTCACAGCTCAATTCCATAAGCATCATCGAACGAGTATGCTCGGTGTTTTCCCTGCTAGGGTCTCTGTTCGTCATTGGCACGTTTGTGTCATCCAAGGCGTTTCATAAACCCATCAACCGTCTCGTCTTCTACGCCTCGTTTGGAAACATGATGACCAATGTCGGAACATTAATGTCGAGGCAATACCTGGGTTCACCCTCCTCTGTGGGATGCCAGTTCCAGGCCTTCTTGATCCAGATGTATGTGCCTTTCGGAATATTCCTAACCAGACACTAACACGAGCAGGTTCATGCCCGCAGACGCATTCTGGACTCTTTCCATGGCCATCAATGTGTACTTGACATTCTACTTCAAGTTTGACGCCCGAAGACTACGCAAGATGGAAATCCCATACCTCGTCGGCTGCTACGGAATCCCATTCATCCCTGCCTTTGTGTACATCTTCATCAAGAACAAGCAAGGCGAGCGAATGTACGGTGATGCAACACTGTGGTGCTGGGTGAGTCCTGAGTGGGATATCTGGCGCATCATTACCTTCTACGGTCCTATCTGGTAAGCAGCACTCAAGCCGGAACCAAAGCCAATGCTGACATTCACAGGGTCGTCATCGCCGTTACTTTCTTCATCTATATCCGCGCTGGTCACACCATCTATCGCAAGCGAAGAGAACTCGACAACTTCAGCTCGACTGATCAGGATCTCACCTCCCTGGGAGATGCTCTCGCTACTATTAAGACTACTGAGGTTTCGGTGACGACTGAAGTCATGTCCCCAAATGCAATCCACCTTCAGCCCATAGGCCGCCGAGCTCCGGACGTCAACAGCCCGCAGGATACAAATGGGGCTTACTCGGTCACTATCTCTGCAGACGCAAGCTCCGGGGATGTTGCCGATGTCGTACTCCCGATCCAGCAGCAGCAGACGCGGACCAGCATGCAGGTGCCCACTTTTCAGCGAACCCCTCGACGAAGAAATCGCGAGCTCAACAACGCAGCGTGGCAATACACCAAGTGTGCCCTCCTATTCTTCACAGCCATCCTCATTACCTGGATCCCGTCGAGCGCCAACCGTGTATATGCTGTGTTCCACACCAAGCATTCTTCAGTTCCGCTTGAGTTTATGAGCGCTTTTGTGCTTCCGCTACAGGGTTTCTGGAACGCGCTCATCTACATGGTCACATCGTGGGGTGCATGCAAGAGCCTACTGAGCGACCTACGCATGGGTCGACGACCAGACGTGACCGAGTTGGTGGGTGGCATGGCGCCTGAGATCAGCGTGCACCATCATCATCACCACCGACATAATCTTAGCCAGTTCCGGGCTAACACACGGTCAAATAAGTACGAGACGGAAAGTATGACGGAGCTGGCCAACGAGAGCAGGCCTACCTCGGACGACGGACGGCGAGAAAACATTCACGTATGAAGCCATCGTGTATGATTGGTGGAGCGGATTTACATACTTTTCTTTTGTATCACCTTGTATAATGAAGACACGGCTTCCAT
The DNA here is from genome assembly GCA_030779165.1 of Fusarium sp. MBC 441. Classification (NCBI taxonomy): domain Eukaryota; kingdom Fungi; phylum Ascomycota; class Sordariomycetes; order Hypocreales; family Nectriaceae; genus Fusarium; species Fusarium sp. MBC 441. Next base: position 337,905 of record JAPFTC010000038.1, read on the forward strand.
GGATGGACTGCGTCTTGGATAGCGACACATTAAAGGACGGCATTGGAGGATTGGCCGAACGGATATGACGGATACCCCAGTTTCGTGTCGCGACTGATTAAATGTTTACGGAAAAGCCTAGGGGCTTGGGTTGCGCATCTGATGGGTAGGATGCTAGTTGAAGGTGTATGTGGACTCGTACATAGGAGATAAAGGAGTTGACGGTACATACATTTATTTGCAAAGCGTCAGAATAGATTCTGAGCGTATATTTTGGCATTCATCAGAGAACATGGACTCAACGTTAACATTTTGTCACTCTTTGCAACCCAGACTCGAACATCGTCAAGTCCATTTCAGCTTATCGGCTAAGCATTGCTTTTGCTCAAGTCCCCTGCCCGCCTCTTGTCAAACCGATGCGTCACATTTTAGTTGTAATTTTTCCGTCCTCTTGCTTTTTCTATGAAACATGCAACCCGCCTCTCCTTTTTACTTTTCCCATCAAATTCATGCGAGCGATTAACGAAGCGAAGGAACCGAGAATCCTTGACCGCCACATGCGGTGGTTGGAGAGAAGTCTACAGAGTTTTTAGATGCACAAGGAAGAATGCACAGAACTTTTCCCCTCGTGGATTGCATACAAGTTACGCTTGGGCCTCCTAGGATGAGGGCTTTTTATCCGGTGCACGAGGAGAAAACGTGGTGTTTTGTGATAAACCACGCGGTGGGCAGGGGATGGGATGCGCGTTCTGTCACATAAAGGGGCGTGTAGCCGTTTGTCCGGAGGGAGTGATGATAGAGTAGAAGGATTTTTGGAGAAATTGGGTATCTTGGAGAAGAGAGAGGGGGGGGATATTTTGTGCAAAAAGGGCGGAGAAGAGGGGGATGAGAAATGAGGTGGTCGTGAATAGCAAAACAAAAGCACACGAGCAAATCTGGGGAAAATCTGGGGATGGGCAAATCAGTGGGCCATTTTTTCTCTTTCCTTTTTCTTTCCTTTTTTTTTTACCAGCCCCCCCTTTTTTTTCTTACAAGAGACATGTATGTAGATGAGATCCTGGGGAAAAAGATTGACGAAGCGGCAATTCAAAATGGTCTCTTTCAAAGTGGAGTTAAACCACGGTCTTGAGCTTCCTCTTTTGGACAGCATCGCCGGGGATATTCATTACATGGGGGATCATGTGTACGAGGTTTTAATAGAATAGACTTTTTGGTCTTTGAAACGAAAGCGAGAGCTTCTAGACCTTGGGAGATGCAGGGGGGCACAGTATTAACCGGGCTGAGATGTCCTTTTCCGTTGACAGTCTAAGTGGCGTTCTTTATCCCCTCCGATTCTCTATTTCGCTTTAGCTGCTGCTAAACAGACATGGTCAGAGAAAGAGCGTGATCAAGGACAAGGTCAGGGGATCCGGCTCTCTGCCAAGACAAAGACCAAAATGCGGGGGAAAAGAGAGAGAAGCGAGATGGCTGGCTCTTTTTTGCGGGGGAGAGCTTGGCCTTTGAAGCCATCTTTCAAAGATCATCCATTTTTCTACTCACCAACAAGCCATCTGCGGGAAAGAGGTGATCGTTCTCCCGCCCATCCGATCGTCTGGGACCTCGGTTCACGGCTATGTGTTGGGCGGTTTGTTCGGTAAACTTGGGATGAACTGGTAATGATTATCTTGGTCCGAGTGTGCAGGCTGGTGAGTAAATTGAGACCTTTTATTTATGAATATTTCATTTATCACTGCGACATGATGATCATGATGAGAGGCAGATCATGATAGCCCCGATCCTTGTGGAGGATATTATCTGGAGTGTCCTGTCTTGATGGCTTCATCGAGTTCCAGCCTTGAGTGAGTACGCCAGATCTGTACAAAGTAATGCACAGTTTACTATGAGCAACTTGTGCAAACGAACAATTTATGCCATCGCCAAGACTATTCCCAGCTTCAAGAGGGAATGGCTGCCTCAAAGCCTTGTTCACTCACGGACGCTTTCATGGTGTTGAAGCACGCACCGTGCTTAGCGAGGAAGCAGATAGGGTCCGTGTGCGAGTAGGAGGCAGCCGACTCATGAACTCAGAGAGTCAACAAGGATAAGGTTACCCAGTAGGTCAAACACTCTAACCAAGACTCCTAGATAATAACGGTAGCCAAGAAACAAGTCCAATATGGTTGCTCTCGCTAAAATCCTAGGTATGGAGAAGCTTGAGCTCACGTGAGTCGGGAGCCCCAGTGAGTTATTTCCTGCTCAAGGAAGCTCCCGTCCCGTCCCCACTGCAAATAGTGGAGGTGGAGAGAGCGGCAAGTGGACTGTGGCTTGTCAGTGGCTTCAATATCAATTCATCAAGAACATTCGCTTCAACAACAGAAAAGCATATACAGATCTTCTCCCTGAAATACCTTCAGCCTCAATAATAATAGCAGAGGCAACCAAACTCAGCCTACACCACCAGCTAGGCAGATTTCCATCATGGCAGATTCTCCCTGCACCGCCTCTACGCGCTGAGGCTATGTCTCCTCGCCATCTGATTGGTCTCTCAGCCCTCACCAAGAGCCCCTTCTATGGCTTCGTTGCCTGCGTGAGCTGACAGACCCGTTGGTTCTCTCAATCTCCCCCATTTCTTCTCGCGTAATACAACCTTTGCAGCCGCTGCATGTCCGAAAATGGAGGTATTCGGCGCGGTCGCCAGTGGCATCGCCATCGTGCAGGCTCTGGAAGCCGTCCGTAAGACTGTCGGCCTGATACGCGAGATTCCTGAGATACAGGGTGATTTCGATGGCCTTGTCAAAGAGGTATATTCTTGGTCCTTTGCTTGGCGGTGATTACTAGCGTCTGACTCAATTGATTTAGTTGGATTTGACCGAGGCCATGGCCAAGGTTGCTCAGCAGATCCCGTCAGGCTCACCAGAGCAGGACTTTTTAGCCAAGGCAACCGAGCAGGTTAACGAGGTCACGAGTGAACTGAACAAGGTACTAGAGAGCTGCGCTCGCGGGACAGACGAGGCAGATAAGAAGCTTTGGAAGACGAAGAAGAGAAAGTGGTTTCTCGAGGAGCAGAGGATTCTCAAGCTCGAACGCAAGTTGCAAAACGCCAAGGGCACTCTGCATCTTGCCATGACGTCGCATGGAATATCCAGCGAGGCCGAGTCAGCCACTACCCACGGGTTTTCCTCAGACCATATTTTGCTGATTCTGAAAGCAGATTCCGAGCTCGGTTTCAGTTATTTATGGACCTTTTCATGCTGGAGTCGAAAACTAAAGCATTGGGGATTCAGGCTGAGTTGCCAGGACCTCAACCAGCTGAAGAGCTGCCACCGTCTTATGCTCTAACATCAGAGCCAGAGGAGCTCGATGGTGATCGTGTGGAGGACCTCGACAGTGATTCAGACTATCTCGGAGAAAAGTCTATCGGTTTAGTACCAACCCATGCGCGAGGAATTGTCCACCCTCCAGGATCAAAAGAAGACGACTATTCAACGCCATGGGCATACAACAACTCAGTACAATTAAGATCTGCCATGCCAGCTCGACGGATGACTTATACGCACACATGTCAATGTCGATGTCACTTTAATGAGAGCAGCTACCAGAGCGCACCTTGGACGCGGTCCTTGGTAGGTTCGTGGCTTCTCCGTAGCAACGACTCGAAGCAGTGCACGAACCCGAACTGCTGTCGACAGAAACGCTCGCCTCGCCTCCAGTTTCAATATCAGGTTCCCACGTGGTTCTTTTCCGGGGCTCTCAGCTTTCAGGCAGCTTATAGCCAGTTTTCAGGACTCAACTGGTCGTTACGGCCGTTAACCTTGATTGAGTTTACTCATGATATTTGGGGTGATCTTAGGGCTGGTATTCATATCACCCAAAAGACTTTGACCGAGGCTCCTTTTTATCCGAATGATCATGATGTTTCTGGTGAAGGGCTTATGGAGGTTAGTGGTGAGCCTCAAGCTGAGTGGACGTTGTGCTAATTCTCTCATAGTATGCAATCCGCCGTCGACTTTACAATGGCGTCGAAGCTCTCCTCTGTCAATGGGCGAGTGTCTTGCCAGAATCTGGACTTCCCAGGTAGGTGTTTACTGTGCTCTACTCGCGTAAAAGGCAACTCTAACCCGAATCAGGAATGTTTTATACGAGGCGAATGCCGCACTCCAACACCAGTTCCTCACTGACCACGAGATTTACATCCTCAACAAAGTCAAGTCTTTCGTCAAAGATCAGCCCGAGACGACAACAACCCAGGTTCATACTGCCGTCCGTCAAGGATGGGGTCTGCAATTTGCTCTCGAGGCAGAGCCTTGGGCCATCGATACCTTTGACAGCACCGGCTCCACGCCTCTTCACTTGGCAGCTCGGATGAACCGCACTAGAGACGCTGAGATGCTTGTCGCTGCGGGCGTTGATGTTGATATCAAGGCTTATCATGGCCGGACGGCTCTTATGTTTGCTGCCAACTGCGCCGATGTTGACACGGTCAAGGTCATCCTCAAAGCTGGCTGCAACCCAAACATAACTGAAAACGATGGTGCTGCAGCCCTTCACTTTGCTGTACGCTGTCACTATCCTGAGATGGTGGCACAGCTGCTGGCCGCTGGGGCTGATGCCATGGGCCGTGATGAGCGGAATAGCACTCCGCTTCACCACTTGGCTCAGGGGTCATCTTGCACTCCTGACGATCTCGCAAAGGTCATTGATATGCTCCTCCTGGCCAAGGCTGACCTCGAGTATCCTGATGACCTGGGCTTTACTCCGCTGCTTGATGCCCTCATGTATGATCAAGTGTCAGGCCTAAGGTGTCTGATCAATGCGGGTGCTTCCCTGTCCGTCACTGACTACGATTCTCGAAATATTCTACATTTCGCTGCAGAATTCTCCACTCTGCCGGCTTTGGAACTGCTCAACGAGCTCGACCTCCCGAATCTCAACCCCTACCGCGGAAACGAGGGTGGCTACACCCCTTGGGACTGCTTCGTCTGGATCAGTCATGCCCCGTATTGGCTAGACATTGGGTCGAAGCGACTCCCGACTTATGAGGAGCAGAGCTCATTCATGAGGTTGTATGGGGGTATTCGAGATCGAAATCTACGTGATGATATCGAAACCCTTGAGAAAGTGTTGGGCTTTCTCAAAGCACGAGACGGCCCCATGGCACGAGTGCGGCTAGTGCCCCTAATCAAGAAGGAGGAAGAGTGGGAACGTGAGAACTATGTTGCTTGGGCCAAGGCTGTTGATAAGAGGATACAGCACGAAGAGTGGCAGCTGGCTATGGATGATGTTGAGGATTATCTCAAGGATCTGAGGGAAGAGCTGGCCACCCCTGTGTGGGAGACGCCGTCAAAGTATGGTTATCTATATGACGATGAGGTGGTGTCCGAGGAAGATGAAGACGAAGACGAAGAGATGGATGAGGCTGTGGAAGTCGACGAAGAAAAGTCAACTTCCGGTGAGGATCAAGCTTCTGATGCGGAGTCTGACGTTGAGGAGATTCCAAGGTTGGTGGATGGGATATCCATCTCGGTGCGGTGAGTTTTTGAGCAGACACATGATACACGGAAACTGTCCCTTGAAGGCGAGTCATGAAAAGCACAGGATTGTTCATATCCAGACTACACTTGGATTATCTAGTTTAGCGCACACGAGGGCTTTCACAAAGGCGTTTGGGTATTGATTCGATAATATGGTCAACCAACTGCAACATGATGGGTACTATATAGCTACAACACTTGTTATAACAAGTTATTACCATTATCCTCGGCATTTCTGCTACGTTCTAAATTTTACAACTGATATCTCATAGTATAAAAAGTCAATACAAAGGCTTGGAACAGAAACTCGTGGCAGCATCTCGTCGTACAGTTGAACCAAGCAACAACTCTTCCACAGCCATTCATCAGAAACAAAGAATTCTTCTCCAGCCTCTCTGTACATAAAAGCCAAGGCCAGTCTTTTCTCTCTCTGTGTCCCCCTCTCTCTCCTTCGTTCTGGGTATGAAGCCATTCTTCCCGCGTCTAAAGAGACCAAATCTCCCACGGTCCATCTCTCTAGATGTCTTTGTCTTTAAAGCCCTCAATCATCTTGTACTCCCAAAAGGTCCCCAGCTCAAGACACTCCCTAACACAGTCTTCATCTTCCCACCACCACGTATCACCCGTGACATAGTTCCCCCAAACCTCCATCCACAGCATCCGCCCGACGAGGCACCTAAGCTCCGCCTTGATCTCATTGTCGTCCCGCACCCTGTCTATAAAAGGATCGCTGCTCTCCTCGGATGATCGGCTCTTCTTGACACTCTCGGGCACTGCGTAGAATCTTGTTGATGTTATAGTGCTTCCGTAGCCGCGGAGGGAGGCTTCACCCATCCAGTCTCCGAATAGCTTGCTTGGGTTTGTGCATCGAAAGTTGCGCTCAAGATTCAGAAGGAGATGCTCCTCTATCCATGTACGCATACGGTTTCCGAGAACCTTGGCACAGGGAAGAGGATCGATGAGCGTCAGGTGTAGAGAACCTCCTTCTCGCAAACACTTGCTAATGTTCTTAAGCACGGCTGGTATGTCTGAAGATGGACACAGAGCTGGAAGAGAGAGCGAATAGACTGTTTCAAAGAGATTCGGCGCAACGGGGAAAGCTGATGGAGAAACAGAGGGGACCAGCACAGGGTTGACATTTGGGAATTTGGCGTTTGAAAGCGGTGTTGCTGATAGATGGTAGATTTTCTTGCTTGGGTAAAGCGCTGCGAGATATGAAGCCATTGCTATACATGTCAGTATCTGGCCTTGTTACTTCTTGCGGTGTTTTTTACCTTGAGACTCGTATAGAGCCAAGATCTTGACGCTTCCGGCATCACGACTAGGTGGCAGAGAACGAACAGGGCTCTGCGGAATAGGATCGAGGTGAAACAGAGTAGATAGCATCCATCGCTTCTTCTCCAAGACGAGCTCCCAATGAAGACTCTCATCAACGGTGCTCCAGACCTCTTTAATCCGCGAGAGGACGACGGAAGCGTTTGCAGCTGCCATACGCTTGACCTCTCTGTGCAGCGTGCCAAAGTCGGTTCCAATATCATGACTCGTCTTTATCAAAGCCTGTGTTGGAGTTTTCATGTCTTCACTGTCCTTTTCGGATAGGCAGGCCCATTCTTCGGGTGGACGCCAGTTGTCTGCGCCGTTGGACTTGAATGTGATCTTCATGGGTACCTTTGTTCGAGCGGTGAATCTAAGGCCGGGGACAACGTTGGATGGAGAATCAGGTCGAAGAAGCGGTGCTGGGAAGGTTCTATTTCCCATCAGCGGTAGTTCTTCAGAGGAGTCAAGTATCTTACCTATCTTCCTCGGGTGGCGTCACAGGCTGATCGGTATCAGGCTCAGACGAGATACAGACCTCGGAAGATACATCATGATTCTCAGATCCAGAGGTTCGAGGAACAGATGAGACCTCTGTTTGCTTTGTGACGTACGAAGCTGGTCCCAGAGGCTGAACGAGCTTCGAAGTCTCCGGTCTCAAAACCTCTCGCCCCGAACACCGTTTAGCTCTCGTCGCTTGAATCTCAACATTAGAAACCTCATTCGACAAACCCGAGTTTCTCTGGCTAGCAGTATTAGAATCCTTCGAGCGAATACTATTCTTGTCCTTCTTTGAACCCCGACCGAGTAAAAAGCCAAAGGAATGGTCAGATGAGGATCGACCGCTGTGAATAGATTGAGAACGTCTGACGATGGACTTTTCTCTTTCCTTCTGCTTTTGCTTTTGTTCGCGTTTCTTTTCCTTTCGAGCGCGGTGTTCTCCGACGAGTTCACGGTCGGGATCGGTCCATATTACGTCGAACATGGTTGCGATGAAGCTATCGCGAAAGAGATTCAAGGAGTAGAAATCTCGTGTTGGTCTAGAAACGATCTTTCAAAAATGAGGTGGAACGAGTGTCGAGTGTGTCTATTCTCGTAGGCGGTGATTGAAGTGATGAAGAAGAAAGAGACGAAGCTGTGGAGATCACATCAGAGAAAGGTATTTCTCAGCACCGTTCGTTGACGGCCGTTGCCAGCTGCCAACACTGGCAGACACCTCTTCTAGTGCACATACGCACACAACGTGCAACATTCAATGGGCCGAGGCATAGTCCAGAGCCCCCAAGCATAAAAGGCCAAGAATGCGTTGGCATGATATGGGATATGAAGAAACGGAGGAATAGTCTCTTCAGGTCAAGCGTTAGTCACACAGATACATAACCATGACCCAATAGTTAAGTTTACCCTCTTCTAGAATAGTGGCTTCACTCTTGTTCGGATATGTACAGATGGATTTGGATGCGCCATTGGACGCCTTCTCGCTTGATAAAGGCCAGGGAGATGCAGGTCGTGTTACAGGTTTGTGCCACTTGAGGGTCGTGAACTATCTAGAGATAGGATTGTGTGTTGTTAGACAAGAATGATAAGGGATGAATAATTAAAGGGATGTATGTCTGTTACGATATTATCTACATGTGAACAGACCTGGGCCCCTACCGCTATGGTCTCTATGGCTAGTGGGCAGAGATATCCATGTTAATCTCCAGCTGCTTTATTCTCTTCACAATGGTGATACACAGCCGGCCCGCAGAAACACCACCCTCCCCTTTGTAACTCCAACAAAGACTTCCCACGAGATGTCCCCCTTTTTGGAGGGCAAACTTGACGTTGTGCCTGTGCCTCGCAACTTGGACTCGAAGAAATCACCGAGTCTGTCTACACACAAGAACCGTTTGTTCGGTAACTGTGCTTCCCCCCCTTGAGGCCATCGACAGTTGGAGCAGCTGGCTGCCAGTTGCCGGCCACTTGAGGTGCATATCACCTTGTACTTTTTCCCTCTTCCCCTCTTCCCTGACCTGCTTCTTCCTCCTCTCCATTTCATTTCATTTCCCAGAGTCACATTCTTCCTGTGTCACCCTCATCCTTTCCACGGCGTTATTGGCGTCACCAGCCAAGCCTCTCCCTCCTTTTCCCCTTCACCACTTCTTCTTTTCTTTTCACGGTCAAGAACCCTTCAATCTCTTCACTTTTAGGTCATTCACCCCGACAAAGCACCTCACTATGGCCTCGTCTCCACCCCCTCACGGCATGATAGATGCCAACCGTGACCAAGGTGCACCCTCGACGTCTCGCTTCTGCGGCGCCCGCGATATCCTAAACAAGGTCGATGGCTACATCAGTTCCTCTCGTATGGGCTACTTCTTTCGTCTCTCTGGAAGCAGACACGTAAGAAATCCTCCTCTCGTCTCGGTTCTAATCTAACCACCCTTCAGCCTGACGAGATTTCGGGGTCTACCTTTTTTCGAGAGATTCGCGCTGGTTTGACTACTTTTGCCACCATGGCATACATCATTGCCGTCAACGTATGTCCCCTTCACTTCCTAGGTTGCTCACTCAAGCTAACGAATAAAGGCCGCGCTTCTTTCTCAGACTGGCGGTACTTGCGTCTGCGACTTGACCGACAGACAGGCCTGTGACAAGATTGACGAATACGTCGCCTGCAAAGAAGGCAAGTCAATAGTAGATCTTCGCAGAATACAACTGACGAATCATCAGATGTTCGACGAGATCTTGTCACTGCTACCGCCGCCGTCGCTGGAATGGCAAGCTTCATGTTTGGCCTCCTCACAAACCTCCCCGTCGCCATCGCGTACGTCTCCTCCTACCATCTCCTTCAATCCCTTATACTAATCCCATCACAGCCCCGGGATGGGTCTCAACGCTTATTTCACCTTCCAAGTTGTCGGTTACAACGGTAGCGGCCCCATCCCCTACCGTCTCGCCCTCACCGCCGTCTTTGTTGAAGGTCTCATCTTTGTCTTTCTCGCCCTCACAGGCATGCGTCAGTGGCTCGTCAAGCTTATACCCGCTACCATCAAGACTGCCACTGGTGTTGGTATTGGTTTCTTCCTCACGGAGATTGGTCTCTCGTACTCGGCGGGTATCGGTGCCATCACTGGTGGTTGGACAGCTACGCCGTTGGCTCTGGGTGGCTGTCCTGTCGAGATGATTGATGAGGTGACGGGCATGTGTGCTGGTGGTCAAATGTCCAACCCCAAGGTAAGTGTTCCCTATATCCAAGCGGTGTCAATACTCACTATTGTAGCTCTGGGTCGCCGTCTTCTGCGGTGGCATCGTCACGGCGTTCCTCATGGCCTTCCGCATCAAGTACGCCCTCATCATCGGCATTGCCCTCGTCTCTATGCTCTCTTGGCCGTAAGTACCCTCCCCCTATTATCTTCCTCCCACTCTGACCTTCATCAGCCGCAACACCCCCATCACCTACTTCCCTCATACCCCCGAAGGCGACTCCCGCTTCGATTTCTTCAAGCAAATCGTCGTGTTCCATCCCATGGAAAAGACTCTCAACAAGCTCGACTGGGCCTTTGAAGCTCCCGCCTCTCAATTCGCTCTCGCTTTGTTCACCTTCCTCTACGTCGACATTATCGATGCCACTGCGACTCTCTACTCCATGGTCCGTTTCTGCGGCGTCATGAGGGACAGTGACGGCGACTTTCCTCGCTCCACCATTGCCTACTGCACTGATGCTGCTTTTATCTCTATCAGCGCTTTGTTTGGGAGTTCTCCTGTCACGGCCTTCATTGAGAGCGGTGCCGGCATCGCAGAGGGCGGGAGAACAGGACTGACTGCCATGGTCACTGGGCTTTGCTTTATCGTCTCTGTGTTTTTGGCCCCTATCTTTGCGTCTGTTCCCCCATGGGCCACTGGCTGTACCCTCATCTTGGTAAGTTACCATCCCCTTGGCCTATTCACACAGCTAACTCTTCCCAGGTCGGCTGCATGATGATCCGTCAAATCACCCAGATCAACTGGCGATACATCGGCGACGTCCTCCCCTCGTTTGTCGTCATGACCTTTATCCCCTTCAGCTACAGCGTCGCCTACGGTCTCATCGCGTAAGCTCACCCCTATCCCCTCTCCCAAATCTCAGCTAACGATATTCTCAGCGGCGTCTTTGTCTACACCGTCCTCAACGGCCTCATCGCCATCGTCGTCTTCCTCTCCCGCGGCCAGCTCGAGCCCCGCGAATACGACCTCAAGGAGTACTGGACCTGGAAGGGATCCGGCCGTGCCCCCTGGTTCGTCCGCGCCATCCGCCGCCGTGTCAGCGATGATGACAGCGACGACGATGATGACGACCGTCAGAGCCAATCCGACATTGCCATGGACTACATTGACCGTCCTGGCCACAGCAGCTCCGAGACCGCCGTCTCCTCTGGCAAGGAAGAGACCATCACCAAGACTGGACGCCCTGCTTCTCCTCCTGCCCACTGGGTGAACTAGCACCATACTCTCGTATGTCCTTCGCATCTACCTATGTAAGCGATCGTTTCAGGAGAGGCTACATCTCATTTTGGCTTTGTGAGAGGCAGATTTTACTCTGCATAATGATGATATATACAAGCTGTTGAGCAGCTCAGAAGGGGTCGTCATGTCAACGGAATAGAATCCACTCAGATAGAGAGACAGACGATACACCAGAGCGACAGAGAGCTAGATGAGATGAGATGACTGGCGGATTTGATAGATGCCGTGTAGCAATGTAACTAGTTTAGAAATGAGAAATCAAAATCATGTACGCCTTCTTGAATGCTTTGCTCAAGTGTCATGATTCATACAACTCCCTGTTTCTTCGCGTCTAAGAAGCACCGCGTCAGCCCTTAAAACATAGATCATTGACAGTGGTATCAGAAAGCTCTAGCTTGCCCTTCACCAGCCGCGAGACATGGTATCTTAATCCTCATTGCCATCACTTAAACTCCCATATCAACATCGCCATCGCCATCGCCATCACCGCCTCCCCCTCTGCCTCTCAAGGCCTGCTCAGCAGTTTTTCTTCTCTCCAGACTCTCCTTCACCCACTTCTCACAAGCCTCGTCACCTCCCTCAGCGATCTTGCCCCGTACAACCCCCTTGAGAACCTCGCCCGCAAAGCCCACAAAGTTGTGTCTCCGCAGCGCATTTTCAAATGCCCAGTCTCGTCGCTTGCGCTCTTCTCGTGCCAGCAGCTCCTCGTCGCCAAAGTCACGTGCGCGCTGTCGTAGGTCCCGACACATGGCAAGGAGGTTGAAGCGAATCTCAGTAGCATCGTAGCGGGCGATACGGCGCTGTAGCACCTCGACCACGCGGCTGGCGAAGTTGTCTGAAGTACAGGCACCGTGCGAGATGGGAGCTGGTTGAAGGCCATCTAGTTCGTACAGCGTGCCGTTGATGGGCGTATAGGCGATAAAGTGGAACGCATCCTCAGCCTCAGCGCCCGTCTTGTCCGTCTCGTCGGCAAAGGGACTGCTACGGGCGAAGCTGTTGTGCACCTCCCGAATGAGGTCCGAGTTACTGAGGGCCTCACCACGGAACTCGGGCGGCAGCACCATAGTAAACTCTCTAAACTCGCCCAACTTCTCGCCAATCTCGACGTCGTCCGTCTTGTTGAGCAGCACACTCAGCAGCGCTTGCGTGGCGCACGCATTCTGGATCGTCTGGGCGGCGAAAAAGATGTTCTCCGAGGCCGAGTGGTCAAAGGAGCCGTCGCGGGGGCCTTCGGGTGTCGCGTAGGGCTGATCAGTCGGGTACTTGAATAGGAAGATGACGCCGTAGACGGGCTGGAGGGTGAGGAGCTCGGAAGGGTCGAGTGTTAGGAGTTCTTCGAACTGGACGTCTTTGACGCCGAGATTTTCGATGAGGGAGGTGAAGACGCCCTAGAAGCTTACAGTCAGCTCAAGTATACGTCTAGGAGATATATGTATGCCTTACCGCATCGGACTCAACTGTAGAGGTTCAGGTTAGCTCAACGTGCAGCAAACGAGTCAAGGGAAGTACCGACTGGTGTTCCATCCACCACTCATGATTGCGACAGGCCTAGCGGTGACCAGTAATTCCAAGCCAGCGCTGGCAGATTCCGATGAGAAATTTCTTGGTAGGGAACTATATACCGAAGAAAAGGGGATAGTATAAGCTCAGTCACTCAACTTGCCTGTTGCGGGACAAATTGAGTAGAGGTTGACGAGGTGAATGACGAATGTTGAAGCTCGGAGCAAAGACGGAGCTCGCAGCCACGTTCTGATATCATCCGCCACTTTGTCTACTGATAAGATAAGCCACCCCTCGAGGCAGCAGCAACAGCTACGACGACGACAGCTCTCAACAGGGAACAGGGGTTGACATGACAGTGACAGTGACAATGACAAGCAATCTGCATGGAAAACACCATGTATTCCATCTTGAACAAAAAGTTGAGTGTACCGCTGGTAACTGTCTAATACGTAATAAGTCAACTCAGCTCAGCTCAACCCAAACAATACCAAAGCAAAGCTCGCATCTGACTGCGTCGCTTCTGGTTAATCAATACAAGGGCCTGCGCCCAGCTTCCTTCTGAGGAAAGCGTCTTGCAAATGAAGAAGAATAAAAATGATACCCCTTGAAGAATATTACCCCAAGATGAGAAACACAACACCCCCAACTCCCTGACCCTTCCATCCTTGAGACACTTGCCGTGGCAAAGCTGCCCATGCTAAACTTTTCCGCTCATACCAACATCATCTCGCTTGAATCCATCATCCATTCATTCCCCTTTTACCATATCCTCCTCTCAAAACCAAAGCGGAACACGCCCGGTGCCTAGACCGCGACAAGCTGCTCAACCACTGGTTCGTTCGCCTCATTATTTTCTGGAACTCCTCGTTCGTCACGTATTTCATCACCTCTCTGCCCCTCTGCCTGTTCACCACCTTGTCCCGTTCCCGTATCGGCATTTTCTCCTTGAGCTGATGTCTCCTGGCTTTCGTTGTTTTCGTTCTCCTGTGCCGCTGCTGCCGCCGCCGCTTCGGCCTCTCTACGTTCTCTCTCAGCTCGCGCTGCCGCCTCTAGGTTGGCAATGTGTCTCTCTGCAACACCCGGGGCGATGCTGGCAAGAAACAAGAGACCGGCTCGCTCCAGCCGTCTCACCTGCGAGATAATCCAACTCTCTGGACCCTGATGCTGCGCCACCAATCTTCTAGCCATGTCCTCTGGGTTTGGTTCTTGTCGAGCCTGGCCATTCTGGTCACCGCCTCTCTGTGGAGCTCCTTGCGGGCCTGCGTGTGGGCGCCTTGGTTGCTCCATGGGAATCAGATTCTCCAGATGCCGTCCCAGAGGTCGCCAAATATGATCCGGAACACCATTCAAAACACCTGTGCTAATAACAAAGATGAGCACTGCAATGGTAATGATGGTAAACCATCTCGACCAACTTGCAGTGGGAGAAGTGAAAAACCAGACAAATAGGGTGAGCCGGAACAGAAGCCACATCTGCGGCCAAAGCTGCATTAGCAGAGGTGGAAGCGCTGCTGCAGGAGGGTTGCCACGATGCATCAAGGGGGCCACAGCTGCCATTTGGTCCTGTTGAACTTGTGCCTGGTTTTGACCTTGGTCCTGGCGTGCTTGGTCCTGCTGAGGCGGCGCATATTGCTGTTGTTGCTGTTGTTGAATCTGCGGCTGGGGTTGAGGCGGTACTTGAGGCTGGATTTGGGACAGCGGCTGTGGTACCGTCTGAGGACGCAGATGATGGTGATGATGATGATGGTGGTGCCTAGCCCGCATCTGATTGTGAAGATCATTAATCGGGGTGCCAAGGGTAGGAGTGGTTCGGAGTTGTGGGAAACTCGCTTGGCCTCGAAGTCGTGGTGTATAGTAAGTTTCAGCCCCCGTGTTGTTAAAGAGCAATGCTCGTGGTCCTTCAGGCGATGACAGAATGTATACTTCAGAACCTGGTCTTGACTGGGAGCTTCCAGGAACCCCAGCGGTGGTGAGTCGAGCAGCCGACTGGTCCGGAGTTCCTCTTCCGCTGCCAGCCATTGAGCTGGGGGTAGCGTAGGCTGACGTGGTCACACCAGGTTGTGCCAGAGAGCGGTTGTAAAGAGAAGTGCTTGAAGCGCTGCGCTGCATCGCGCTCGTCATTGCCAGTGTTGCTTGGTTGACATCGGCAGTCCGAATGATATTCTGAACATCTGCCGGAGTCATAGCTCCACTTGCATTGCCTTGTCCCGAGGTGCGAACGACAGTCTCAACTTGGTAAGTGTGTCCGTTGGGTCCTACATGTTCGCGGTAAATGGTGTGACCTGGAGCAGGGCTCGCTCGACCGCTATTGTCGCCTGCAGGAGCATTCCCAGCTGCGGTGTCCCCAACGCCGCGCATGCCCATCTGAGCTCTGGTCCGCTGATTCTGATTCAATGCCCTCGCCATAGCCTCTCGCTGAATATTGTTCAACCACTGAGTCATGTTCTGGTGATGATGCTGAAAGGCGGCGGCTTGCTCGGGAGTGTGGGACGGTGATGGTGACGGCATGCGCGGCTGAGGAAACGGGTTGGAGGTTGGAGGCATCGAATGTCTCCAAGTGAAACCTGGCGCAGTCTGGTATCCAAAGGCATGGCCGTGGCCATGTTGAACATGCTGGCGGGGGACGTTTGTTGGGGGAGCGGAAGCAGTTGGACTGGGACCGCGAGCTGGAGCTGGAGCTGGAGCTGGAGCGGGAGCGGGAGCGGTGACGGGAGGCACTGTCGGAGTAGATGATTGACTATCTCGGGTATCCCTAATGACAAGATGAATGGTCTGTTGTTCGGGGGTACGGAGCTGTAAAGACGAGGTGCCTATTAGCAAAAGTGTAGATGGGGGCAATTGAAGTCCGGTATCGAAGCAACTTACCGCATCAGCACCGAAGATGTCCAACAAGGTATCTGACTCGCGAACAATAGCACGTCCACGATGAATGAGTCGCTGATGTTCGTCCGACGGTCGCAAAGGGAGGGTCTGGCGAATCCTTTCCTTCAGTTGCTTAACGGTGGTGTTGGCAGCGATACCGGGGAACAGCAGAGGTCGATTCACGCCGACCGAAGGCGACACGACCTGCAGGTTGACGGTCTGGTCGTCTACTGAGGAGCCCGAGGAGGCATCATCCAGTCCCTCATCGTTGGGACGAGCAGTGGGGGGCTTGGAAGCCATGATGGGCAAGCTGCGAGCATACCACACCAGGATATAGCTTCGGGGTTGGTAAGCACGGGGAGGAAGAGCTTCGGGGGCGAAGACTTGAAGGATCAGGGATGATGGAGATGAAGCAAGGAGATGGATAATTCGGTTATCGAGAGTTGGGTGCTAGCACTCCCCGCCCTTGCAGTGGCTGCGGCAGCGGATACGGCTACGTATGAAGGTGTTCGCGTCAAGCTTGGTTGAGAAAAAGCACCGACTTGTTGACTGACGTCGGGTCGCAGAGGTATCGTCTTACTAACACGGGTCGGGTCGCATGTCCAACAATCTGGAGACGGATACAAAAGCAATGGGGTATATTGGACAAGAGCGCGAAAAAGGAGTGAGGCGAAGCTGAAGCAAGTGCCAGAGAATCGATATATGCCCCTAGAGAGGCGATAAAATCGATGGAAGAAGAAAAGAGAGGTGAAAGATGTGATACTCCCCCCGTTCATCAACATGGACGGACGTCGGTGGTCAGGGTAGGTGGCCTTTTGGGGCCTTGTAATGGATCCAACCTGCGACAGGCACTTAAGGCCACAAACAGTTGCGGTATTGGTACGTACCTTTTTTTAGGTGTTCTTTCTGTCCTTCTGTGCAGTCGCTTCTGAGCTCTGGCCACCTTCCCGTTGATGGGCGGACATATGATTGGTCCGGTCTTGGATCGGCCCCTGCGGTCCTGCCCGTTTGTGCTCGTCCCTTCCTTCCGTCTCCCGCTTCCAACGTTTGAGTGAAAGAGTCAACTCCTCCCTCGGGATATCGGCGCCTCTTGCATCCGACGCTGCAGCCCGCCCACCCACGAGACAAAGCTGAGGGTGCGGCTAACGGCTGAATAGGAACAGCCTCAACTCAGCGTCATCGTCCTCTTGACGTCAATCCTAAGTCCATCTAGAAGAGGGTCTTTTGCTCCCCTTATCAACCCCATCGCGCATTGCGCAATCAAAGCGTGCAATTAAAGAACGGGATCCGTCCGTTCGTTCGCCGTTCGCCGCCGCCATGGCACCAACCCTTGGGCCTGGCTCCTCCCAGGTCGGCAGTCACATGCTCCGCTGCTCGTTCTACGCGCGCTCTCGCTGCGCAAACTGCTTCTCACCGTCTGCCTCTCGACACATGTTTCTCAACTCGACGACAAGGTCGCGATGCCTGCCAAGGCCCTCACTATCCTCCTTCCGCACCTTTGCCTCCAATTCGGGCAAGAGACCGAGATTTTCACAACGCCTCGGCGAGGCCATGCGAAACACCAAAATCCAATGGTACCGGATCCCTGTCGGTCTGGGTATCGGATTTCTAGGCCTCGTCCAGTTCTATAAGGTCTCTTCTAGGGAGAAGGAGCGCCGAGAGATTGAAGATGGCCAGGAGAGCACCAAAGCCCCCAAGAGGCGGCCTAGAGTGCGTCCTGACGGTCCTTGGTACGCAATTCCATCACCGCCCCTATCCCACCTCGATGCCCTCGATGCACTCAATGCTAATTCGACTCCAGGCAAGTCCAGGTCATGTCGACTCTGCCTCTCAAGGCCATCTCCAGGCTTTGGGGCAGGTTTAATGAATTGACCCTTCCTTACTATCTTCGAGTTCCCGGCTTCAAGCTTTATTCGCTCGTCTTTGGTGTAAAGTCGGTCTCCCAAATCGGCCCATATCTACAGAACTTATACTGACGTGTACAGCCTCGACGAAGTTGCCGAACCCGACCTCCACGTGTATCCTAACCTCGCATCCTTCTTCTACCGTCGTCTCAAGCCCGGTGCTCGTCCTCTCGATCCTAACCCCCACACCCTGCTCTGCCCGTCCGACGGAAAGGTTCTTCAATTTGGTCAAATTGAAGGCGGTGACATTGAACAAGTCAAGGGCATGACCTATAGCATCGACGCTCTCCTCGGAAAGAACACGCCTGCCCCCAGCATCTCGAGCCTGTCATCTTCAGACGATGAACGAACCCTCACCGAAATTTCAGGCAGCGAAGAACTTGTGAAGCAGGATGAGGAGTTTGCCCAGGTCAATGGAATCGCATACACACTGCCTGACCTTCTTTCTGGTGCTGGAAAGCAGGGACCCTCAGACAAGGACCAGGCCATGCCTGCATCTCCTGGTGTTGAGTCCGAGGTTCGGGCTGAACTTGCGTTAGGTGAGCGGCCTTGGTACGATATGCTCTCCCACGACAAGGCAACCTCTCTCTACTATGCAGTCATCTACTTGGCTCCTGGCGACTACCACCGATTTCACTCTCCCACCAACTGGGTTGTTGACCGACGCCGTCACTTTGCCGGAGAATTGTACAGTGTGTCCCCTTATCTTCAGCGAACCCTCCCTGGCCTTTTCACTCTCAACGAACGTGTGGTACTTCTGGGTCGGTGGCGCTGGGGTTTCTTCAGTTACGTCCCAGTCGGTGCGACCAATGTGGGATCCATTATCATCAACTTTGATAAGGAACTACGGACAAACAGCCTATTGACGGACACGGCTGCCGACCGGGCAGCCGAGGAGGCGGCCAAGCGCGGTGAACCCTATCTGGGTTTTGCTGAGGCAACTTACGAGTCAGCCAGCCCCGTTCTCCGAGGCCACGCACTCCGACGTGGTGAGGAGATGGGTGGTTTCCAGTTGGGAAGCACGGTTGTGCTAGTATTTGAGGCACCAGCAGAAAAGACGGATGAGAACAAGGAGCGAAGAGGCTGGGCATGGGCTGTAGAGAAGGGACAGACGGTCAAGATGGGCCAAGCATTAGGACGAGTGATTGAGTGAGACATTGTATAAAAAAAAGTAAAAGCGGCACTTGATGTCAGCATTGGATATTTAGAAATGTATAATTGTATTACAATGGTGCCAAGTGCTTACGGTCAGCGGAACTTATGAGAGCCAATTGGTAGCTATCTAGTAAACAGCTAGTTGGCAAGCTCAATATTTAGTAAGTGAGGTAGCTCCTGATGTCTATCGGATTCGAGGATGAAATGAGGTTGTTCATTAATCGATATCACATTCAAAACAGCTATAGTTCTTAATAGGTTATTCATAAGTCTAGACTATGCAATGCCGGCTCATTTCAAGCTTCTAGTAGTCTACCGCTAAATGCAATTCCAAAAAACGCTTTCCCATGGATTAATCATAGCTTCTGGCCCGGGCGTGTTCAGGCACCAAAGACCTTGACACGCTCCTCGACAGGAGCATACTCCTTCTCACCAGCCTCGCCGGCCTTGGCGCCAAAGACGAGCTGGGCGTTGAGCTGCCAGGTGGCGGGGAGCTTCCAGGTCTCGGCGACCTTCTCGTCGATAAGAGGGTTGTAGTGCTGGAGGTTGGCTCCCAGACCCTCAGCCTCGAGAGCAGTCCAGAGGAGGTACTGCTGAATGGCGTTGGTCTGCTGAGCCCAGGGGGGGAAGCGGTCGGCGTAGATGGCAAACTTGGCCTGGAAGCTCTCCTGGACGGTGAGGTCGGTGAAGAAGAGGACGGTACCGGCAGCGCCCTTGAAGCCGGCGATGCGGTTGGCGGTGTTCTCCCAGGCCTCAGGAGGAACAATGGCCTTGAGGGAGTCGGAGGTGATGTCCCAGAGCTTGTCGTGCTCGGCGCCGAAAAGGACGACGAGACGGTTGGTCTGGGAGTTGAAGGCCGAGGGGGTCTGGAGGGTGGTCTCCTTGACAATCTCCTGGATGCGCTGGGCACTCACGGGGAGGTCCTTGGAGAGGGCGTAGTAGGTGCGGCGGTTCTTGGCCAGCTGGAGGAGGAGGTCGGCGGAGAGCTTGGCAGCCATTGTGAAGGTTGTTTGTGTAAGTGTAAGTGGAAAAGTTAGAGTTGGAAGCTGTAGGTAGAAGCTGTAGAAGATTGAATGAGTCTGTCGAGAAAAACGAGAGACGCAATACAAGAGGAAACACGTCGAATATATACCGAATCTCTCCACCGACTCGTTCACCAACAAACCCCTCCTTGCCCCGCCAAATGTCACAACACATCAAGACCCTGACGGAATGTCGCAAAGCAAAGACCCCACCGAGACATCTTTGCAAAGACCTGACTAATGCAGGTCTCGGGAGAATTGCGAGCGTCGCGCGCGGTTACTCGGCCCCCCTTGGGTTTGTCATGGCTAGCGCGGCGGTCATTGCCCGGAGTGTAGACACGCTCCGTTCGCCTTTCGCCGTGAAATTTTTTGGCAAAGCCGGCGATGGGAGTGGGGCTCCCCGGCCGCTTGTGTCAGGATTGATCAGCGAACAGAAATGCGGATGTAAAATTCCGTATCGGGTTAGAGTTCCGGACGTTACCCTAGAGAAAGAGAGAGAAATTCTCGGAATTGCGGAAATAGATGGAAAAAAACTGTTTCCATTCGACGGGGTTATCAGTCTCAGAGTGGTTGATCTGTAACAATTAATGTCTACGACTTCAATAACTGATTCAGCGGTGTGTTGCTCTGTGGAATCTTTGCTGTATCCTGCATTATGCCGCATCTCTGTAGTATCCCACCATATCCCGTTCAAATGCCGACAGCCTCGCAACTCTTGACCCCAATGGCACGACCTATTTCATCTTTTGCCCCAACATGATACGATCCCAAATGCACACTACCCTACAATTCCTTTCCAAAGGCAACAATTCGGGCTTTCGCTTCCAACAGGCGGCGCGCACGTGCTCTACGCTACAAGTGGTGCCATGTCCGATTACATGCCGCTGATTCAGAAGCGGGTCGGCCCCACGGGAAAGAATACGTACCTTACCCCTCCAGTTTCCTATTTCATCGTGAAACCGCGCGCGGGAGCTCGCAATGATTGATAACAATGCGAGGGTGATTATGTATGTTGCTTCGGCTCACGTAAATCAACGTTGCCTTTTACAGGGCTGAACTGACACGTGAGAGCTAGACCCGGAAACGGATACGGCATGTCTTGTTTCGTTTCAGCTCTCCTGCGCGTCATTGTCCCCGATCTGATATGCCAAGTGTGATAATGCGGAGTGATTCCAAAGTGTCAGCGATAGAGTACGTACTTTGAAAGAGACGCAGAGGTGTGATTCCAAAGAGATATTCCACATTAATGGATCTACAGCCTATTGCATGCTGTCAAAATATGTGATGCCAATCATGTACGAGGAAATGATAATATCGAGTGTTCGTAGGGGTGTAGTGGAATCTCGACCATTACCAAACCCAACCAATCACATAATACGTTCAACATCACACAAGAGCCAACATAGGTAGTGAACAGATATATATCATTCAACTCAACTTCCCAGCCTGGACAGAGCAAGTCCTTAATGGTCATGGTCCGTCTCAAATCGCCGCTGGGGTATTTTCCATACAAGAAACCCATCCACTTGCGAGGTGCCCATAGGCTTTTCCATCGCTCAACAGACAATAACAAAACCATATAAAATGCTTCAACCTCTCAACGCCTGCCTTGTTCCATGTTCCCAAATGCTCCTCATCTCAAAATGCAGAATGCTTATCCCTCTTGCTTGCGCCGCGGCCATCTAGAATGCGTCGGCTCATGTTCCCCCCTCTCGTACAATGCTCATCCCCTCGCGTAGAAAACACAAGTTTTGTCCACCCGTCAATGTAACTTTTCGAGTTTCTTTTGATCGTTTCGTCGTAATTTCCACCGCAACAGGCAAACATCTACCATGTCTCGGCAATGTATCTGCCCTCATCCTTCTTGAGTTGCCAGAACTTGTGAGCCTCCTCGCGCTCGAGGTTACCCTTCTCCATGGCGACGTCGCAGAGGGCCTCCTCAACACCCTCCCCCATGCCCTTGCTGCTGCCGCAAACAAAGATGCGTCCGTCGATGGAGTTGTTGATGATGTACCAGACAAGATCGGCTTGGTTTCGCACCTCCTCCTGCACGTACTTGCCAGTGCCCACTCGGCTCTGCACAACTCGCTTGACCTCCTCCTCGTGGACACCCCACTCGCCGTTGTAGATCTCGTCTACAAGGGAATCACGGATACCCTGCAGGACCCAGACCTTGTTGGCGCAGTTGGCCTGCTTCAGGCGACGCTGGACAAAGCCTCGGAAAGGAGCAATGCCAACACCAGCACCGATCAGCAGCATGGGGCCGTCAGAGTTGAACTGCTTCGCCAGGGGGTTCGCCATCAAACCCTTGAACATGGGGATAAAGACCTGGGGAGCTTTCTCACCAGTGGCTTGGGCTCGCATGAACTTGTGAGCCTGACGCTCAAAGAAACCGGAGCCGACACCAGCACGGCAACCACGTCGCCAATCCATAGAGTCGTGGACAGTGACGGCAATCTCAATCAGGCGACGCTGAGAGTGGTCACGAAGGGCGTACGACTCTGTGGGGTCATTGGACAGAGAGTAGAATCGGGGCATTAGCTGAGGCTGAATTGAGAGGAGTTCGTCCAGAGGAGGGTGAGAGCTGGGGAAAGCGTTGAGGATCTGGGAGAGGGTGACGTGGGGACCACCGCGGAAGTCAGAGAAGATGCTAGCTCCCTCGTTCGAGCAGAGGTACATGAGGATCTTCTTCTCATTGGCAGCCGAGGCGTGCTCAGCGATGATACGGAGAAGCTCCTTGGTAGGGGCGTAGGACTGAATGTCTGTGGTCCAAGTGAGGAGCTCACGGCGGGTGGTAACGAGCTCACGAGCCTTCTCGTCACCCCAGACGGTAGGCCAGCGACCCTTGGTGGTCTTCATGAGAACGGGCTTGTCTCGCTGGAAGCGGGGGATCATGAGAGTGTCAAGGATCTCATCGACCGAGATCTCATCGTTGGGGGCCATGACACCAATGGCACCACCGACTCTGAAGTCGAAAACCTCTTCAGGAGGGTAGTCGGTGATGTCAAGGTCGAAGTGGTAGGTGCGCTTCTCAGCACCAGGTCCGGTCAGCTCACGAGTGTTGTGGATCTTGGCGGGGTAGACATGGTGAGGAGGATGAGGCTGAACGAATTGAGGAGGCTGAATTGTGGTGTCGACGGCCTCATAGCCAGGTCCGGGGGTGAGGAACTTGGTGGTGGGGGAGGATGGCTCAGTGTCAGAGCCGAGGGAGATGGCCGAGTCTGTGGGAGAAGAGACTGGTCTGGGAATTGAGGTGAAAGAAACAGTCTTTTCAGGCATCTCAATGACACCAGTCAAATGAGCAGGAATGTTTCCAAGTCGAAGTCCAAGAGACTTGTAGGCATCGTTGTCAGGCAAGGGAACGTCCTCATACTCGACGTTAGCCCTGTCACCCATGCAGCAGGCGCCACCACAGCAGCGTCCCACAAACTCGGCCCTCGACTCTCCAGTGATTCGCTGGATGTCACGGGCGTTCTGGGCAATCAGGCGTGTAGATGCGCGGCGGCGGCGCTCGAGGGGGATGACGGGCTCATCCTCTTGGTCATCGGATTCGTCCGAGTAGGTCAGGGAGGGGGCAATTGAGGGAGTGCCCTCGGTGATGGCCAACTCGGTGGGGTTTGCGGCGGGGTTGACGATGCCGTCAATGCGGATGATGGGAGACGCGGTGGCAATCATGATGGGCCAGAGATGTGTTTTGGTCGCCCGTAGAAGGTGGTTGTTGAGCGAATTGAGGGTCGGGTGAAGGTATTGGTATGCCCGTCGAATTGGGAGAATCGTGGCGGTAGTTTTTCTTGGTAGAGGTGGGAAATCGACGTCAGAACCTGATGAGCATATCGCAGGGGACACCAATTCAGCAAGGATGATGCTATGCCCTGGAAAGGATGAAAAACGAGTCAATAGAGGGAAAGGACAGGAGATGCGATTGATAAGGTCCTGTAGGCACGATAACAAGGTTTTGAAGGTTTGTGTGGGAAGGAGGAAGTGAAGGAAAGTTGGAGGGGGCAAAGACTCAAATAATACCTTAGCCCGGCCGATGGCGGGAGGTTATAAAAAATGGAAGGAACGCGCCCCCCCGATGCGGGTTGGGGATATTCGGCGGGGCTTCCTGGAGGGAGTGGTGTGTGCGTCGGCCAAAGAGGGGTGTGGGTCTATACGGGGCGAGGATTTGCTGGAAGAGAAGGGAAAAAATGAAGGTATCTTTGCGGTAACACTCCTGTGCCAGGATTTTTTCCTTTTTCTTCGTGTATTCACTAATTATTGCTGGCATTAACACACGGGTAGGTGTGGAAAATATGCTAGACAAGGCCCAGGGTCTTCTGTTCGTGTCTGAGTCGAATGCCTTGATTGTTTTTCCTGAACCTCGGCTGGCCGAACTCTACGGTCGGAATCCCGAAGAACGCCCACTGCCTGCTTTGTAGCTACGACTAAGCTGTGAATAAGAACCTAAACAGCACATGCAAGGATAGGGCTATTTCCGTTGCTTCCTTTTTCCTTTTCAACCAGGGAGAGAATGAGAAACCCGAATTCGAGGAGCAGACGACGACACCCCCTCCCCCTTGTCGCCCGGCTTTCAAACACGCATTCATGCGGAGTCATGTTCGCTCTGTTGTTTTTGCTTCCATGACTGAATGAGGAGCTCCTCCTCCATGACCTGGCCTGGCCTTGGCCCCGGGGAGAAGACCATTCGTCGCTCTTCTCCGCTCAGCTAAGCCGGGCCCCAGGTCCAGCCCCAAGCCCACCTAGAAACATTGGACCGAAGGTGGACCCACGCACACACACGATTCGCGCAAATGCCCAACGGCTGGGATCGAGGATGGAAGCTGATGAGTGAAGGATGGGTAATTGATTGGGGATTGTTGATGATGATTGAGAAAGGGGCGCGCGCGGTTGCTTGGGAATTTGACTCTCAGACACGCCCTCCCTGGGGTCCGTGTCCGAGACAGGAGCCTTGTCGGGCTTGTCATTATCGCAATCTCGTTATCAATCAATGACTTAATCAATCGAATCAAATCAATCGTGACACTTAATCAATCTATGCACGTGGACAAGGGAAGCCGCCTCTCGGTTTCTCCTTCCATTCTCCGGATAACCTCTGAGCCGCCCCCTCCCCCCCCCTCTCACAGGCAAACATTGTTGCCTTTGAGTTGTGCGCCAATGCATTGCTTGCTATCTGTTTCCATATCGAGCAAATCTTCTCTTTTCCACCTTCAATGACGGCGGATGATCTAATGATTTGCCGATCCAGTGACCGGAGAACACTCTGCCACCGGGCGTTGGACGGGCCCCTGACGTTCCCGTCATGTGATTGGCCACCATGTTTATCAATCAACCACTCACCGACCGCCGCTTTGTGTCCCAGTCAAGCAGGACAAATCATGACCTGCTAAACTCTTCGGTACATGCCCTCGGCAGTACCCACAAAACGTCACCAGGTCTCGGCGCACCAAAAATGGGGAAGAAGGGGAAGAAGCCCTCACAAGGAGGAGTTTTTGCCAACACAGACAGACAGGAATTGCTCCTCCCATTCGGCTTCTCTTTCCTAGCTCTTGCATCTGGTCAGCAGGACAACTCTCTTGTTTCCTCGCAACGTGACCTACCACCGTCAGCAGAAGAAAGAAATATCCGCCGCCACTAACCGCCACCGTCAATATCCAAACTTGTACGAAATAAACAATTCCTTTTTTTTTTTTTCATCAGTAAAAAAATGCGCAAATCGTACCTACCCGGTCCGCCCGAGTGTGATGAGCGATCATACACTGCACCAGTCTTCATTCACGTGCTTTACCGTAACCGGGCTACCGGTATGGACGGTGCCCTCCACTGTCCTGTCCTGGGGCTGTCTACACAGTAAGGCTCCCGGCTATCGGCCACGGTCTTTCAACCCAGCAGCCCGCCAGAGGTCAAGCGTTTCGTGGTTGTCAGCACTGTAACACGATGCTAGATAGACGCACACCTCCCGCAGTATCAGCAACATTTTCCCTTTCAGTGTAAAAAGACAACACGTGGGTCGCACAGGCTAATCGAGTCTCGTTCCGGTGCGCCCTCGGAGACCAATCCTTGCTGTCAATTAATCAATCAATTGGCAGGCGACGACTCCTTATTTCACGGGTTTCATCCTGTTCTGTTGGGCAGCGGTGAGTCGAGTCCTCTCCATGAGGCTCTGCCAGAAGGAAAAAAAAAAAAGGGACAGACACACCATGTCACCCATCACCATCATGGTCTCTCCAAGGGGAAAACCGCAGGGGTTCTGTCGGGTCCATCAACCGACCACTAGCCGTGTCCGCTTCCGAGTCAAGGCGTGCTCAGGTCAGGCCACTCGCGGCAGTCTCACGTCCCGGCTAGCCTCACGGTTTTCGAAGGCGCCGTCTATTCCCGCGATTGTGGCCTTTTCTTTGCTCCCAACAACCGGAAGCCCTTGATCCTTTTACCCCTGACGCTCACCGAGTCCCCAATGGCAAGGCAGGGAAAAGTCAAAGTCAGCTCACTGCCTCGTCACCGGCACGGGGACGTAATTCAACGGGGAAGGTTATCCATGTATGAATCCATGGATGTAAAAGGCACAGCCGCGACGTACAGGACAAGGCAGGTCTCCATCCGGGGTCCAGGAAGAGAAAGAATGGTCTTGGCCCGGATCAGCTCCGGTCCCCGAACCGAGCCTTTCCGCGGGCTCCCCGGGGAAAAGGGAATCCCAGCGGGCCTTCGATAACGGCGACATTCCGTATCGCGGGCTCTGCACCAGCATCTCCGGCTCTTGTTTGAATCCATCGAATCGAGCACTACTGTCCTTGCCGGCACAAGCGTCGTTTGCCTCCCCCACCTCCATCCATCCTCCCCGCATTCTCTATCTCCCACTCTCGGTTTCTGGCCCTGCGTCCGATCACCCTCCTTTCGCTTTCCGAACCCGAGCCGATGCTTCTTCATGCTGGTGTAGGATACTAGAACCTGTCATCTTTGCCATACTACGGTATCATTGCCTCAAAACAGCAGTTCTCTCCTCTTACCCCATCTTTGACGTGCTGGGCATCTACAGGCACTCTGAGCATGACAGATGCGGGCATTGCTTCCGACCACACGTCAGCATCTGATGCATTCATGCTCCTGTGTAAAGCCGCCAGGGCTTCCCTGAATGTACCTCATCGTTGTGACAGGAAATTAGTAAAATGCTGCAAGGGGAGACGTCAGGTCGTTAGACAGGCAATAGTATCGCTCATACCATGCAAGAGCTGGCCAGCTTGACCTTGGGATCTATTGAAGGGTTTCGATGTTGGGGTTTATCAAGTGCAGACTGTTAAGTAGGGACTCCAGTCCATCTTGTCGATTCGACCCACCCCTACCTAACCAGGTTGAGAGAGTGTCTTGAAGACCTCCAGTAAACCAGCCCGCAACCTTTTAGGTCCATGCATGCCTTAGGGTAGTGAGAACTGGTGTGACCCATTAAAGAATTTGGACAGTCTCTACGGGGCTTGAAGTCGACTAAGATGGGTATATCACTGGGAGCTTAGAGATGTGGTATAGGTTATCTTAGACCAACTAGGTAATGAGTGTTGGTGTGCCTGCTTTTCAAGACACTCTTGCAGTGATAATTTTAGTCTGGCGAGGGTATCCTGTGTGTAAACATTAGGTTTCATGTTCAAGTTGGTATATCAAAGTTTTCAACACGGCAGGTGTTGGATCCCAATGTCACAGCCTGCACTATCGAGCCTAGGATCATCTAAGCCCAGTGTTTTACGAGGCAACCCTGTGATCGACACCTGCACCACATCAATTTGCCAAAAGGAAAAGAGAAATGCAGGCAAATTTAACGAGCCAATAGGTGCCATGTAAAATACTCAAATAATTAACTTGCAGTAGAGTAACGCTCGTTTCAAGCCAATGAGCTCGCTTTCGCGACCATGTCATGAGAACTTGGGTGAAGCTCACAAGCCGAGGTAGACGATATCAAGTACTAGAATTCTTCTAACATGCATGCACTTAGTCCACAGGCAAAGAAAATATATGGCTACTTAGGAAAAAAAGAATGTTACCTTGGGCGCCCAGACGACACAGACCGAAGCCTCTGCCATGGTAAACTTGCTGGCTGGCCACGGAAGATGATCCCAGACTTGACATGGCAAGTAAACGAAATACGCTAAACCTTGCTGCTCTCGGCTA
The DNA here is from genome assembly GCA_030779165.1 of Fusarium sp. MBC 441. Classification (NCBI taxonomy): domain Eukaryota; kingdom Fungi; phylum Ascomycota; class Sordariomycetes; order Hypocreales; family Nectriaceae; genus Fusarium; species Fusarium sp. MBC 441. Next base: position 365,793 of record JAPFTC010000038.1, read on the forward strand.
CACGGATGGGAAACAAGTTGAACCCTGCCTTCATGACATACAGGAGACCATGTCAACCAACATGCTAGTTCTTGGTAGTTTATCCGACTACTCCCAGCTTGGAATCTGAACCGGGCGGTGAAGTACGTACGGCCGAGGCCATTGGACTCATGCTGCCATTGACCAAGTGCAACACCATTCTCTAGATAGCCAAGCACCTCACCTTCTGTACCCTCCTTCATTGACATCTTGAAGGAGTTGGTTATGGACAGCCGCTCGGAGATCAATTGGGCGGCTCACAAAGAAGTGTATCTCCGAGACCTGAAATCTTGTCGTCTCCAGTTGACCGAAATGTGCGCCGAGCTGTGGAAAAGATTCGGGATTGAGCAAACCGAGGACCCAATTCTTGGCAGACGACTTGAAAACGAAGCCGCTGGGGACATCCCCGTAGTCAAGTCGCAAGCTCCAGTACAAAACGGGCGGAGCCTTGTTCTTGTTGGCATTCATCTCGTCCACACCCCCCTTGGGTCAGGCAGGGTCAGGTTCTTTTTGCGCTTGCCCCATCACCAGCGCCCGGGTGTTCTTTCCTCTTTCCCCAGGGTTCCAGTCGGTGGGCCCTGGCCAATGGCATTGCTCAATTGACTCGTCTCCCTCAGCCTTGACCACTCAATTGTTTTATCAGATGCAAAGACTGAAAAAATCTTATCAATCCAATCTAATCTCGGACCTCCTCCCTGTTTCCGCTGGCTGGATGATGAGCTGCAACCTATTAATGACGACGATCCCCATACAATAGGGACACGTAGTCTAGGCCCACCGATTTCGGAACCTGGCTCACCGTGACTCGTCTGGGATTTTTTCGCCCAGCATTTCCTTTTGGTCTCAAGAACCCACAGCCTGTTGAGCTGCCTCGCCGGCGCTTCTGCAACTCTGCATATAGCCATGCTGCAGCTGCGTCATTAGAGGCGCGGTATTGGAGAGTCTCGCATCTGGGAATGCAGTCAGATAACACCTTTCAACGCTGCCTGTGTGAGTTGGCCTGTGTCATCTCTGCGCCTCTCTGATTTACCTGTTACCAAGCCCAGGTCAGTCAGCTTCAAGGATCCCTTTCACCGACAAGCTCAGTGTTACGCCGTCCAAGGCCGCCGTCTGTTTGAGCAAGGATAGCTGAAATTGACTGCCTTTTTCAACACCCATGACATGTCCCACAGAAAAACGACACTGGCCTCAGTCCCGGCCCAGGCCCATGGGTCAGGCAGTAAGCCACGATCTGATAAGATGGATGGAATTTTTCTTTTGTGGAGAGACGGCGCGGCTCCTCCAAGTACCGACCCCTTTGCCAGGCAGGGGTGTCTCCTGTCAACAAATTCCCCTAGTGCAGCGATTCGATCGCTTGAGTTCTGTCTTTTTGTGGTACCCGTTGTGTACCAACCATGTACTCTTTTCTTCCTGGAATCCTCCCTGGTCAAAAGCCATGGCGTTGAGCAAACCGGTCCTGAGCCACCGCTTCTTGGCTCCCTGTCATCGCCGACGCCGTCTTGTTGCCCCTTACCAGACCTGAAAATCCATCTGCTGCACCCGAGCTTGCCCGTCATCGCTCTGTTGCCGTTCCAGCCATTGTCGCTGTTGCTGCCGTTGCGCCGCCGTCGCCTTGGTCTCTACCGCCTGCCGCTCCTCATCCTCGCTCACGTCTAGGTATTGTAACCTGATGCGGATCGACCCCGTTTTCTTGCCATCGCGCCATAGGCTCTGCCATTCATCCAGGTCTGGAAGCTGGCCTTTTAGCACCAACTCACAAAGGTCAATGTGCAGTTCACCAATGAGCTCCAGCATCTGGTCTCCCCACACCGAGAGCCTCATGTGATAGAACATTGGTGAGTTGTGCACTTCAAAGCGGAACTCTTCGTTCCTAGACCAACATTAGTAACCATGTGCCATTCAATCTTCCAGAAGGGCCAGGGTGGTAGGGCAGCCGGCTCCAGTCCGATCCAGCAGAAATGACAATGCAGAACCAGGGACCTCCACCGTCCGAGCGACTCGGCATCCTCAACCTAATTGACTCACCAGATCGGTTTTGATGTCGCTCTCCTCACAAACTGGCTTCGCTGGACATTGTGCCCGTAACAAAGCACGCAGGTCACGCCCAGTTTGTCGTCATCAAAGTCTGCTTCCTTAACAGACACGATCAGACGCTTTGGTCTTTGGCTGGTAGACACGAACCCCTGCTGCAAGCCCGAGCCTGTGTTGGCCGGCACCGAGGTTGGTCGATCCGGGCCTAGAAGTTCCGTTGATGACAGCTTGTTTCGTCTGTTGCCCGCTAGTACCTGGCTAGCCAGAGAACCAACCATGCCATCCGTTGTTTGCCGGGTGCGTCTCAATGCTGCCAGCGTTGCTGGCCGCGGAATACTTGAGTCGTATCCGGAATCAAGGCTGCTCAATCCCGAGGTCGATTTCAGCGGAGAAACGCAATCAAAGGGATCGACTGCCTGGTCTCGAGCCGAGTGTTTGGTAATAGGGATTGGCGTAGCTGCTCGATCCTGCATCACCTCCCTCGGCACGAGGTTGCGGGACTTGACGTATCCCACAAATTGCGTTGCTGGATGATCTGGCAGCAAGTCCCACAAAACGACGGGCACAGACAACAGCAGAAGTGTTGAGTAACTGCGATATACGCCCTCAACACTCACGTACTTTGCCAAAAGTGGAAACTGCTTCAGCCATCGAGTGCAGCTCGCGGCATCGAGCACCTGGTCCTCCTCCAGCGCAACTGTTAGGAGAACATGTGGAGCCGCTCTCTGTCCCTTATCGTCCACCGCCATTAGGGCCTGGATGCGATCCTCACTCGAGACGTAACTGTCTGATTGCACTTTCTCTGAGAGGTTTCCGGGAATGGATCCGGGTACGGCCCGAGACGATGACAGAGAATAAGACTCTTCTTCAAACATGCGGCCAAGGGTGATGGAGGCTGTAAGTGGGTCGGGCGTTGAGACGATGTAAGCTGGTGTTTTCCTCGACTCAACCAATGCTCCCTGAGATGACCGATGAGGCGGCGCATGTTTGAGTCGAGTCAAAATCTCGCTATGCAGCATGGCGGCGGAGAAAGGGAGTTGAGAGGCCCACTCCTTCATCACTTCGATCAATGTATGAGTGAACGACTGCGCCCCGGGGCGTGGTGTCCATGTTTCGAATCCACAAGCTGCGATTGTTTCCTTGATGTTGGTCGGCCGCTCATTAAGCGGAGCCGCACTGGCACCAGCACAACAGTCGAGTAGCAAGAGGACATCGCACTTTGCTATTTCGAACAAGGTCTGGATGGCAGACCATTCTACCGTTGCGTAAGTCTTGTCCTGTTTGCTATACACGAGTGAGCCCTTGCAATTGATGACGGATTTTGTTCTTACCAAGACCAAGTTGACTGTCTGGCTTTATTGATGACTCCATGTCCACCATAGTATACGATCAAAAGAGTGTCTTCGTTCTCGTGCTCTTCGACAAAACTCAAAGCTTTGAGGTTGAGTTTCCGGTGAGAGTTTTGACTAGGAATGAGAAACTGCTCAGTCGAGAACCCATACAGGTCACGGAAGATCTTGTGTAGCTCGTTCAGTTCCCATTCCACCTCGAGTTCGTCTTCCTCCCATCGAATCAACAACACCTCGACCTCCTTGTATCGAGAATACGCAGAGTTGGGAAATGCCCTCTTCGCGGACTGATACATGTAAGTAATCTACTTTTGTTGAACACAAAGCTGCCATTACCGATTGTAGATCTTGAACAAAGTGTTCAAGGTGGTCCATGTGATGCTGCGATCTTGTTGTATCGTGCGTCGCGGGAGCAGGAAGACAGACGTTGGAAGTGAGGGATATTGAAGTGTGCGAGGATGCATCGGAAGCCTGCTGCTCGAGTGAGAGGCGAGACAATACAGATGCTCACAGTCTTACCACAAATGGACTTGGACTTGAAGTGCTACCGGTCACAGAGCTCTGGAAGCCCTGGGCATCTGGCTCTTCAAACTTTGCACCGAGCCCCTGAAAATCTGACATTTTCAAAGTTTGGATAAGGAATGCAAGTCAAGTGACGTTGAGAAAACAAGGAAGAGTTTTGGTAATGAAATTGGCAAGACACATGTAGAGGTGCAAGTTCTCACATATAAATTCGCCATCCTCAACACTCAGGCAATGATAACAGCCACCTCGATTATCACAGCCCCTGAAGGAAAGAGAAAAATTTGCACTCTGCAGCTGGTTCCCTCTCGTTCTTTTTCAGTGTCGATCATCCTCACAATGCAGCCAAGCACCGCCCGACTGGCCTTGCAGTCGACATACGTTGGCTCGGTTGCCTTTCTTGAGGTGGTGCCATCGCCTGGCAAGGCAGACACAGGTGATTATGAACTCCAGTCAGCCAAAGAGGAGGCTCAGAGTATCTCTGATAGCAGGGTTCCCCAAGCATGATGCGAAAACTTTTTCAGCAACGGGCGTCTGGGGTAAACATTGGCAGATATGATTGGTGTCTGAAGATTGCTTTGGGTTGAAACTGCAGATGTGCCAGGAACCGTGTGGGGGTACACCGGGATGAGGACGGATCGGATCGTGGAACAGTCATGCCAAGCGGGCGAACCGTTCAGTGTTGTTCGCCTGGGTTGTGTAACCTGAGTTGATGGGGCTCGCTGCAGCTAGCATTTGTATTTGAGAAGTCATCAGACTTGTTGACTGTCTGATACGAGAACTGGTAGGAAATGGTGAAGGTGAGTGGCCAAACCCGACTATGTCTGTCTTTCGATACTGAAACTTCGCTTATGGCTGGCATTTGAGGCCTCGAAATGCCGCCCCGAAAAACTTGTCGGCAATCGGCACTTGATGATCATGAGGCATCTAAGCTTATGTCCATGAAGCATACGTGTGATAAGGCTAATCAAACGAGCCTCTCGTGATGGTGGCCCGACGAGGAAGTGGAAAAACTCGAGCGGTGAGGTTTGGGGCTGGGTCTAGGCCTCTCTCAACACGGACTGAGACAGCTGGCATTTGGTATTCGGGGCAGAGTTTTCAAGTTAGATCAAATATTGGACCAGGCGCTTGCCATCCGGTGACGTTGTTGCTTATGTCGGTGGGCAACCATGATGTAAATGCCATCGGCTCTCGAACAGTAACTGCTGACAACAGCAAGCTCCTGAAGGGTGATTCAGGAGTGATTGTGGTAACAGTGGACGCCACAAACTTGTTGCGTTCGGTGCGTCGCAATGGATCCTGCAGGGAGCTGGATCAAGTCTCATGTCTGAGGCTTGGGGCTGCCGCACTGCCGAGGGTTTCTAGGAGGAGAGCCAACCGAATGGCTGGCTGGAGCGTTGAAGGCGCACAAGCCCGCAAGCTGAGGGGTCAGAGGTGGTAATCAGGAGCTGTGCGGCCTGTCGTTGGTCGCAAGGCAGATCGAAATGTCCCAGACGCGCAGACCTCTGACGGAAGACGATGTTTCCGCTGCTGGACAATGGCGCTAGTGAATGGAAGGCCTGACATCCGAGAGACTAGAGGGCAGCTGGAGGAATTCGCGATTGGCACCAAATACGGATTTGCGCTGAAGGATTGCCATGTTACCGACATTGATCTGGACCAGTCTGTGCATATTGAAGTCGGTGAGGCGTCTGTTGGTGTTTCTTGGACAATTCTGGTGGTTTTCTAGATGCATTTGGTGGTTTCTGTCCTTCGGGGTCGCTCCTTCCTCTGAAAACGGCACTTGGTGATGCCAGGGCAGGTGCCGATGTGTAAGCAGATCGCCTCCCGTCTGACGAAAAGCATGGCTTTTTCTCACCCGTCTAACGCATCTTGTCAAGATAACCGCTCATCAATCCCATCTTCCATTCCATCGACAATCAAGATCGTCGTAAATAGGGCGGGCAATCCTGCATGTACTTTGTACGCTATGGTACCATGTTCACACGCTACTTGTACCCCAGCGGCAGACTAAGATCCGGAGGTGGCACATCCCGAGCGCTGTTCTGGGAACCAATTTGTTTCAGACGGCACCACACAGACGGTCCTCCAACATATCCTCCGTCAGCATGGAGCGTGCTCCGGAGCATCGAAGCCTTCTACAGGTTGGTCTCAAAAAGCAGGCCGTCCCTCGCGCACTTGATGGCTCCCGTGATGTAACTTGAGGTCATCTGTACGGCTTGGTGCAGTTCCTCTACCTCTACTCTTTCAGCCCTGCCCTCCACAACCAACTCGATCCTTCTCTCCGATTGGGATCGGGTATTTTCCTGTCTCGTGCTGTGTTATTAGCCACGAGTCTCGCCGAACCGGTCGATCATTGGGTTTCACTAGGGTCCTTTCCCGACGCTGCAGAGACACGATCTAATACACAACACGGCCCTGCCCTGTTGTCGGATACGGAGACGACTTATAACCCGCTACGACCACGGATTACTTTGTCAGTCTAGAAAACGCCAAATCTCGAAGGGTCCTTGATTTCCACGGATCCGTTCATCTTTTTCATCCATTATCACTCGATATACCTCCATGTCGTCGACCGTCATGGAAAACGTATCGAGCCTCCTCGCTTCACCTATAAGCGTCGATGTCCAATTACCTCAAGTTGTCACTGGAGGGAAGCGTGCCAGCTATTACATCACTATCGTCATCGTCCTCCTAGCCGTATGGTTGATACGGTCAAGAAGAAAACCCTTGGAACTAGAGTTCCCCTTCTACAAAGCCCCCAAAACGAAATGGATCTTTGATGCCGAGACGTTGATCAAGGATAGTTACACAAAGGTTTGTTGGGAAAGAGTATGACGTTACACCACACGTGCTGATGCTGTGTTAGTTCCGCGACCGAGTATACCAGATCAAGGCCACCGAGGGAGTACAAGTATTAGTACCAGCACGTCTTGTTGGTGAGCTCAAGGTCCTACCAGAGGATGTCCTGAGTGCCACCGAAGCTGTATCAGATGTAATACCTCCCTCCATGCAGTCATGCCATAACGAATACTTATTCCCAACAGGCTCTCCAAACCAAGTACACCAAGTTTACACCCGGCCACAATGGCGACATGCTCGCGCTGTTGGTGCGGACAAAGCTGACGCAGAATCTTACCCGAGTCATGCCTCAGTTGAAGCAAGAGTTGGAATACATTCTTGCTACTGAGTTCCCAGGTTGCGAGGACTGGACGCCTGTAAAATGGCAGCCCTTTGGCCTCCGCGCCGTCGCCCGCATGAGTGGCAGAGCCTTTGTCGGACCCTCCATCAGCCGAGATGAGAAGTGGATGAACACCACCATCAACTTTGCTATTCACGTCTTCACGGCCTGTGTGAAGCTTCAGCTCTTCCCCGAATGGGCTCGACCCATCGGCCAACATTTTGTTTCGGAACTGGGCCAGATCCGCAACGACATCAAGACGGCCAAGGAGATGCTCCTCCCCATCCTCGAGGAGCGGCTACGAGACATGGACATGCCTGGATCTGAGGATGCCCCAGACGATATGATCCAGTGGCTCATCGAAGGGCTGCCCGAGGAGGAGAAGGCCGACGTTACGGTTCAGGCCGAACTGCAGTTAATTCTTGCCGCGGCATCCATCCACTCGACCAACAATCTGCTCTGCGAATGCCTCTGCGACTTGGCAGCATACCCCGAGGTGCAAGAGGAGCTACGCGAGGAGGCATATCGTATTCTAGAAGTGGAGAAGGGGTGGGAGAAAAAGGAGAACATGGCCAAGCTGAAGAAGATGGACAGTTTCATGAGGGAAGTTCAGCGCCTTCGTGGAAACATCAGTGAGTTTCAAGTTCTGCCTCATATTTCCGCTTAGCTAACCGAACTCAGCATCCTTTATCCGAAAAGTCATGAAACCGATCTCACTCTCCGACGGAACCCAGCTTCCCCCTGGAACAAAAGTTCTCGCTCCCCAAGCGGGCATCTCCGTTGATGAGCGATACTTCCCCGACCCCGAACGCTTCGACGCCTTGCGCTTTTACAATCTTCGCCAGGAGTCAGACGAAGCCAGCAACCGATGGCAATTCACATCTCTCAACGACACAAACATCAACTTTGGCGCTGGAAAGCATGCGTGCCCTGGGCGTTTCTTTGCTGGCAATGAGATCAAGCTTGTGCTGGCACATTTGCTAATCAACTATGACATCCGTCTAAAGAAGGGCGAGAATCGCCCAATGCCAATGGCGATGGTCATGACCAAGGCGCCTTCTCCAGATGCGGAGCTCGAATTTCGACGCCGGTCATTGGCAGTATGAGCGAAACAGAAATAGACCTTGATGACTAGTATATACCCTGTTGCTGTAGATAGATAAACATCACGATAATAGATGAATACATGTAAAGAAATAAGCTTAAATGGCTTCCAACCCTATCAATCTATGGTCCGCTCGTTCTGATATAGTATCACTCTCAGCACAATACTCCATTGCAATCGTTCTACTTCAAGTTAAACTGTCAAAACATTACAAATTGCATTCCTAAACTATCCTCTATAAACAAGACACAACACAGGGACGCCAGGCGTGGCCATCGTATGGGGGTATCATGAAGTCGTAGGCCGGGCAGACGTGTACCGGACTGCTTGCTTGGCCACATAAAGCATCCATCGTCTGTCTGATCCCGTGCCATATTCGTCTCCGATCGCTCAATCAAGGATGTCGTCCCCGGGGTGGTGTTGGTACTTGTGGGTTGTGATCAACTGTTTATAGATTTCTTGGAGCCGTAAAACACCAAAAAAATGATTTGGGACAACATTTGATATGTATACAGATCCAACCCACCCGGAACGCCCCTCGCCGTTTGTTGAAGAAAAGCCCGTCAACCATTTTTCCCTGATGCAAGCTGAAGACGCGCAAGAAATGTCTACCGGGGATCGTGAGAAACCTGGGAAACCGCATGACAAAGCAGACCATCTCTTCTCATCTTGATTCCAAGCGAAAACTCCTTAGCCGCTATTGTCAAATTTAGGACTTGTAGCGCTGGTACTCGCCGGCAACCAAACAATGGTCACGCTCGAAGGGTTCTGAAGAATTGTTAGTTGAGGTAGGTCATTGTCACGTATGAGAAAACTTACCCAGGGTGAGCTGGAACTTGGGCTTGATGGACTCCGCTCGCATCTTCTGGACCTCGTTGGCAAAGACCTCGGCAGCAGGCGCAGTGCTGTCAATACAGTTGGCCTTGATGGAGATGAGGACACCACCGCCAACCTTGAGGAACCAGTTGGCGTTCATGGCGACGATACGGGCCTGATCGGGCTGGGCAACATCGGCAAAGATGACATCGACCATGGGGACAATCATGCGGTAGCGGGCAGGCTGACGGGCGTCCTCGACAATGGGGACAACGTTGGGTCGCTTGGAAGCCATGGTGATGAGATCACGGCCGGATCGCGAAGAGAACTCGACGGCGTAGACGTAGCCGGTGGGACCGACGAGGTCGGCGACGTGGGACACCGAGGTACCAGAGGCACCACCGAGGTAGAGGACGCGGGATCCAGGCTTGATGTAGATCTCATCGGCACCACCAGCGATGGCAGCGCAAAGCTTGCTTCGGAAGGGGTTCCACATGCGGTACTCGATCTTGGTGGTGGTGGTGGTACCGTCGTCGTTCTGGACCGTCTCGTCGACAGAGATGCGCTTCTCGCCGTAGACGGACTCGCCAGGGGTCAGGTTGCGAGTCGCAAGACCATCCTCCTTACCGCCGCGGACGACAAAGACACCGGGGTGGCGGTGAGGCTCCTGGATAAGGGTGTTAGATCGCAAAAACTTTCAACTTTGATAAAGGCCAGGATCGCGTAAACGTACAACAATGACCTTGGCACCGCCCTTCTGGCCAGGCTTGCCACCGAAGCCGCCGCGACCACCGCCACGACCACCTTTTCAGATTGTCAGTTTCCATTCACGAGTGTAGATAGTAGGAGTAATTCATACCTCGAGCACCACCGCGGGGACCGCCACGGGGAGCACCACGGCCACCACCTTTTGCGAACAGTCAGTCTCAAGATGCAAAACACGACAAGATCGCGCGACAGCGCAATTCTTCTTACCTCGGCCACCTCGCGCACCACCACGGCCACCGAAGCCACCGCGATCACCACCACCGAAACCACCACGGCCTCCACGAGCGCCGCCTCCACGGCCACCACGGGCGCCTCCTCGAGGGGTGAAAGGTGCCATGATATCGGATTAGGAAGGAATTGAAAGGGACTGAAGAAACTAGGGACGACAGAGAAGTCGATATCGAGGAGGAATCCAAGCGAGGAGAGATCGTCGAGAGAAGGCGGACGTGGATCGAAGTCCAATCTTGTCTTTTGTGTAGCCTTGCCTGGGGGAACGCTGGGCGCTTTGGGGGACTTGTCGAGAAAGAATTTTTTGAAGCTCTTGAAGCTTAGATCCACTTTGCTGCAGCAAGTTTCTCCGGTTCCGAGAGTGGAGAGTGTGGCGCCGGGGATGGGACGGACGAGGCAAGGTGCAAAGTTAGAAATCACGTGGAGAGAGATGGCAGGGTCAGGTGATCTGGTGCACATCAGTCTGAATTTGATATTCCTTTCGTGCACGACACAGGAAAAGACAAAAGTATTTCAAACTCCTTCTGAGGGTTAATTAGAGTCCTTGCGCTCTTTTTGAACTCTTTTAGAATTTTTGCGATTTTCCTACGATTTACTACACCTTTTTTCGTACCTCCCACCAGCAGGGCAGCCAAACCCTAAGACCTCTCACCACCCAAATTGAGTAAGCGAGTTTGTGGTCCCTCCCGACCTGTTAGGGCAAAAGTTCAGAATTTCTCAACTTCAGCCCGCCCGAACCCACGTCGTCGTCGATAACCGTCACTCACCACCCAAGTCGCCGAGATGGTGAGTACCAATGCGCACCCCAGTCCCCGTCGATCGCGATGAATTAGAAAGAGGAGGAATACAACGCGCGAGACGGGCACGAATTTGTTGCTTCCGACGACGGTCATGTCGTCGAGGGCGAGTTTTCGTGCTGTGTGCTGGCAGCGTCCTTTCTTGTCGTGATGGGAATATTCTGAGAACATGCCATGGCTGACTGGCTTTTTTCTTCGCAACACAGGTTCGATACGCTGCCACCGAGATTCAGTCCTCGAAGTCGGCCCGCGCCCGCGGTGCCTACCTCCGAGTGTCCTTCAAGAACACTCGCGAGACCGCCCAGGCCATCAACGGCTGGAAGCTTCAGCGCGCTGTTGCTTTCCTCGAGAACGTTAAGGAGCACAAGGAGGCTGTCCCCATGCGACGATATGCCGGCAGCACTGGCCGAACCGCCCAAGGTACGACCTTCGAGAGATTCCCCCCACATGCGAAACACTTGGAGTAGATGAAGAGGTGGAGAGTGTGAATCATGGGGATTACGTTGGAAACGAGATGCTGATTGGATTTTTTCCCAACAGGAAAGCAGTTCGGTGTCTCCAAGGCTCGATGGCCCGTCAAGTCCGCCGAGTTCCTCCTCGGCCTCCTCAAGAACGCCGAGTCCAACGCTGATGCCAAGGGTCTCGACACCGGTGCCCTGATCGTCAAGCACATCCAGGTCAACCAGGCCCCCAAGCAGCGACGACGGACATACCGTGCTCACGGTCGTGTATGTTAACCTCGACCCTGGATGACATACCTATCAAATACTGACCCAAGACAGATCAACCCCTACATGTCCAACCCCTGCCACATCGAGCTCATCCTCACCGAGGCTGAGGAGGTCGTCCAGAAGTCCGATGCCGTCGCCGAGCGTGACCAGCACCTCAGCTCGCGACAGCGCGGTGCCCGTCTCCGCAAGGCCATCACCGCCGCTTAAGTAGAGAAAGACTCTCTTCCCAATTTCCTTTTGGGGGGAGGCCCTCTCAATAGACAAAAATTGTTAAGCGCTGGTCGAGACTGGTTATTTCGGGGGAGGGAACCTCTTGTGACGTGAACAAGGCACAACACAAAGCACTCCACAATGTTTTAAGGGTTTTTGCGGGGGCGGTTCGTGGCTTTTCATCTCCTGGTGTATGGCAGGCTACGGTGAGCATGGCTTTTAAAGGGAAACGCATGCAAAAATTCGCAAGGCTTTCTTGACGAAATAAAATCAATCAAGTCCTCATGAGTGCTGGTTTGTGTGTGATGTGATATGATGGAATAGAGATTACGTTATGCTGGTGAGCAATGGCATAGAGAAGATCCTCTACGGAGTATTGGTGTTGACGATACAATCAACCCTGCCCAGGGCTCACGACTACTTGTTGACGTCCAATGCTTCTTGCCGTAAAGATTGACTACACGGCAAGCTATGCAAGTTACTCAATGCCGTTGATGAGACAAGTTTAGGCCATGATGTCGTCCCACCATCTTCACAAGCTCCCCTTCACAAGCCTCACAATCCCTTCATGCTCAAGTCATAAGATCATTGCATTTTGCATCGTCTTGAGCTCAAGGCTACAAAACCATCTAAGTAAGCTATTCAGCGCGAGCCTTTACTGTACTCCAACATTCATGTTGTCCAACAACAGTTGACATACACATATAAACATGGGCTCTCCTGAGCCGGTATCGTAATCCCTGTAAACCCAAACCCATCCATCATCATTCGCGTGTCCATTGCGAGGTTGTACAGTCCTGTTTTGCCCAATGCCATGTCCTCAAGCCCTTCCTGCCTTTACAAAACAAAAGGAGAATAATTAAAAGCAACACCATCAACTTGCTCCTCGTCCTCGTCCTCAGTCTCAGAAACAGAATTACTCTCAGTGTCCATGTCTGCGTCCTCGACCTTGGGCACACTTTGGTCCTCCGTGTCAGTCATGTCTTCATCGTCATCGTCATCTTCATCGCCATCTTCATCTCCTCCTTCTTCCTCCATTGGGGCCACATCTTCATCCTCGCCCTATGAGAATGAGCCCAGACCTTCCATGTTGGAAAGGTTACCCAAGTGCCCGGTTGCACCTCGATCCGTATAGTCGGCATCTATTGTCCCCGAGAAGCGGCCTCTCCCAGGGCTCTCGACGCCGTCAGCCACAGCATCAGAGATCGTCTTGCTATCATAGACATTCTCCCAGCCGATGTCCATGCCAAAGGCGTTGATGAGCTGGAACAGCTCGCGGCTTGAGATGTAGGGGGAAACGCGGCCGAGCATCTTATCACGACATCGTTGCATGAGAGCAGTCAGATCCTGGTTGTGAGGGTTGGCATTACCGCCAAGTCCCTGCGCGCCATGAGGAAGAATGCCTCTGGTGTTGAGGAAGGGTGCGTCGACCGACACGTAGCCACAAGACTTGAATGAGAGGCACTTCAGGGAATACGACTTCTCATCAACCTCGAGGGCGTTTATCCATGGCAGGTATTGATCCAACTGAATCAACTCGTCGAACCACGAGTCGTCAGGTGGCGCACCAGCCGAGGACGTCTGTTCTGCCAGGATGTTGCGAATCTTGATACCGGGAGAGAAATGTTCAATGATACCTGCCCAAGACAGCCACTCGGGTTGGTGGAGCGTCTCCATCGGCGCAGGCATCGCGTCTGGGACCAAGGTGTTGAGTTGGCTCAGCAAGTTGAGAGGAGGGATTTGTTGTGCATCTTGCTGGTCATCTTGTTGATGCTCGTCTTGCTGTTGTGGCTGTACGAGAGGCTGCATATTTTGGATCATATTTGCAGCCCAGTTCCCGTCTGGTTGAGCCCCAAGGCCAAAATTACCCAAGGCCGGCTGCTGTGGGTTCTGTGGCTGTAGCTGCGGTTGCTGGTGCGGCAGCGTTGCCTGATCAGCGGGTACATGATGCACTTGTTGGAATAGATTTAGCAAGTTTGCAGCGTTCGGGTTTGGTCCCATTCCGCCTTGAAGAAGGGGAGCCTGGGTCTGGTTTGTGGGAGGACCAGAGAGCGACACTGACTCGAGCTCAAGCTTCTCAAGTGAGGAGAGGGCCATGAAGCGTATCATGTGCAGAAGCACATGTGGAGATGACCAGCAGTTCTTGAGCGACAAGTGCTTGACAAAGGGAAGGCTCAGAATAGAATCTCCGTGAGTCTTGGGGCTGTCCGTCGCACTCATAAGATAGGTCATTGGGAGAAAGGGGGCTGGGAGGATATAGTGGTTTCGCTGGTATGTTCCAGGGGCAAACTCTCCACCGCAAATCCATTCAAAGTGAAGACTCTCGATGTTCTGCTGAGCTCCGATGTAGGTGTTGAGGAGCTGATACACCTTCTCGACCGCCTCAACGGGGGAAACAGGTCTGTCCTCGACACAACCAGGAGCTGGCTTGGAGACTCGTCGCCAATCCGCAATCACGCCCAATGAGACGTTGTTGAGGGTCGGGAGGTTTTGCCAAAGGTCATGGCGGTTGAAGATGTACACATGGCTGCTCGGGATTTTGGCAATCGTAAGAGTCGTCAGATTCTGGAAGCAACCGTCGCGAGCGTTGTCGATCAAGCCAATGACGTATGACTGAATCATGGCTCGGTGTGCCCACTCAAGCTCAAGAAGCATCTCTTTCTGCGCCGTTGTCAGGCTAGAGGGGATCAGTGGGTATTTCGTAGTGTCCGAGGAGGGCTCAAAATCAGCCAGCAGCCTATTAGGCGAGAATGGCCGTCGTCCCTCAAAGTTATTGAGCATTGACGCTCTCTCGTCGAAATCGATCGCGGCCAAGTTAGAGTCCTCTGTCTCCAGTATCATGCGCACCGCCTCGTTAATTTGAGTGCCCTCGAACCCAGCATCAGTCACCATCTTCTGTAGAACAGTTTTCTTAAAGCTGATTGGGTTTTCAAAGACGGGCTTTTTCATGGCTTTGACAAGATCAGTCACCTCACCCACGGTGACGATGGGACGCTTCCGCTGATCCGGCTCCGAACCCGCGCGGCGCCAGTTTTGAGTTGCAAAGACGGGATGGAGAGTGGTTGCATTGCGAGCAATGTGATCGGGCCCTGAGAGAAATCCGAGGCCAGCGTCGCAGCAAAGTCCGAGATTTCTAACCTTGGACAAGCATTTGAGAGCATCCTTCATAGCCCCAGTTTCATCAGCGGTTTGTTCGAGTCCCTCGAGATCTGAGTACCGGTGATAGGTGGTGTGTGGCCAACGATACAGGCCCCAGAAGGCCGGGACGGCTTCTTGTGTAGGCTTTATAGGCGGATAAGCCAAGGTATCCTCGTCAAGCTCGAGCGACAGAGCAAAGCGCCAGATGTGAGGGCCAAAAGATTCAAAGATCCGCATGCCATTTGAAAGCAGAGCTGATGACGTGCGGTTGAGGACGCCGTTTCTATCGTGACCCAGGGTACTGTAGAGCTCCGACTTGAAAGGTACAACGACATTTCGAAAATACTGCGCCGACACCTTGGCTTCGAATTCCCTACACACTAGCCGTAGGCTTCTGACTTCGAACCTGGTGAGATGGGTGGTGATGATCTCGAAGATTTCGACGGGTAGCCGGTCGCGAGGCCAGACAATTGAGGTAGCGTCATAGGGCCAAGCTTGCAGGTCAGAGGCATCATCGTTTGTGGAAGCGTCGTCGTCGCAGGATGGCGGCGCCGTTTCTGGAGTCCGTTGATCCGCCTCAAAGGCAGGCGCATCAACCAGACCAGTGGAATCGGCCATCATCATATCGGACATGACTATGGTAGGGAAACTGAGTTTTTGTCGAGAAGTGACGGTCCAACCAATGCGGGAGCGCAGCTGACTGGTTCAGTTCGTAGGCATTCGTTCGGTCGGACGGAGTTGATGAGTTTATCGATGTTGGGAACAGCGGCGGGGCGGGGAAGAAGTCGCCGAGTTAAAATAGTCGATGAGTATGCGAAAAGAGGCTCAAAGTCTAATTAAGCTGAGTCGACAAAACGATGATTCGCAGGAAATTGGTCTGAAAAAGTCGTAGAGGTTGGTCGCGAAGTCCGGAAGTTACAGTAGCCAGGCTGCAGAGTTATGCAGGATGAATGGGCGGGTTAGATCGGGTCGACGCGGCGAGTTGTGGCGACCTCTGGGGAAGTAGAAACAGAGGTAGAAACAGGTTCGCGGACGGCGGGGAACGGGGACAGAGACGGGAGGCCCGTGTCTCCCACGGTTTGGTCGCGTCCTCCTGCTGCTGCTCTCAGCGCGTGTGCCGGGTCTAATTGGGCGATGAGGTATTAGTTGTTGTCTGATTGCGGCTCCGATGTGACAAGAAGGAGGATCCAACGGGGGGTAAAACGATGCGTGCGGGCTGCAGTGGATGGATGTTGGAGATGGCTAAGGTTGAGTTTGGAGAAGGCCCACGCTTGGGACCGAAAGACGGAGAGCGAGGGCGCGGGGGAAAGGCACGGTCAGGTTCCGTCCCGCAATGGATGGATGGAAGTGTACTTCCGTGGCACCTGCGCTACGGCGGGAGGCCAAGTACCTCTTCGGTCAATGCCTGCAGGGCCTGCTAAATGTAAGCAGCCGCGGTGAGTGGCATGACCCCAGCTTCAGTGGGAGTCGGCGCTGAGGAGCCTAAACGATAGTGGGGACGGCCCTGAAAGAATTTTGTTTATTTCCAGCTGAAAGTCGATTTCTTTCAGCATCCGCCAAAAACAGCCCCACGACACAACATGGCATGCCCAGATTTCATCCCAGATCTCAGCCTCCATTCATCTATCACCGCTTCTCATGACAGGCAGCTGCCAATCTCTGTTTCCCCAGTCCCAGAATAAGCGAGTGCTACGGGCATCTAGAACTCCAAGGGTCTCCTGCTGGGGCCAGCCCTGTGTCCCCGTGGGGGAACGGGACCCCCGAAGACGCGGAGAAGCTCGGGGTGTTGCGGGCGTCGGTGAGGTGATGTTTGATGGGGATCAAGGGTTGATGCGCCATGCCGAGGATCCGCACTTTGAAGACATGATCTATGGCAAGACATGATACGACTTCAATGGAAATTGTCGTAAAGGTAGGTAGGTACGGGACAAAGGTCGAATTAATGAGCCTACAGTACAAAGCGCTAACAACATGACGGGGATATTATTACGTGACGAACCATACTACTACGTGTATCATGAGCTTTGCTTCCATCCCCCAACAACGCCGACCAGATCGTGACTTGCTTCTCTTTCAGTTCCTCCTTTGTCTTACTCTTCATCGTCCTCAACATCGCCAGCCCAGAACCAGTATCTAATCAACACGTCAGTTCTCAATGTCGTTATCACCCAACAAAGGTTCACTTACACTGTCGAATATTCAACCTGGAACTGCGCATTCATTCCTTCGCAAGTGGCAGGAGGGCTACCGCCAGCCGTTGTGAGACGGTACACCTGCTTGATCTTGTGGGTGGCGCCCTCAATGGTATCGAGCTTGAGCCAAGCCACGGCAGCCTCTCCCTTCTGTCCCACCGAGGCAGTCGATGGCGCGGGAGCTGAATCGTTCTTCGCGCAGGGAGCCTCGCCAATGTCGTGACCCGGCGTGCGGATGTCAAAGAAGGGCACTCCGTCGGCGGTGAAGTAGTGGTGGCCCGACACGGGCAGCTCAGCAGGGCCGAGCCTGGATGCATTCGTCAGGGGGAAGTGGACGGCCATGCCAGGGATTTGCTCGAGGAGATCAGGGTATAGGGCCGCGACACAGCTGGCGTTGAACAGGGTAGCCACAGCACCGTTGGCCTTGGGTGCGACTGAGGGCTCCTTGAGGTCGCAGGTATAGTTCTGAGTGCCGCGACCAACAGCAACATGCTTGAGGGTGAGACCTTTGGCGGGATCGGCCAGTGCTCCGTCTTTGATCACAGGTTAGTACTTGGACTTCCGGGAACAGGGCTGAAAGTTGGACATACTCAGAGGCATCTTGGCTTGTGACAGGTCGCATACGGGAACCTCTCCAGAAACCTTGGCCGCCTTGACTTTGTATGCCAGAGAGTTGAAGTATTCGGACAAGGAGCCTAGAGAGTCGATGGCCGAACGGGCATCCTTTGCCTTGACTTCGGGGTATGTGGGCGCCGCAGAAACAATCGCCACCAGGGCAGATACGAGCAATGTTGACAATTGCATCTTGAAGTCGTGCGGGCCAAAGATGATTGAGGTGATTTGGTTTCGGGAATGTGTCGATATATCGTAACTCGAGAGGCCGAGAACCACAGGAAGCAGAGCGTCCAGATACACAGAGTAATTCGACTGGAGGGGCGTGATAACAGCAAATATACGAATATTCGAGTACTCAAGGAAATAAGGAAACACAGAAGAAAAAATAAAAGGAAAAAGAACGCCCAGCGTCCCGAAAAGTCTACTATTGAGATTTGGATTGTCTTTTCCTGCCTCTTCACTTTCAACAATGAAGACGGGGCGGCGACGAACCGTCTCTTAATATAACCAACCTTCTCTCTCCACCCATCAAGCAAGCCCTTGTCATACGCGTTCTCTTTCGGTTGCGCAAAGTTCGGCGGCAACTTGGTCCGCAGCATGTAGAAACATCAACATTGATTGGTTTGATGACGCCGGACACACACCCATTAAACGGGTGTTGCGTCTGCGAGAACAACACCAACCCCTCCCCCCTTCGCTTGCTCTCTGTGACTGAGAAGCAGAATGGATGAGCCAGTGTCCAATGATCGACGAGACGGTAGGGGTATGCTGGGTTGTGATTGGTGGCATGGGGGAGATTTAAGCGCCTGTCTCGGGCGTCGGCATATGCATGGGCGTTTATGGATGGGCGCTGCCAGGAAGAGAGTTGTATGCGTGCGCAGGTTGTTTCGGTCGTTGCCATGTGGGATCTGGGTCCTCGTTAAACAAAAAAGAGTCCATTAATGGATGAGACTGTCATCATCTGCTCACCAGCCATTGAGTTATTTTGACTGATTGTTACATTGCTGAGTTTGCTTGACCAGGTCCAGGTGTAAACCGCCCTTCGGCTGGAGACACTCTGTTGAATTGACGTTCTAAAAACGTCTCCAATGCTCCCTTGCTTACCCTCCAATCTCTCCTACCGCCCGTCTTAACCCATCGGCCAAGACCCGGATCAAGATCCCAAGATATCTCGGCGCACTCCCGCGAACCAACCGATCAAGAAGCCAAGCTTCGCCGAGACGAGAAACAAAGTTTCTCCGCGGTAACGAGCAATCAATGTCCAAAACGTTCCAAACGAAGGAGTCCAGGGTCCTTGTTCATCTTGCCGCCCGTCTTTGATGCTGTGATTGGACACGGCGGGTCTTGTCATGCGCCGCCTCTCGACGGGCCGCGAGAAGCGGCCAGCGGCTGCAGAAAATAGCATCGAACTGGACCCGCGCGTCCAATTACGCTTCTGATTGGGACGGGGCATTCGGACACCCTAGAGCCAAGCTTCCGTCCATCATGACTTGCATCTGTAGTGGATGGATGGTCGAGAGATAGCCGCGAGTTCTTCTTCACATGTTGGTTTTTATTGATGTTCCTGTCAAGTTCATTCTGACAAGCAAATACCTTGTAGGCAACATGTATTTTATAGGCGAACCCATTGATTCTGTGGCGCAAAGTTCCCGAGCTGTCATTTACTCTACCTTCAACCCAAACCCTTCCAAGCTTACGGTGGTATTACAAGACATATATTCCCATTCCCTTCTTGAACCCAATACGCAGTATACGCAAAACACACCCAAAACGGGCCTCGCCTCTCGGCTACTTGGCAGGATCCTTGGGAGCTCCGTCCATTGGGCTGCCAAGTCCACCACCGGCCACACCTGCTGCTGCCGCCGCCGCTGCAGACTCGAGGTGAGCGGCTCGGTCTACATCTGACGAACTGAGCCAGTACATGGACAGGAAGACCAGCAGGTGGAGCATCACGCAGTATGCTGCGAACAGATTTCGGCTGGTACGCGAGGCGAGAACCATACGCGTCATCGAGTACACCACCCTCTCCGGAAGGCTCATCCGTCTGTATGCTCGGGCAGATTCTCTGCCACGGAATGCCGCGAATGGAGAAATGTTGGACTCGTAAGCCTTGCGATACCTGTCCAGAGCGATGCCAGGGTTTCCTGTCTCACCAATCGACACTGTTGAGGGGTTCGGGTTTGCCCCGTAGGCAGAGGACGTAGCAGCGCCACCACCTCGGTTGTAGGTCGACACATATCTCGTCTTCTCGTATAGGTTCAGGTTGTCCTTTTGTAAAGCTGCGACTTCCTGGCGCAGCTGTGAGACTGTTCGGTGCGTGTCTGAAAGCTCTTGCTCCAGCTCCGTATTCTTCTTCTTGTAGCGGTCACGCTGGGCCGTGACCATGGGCAGCATGCCTGAGCCACCTCCGTATACTCGCTCGCCTGGCTCACCACCCATGCGGGGGTCCATACCGCTGATAATGGATGAGGTCGGCGAGATCCTGCCGCTCTTGCGACCAATTGTTCGGGTGACATATGTACCAGCCACAGAGGCTCCTGACGGGAAAGCATTGGCGCCCTCCTCCTGAAGATTCTCCAGGTCACTCTCCAGCTTTTGGTTGAGGTTCTGAGACCGCTCTAGCTCAGCATTTGTCCTCGATAGCTCCTCCTGAAGATTCTCCAGGCGACTCTGTAGGTCATTGTGTGAAACACGAAGAACTGTCAGCTCATCGCCAAGCTTCTTGTTTCGAGCCAGGAGAAGCCTCTCCAGCGAGTTGCCTTCCGCATCCCCTGACTCAAGATGCTCTCGTACTTCATCGTCGTCGCCCGTGGAGAACTCGATGCTCTTGAGGACTTCAAGTTCCTGCTTGATTTCATCGTAGTCGCCCCACTTCTGGACCTTGGCCTTTAGAGTGTCCCTCTCGCCCTTCAACTTGTTCACTTCCCTTTCAATGGATCGTAGTTTGCCATCCAAATCTCGCTTGAGACCTTCTTTTTCCACACGTGCGGCTTCTAGCTTGCGGATCATGGACTGGTTCTCCGACCTCATGCGCATATAGCTGGGGTCGTCTTCAAGGGATGCTTCGGGCTGTGATTGAACTGAAGACTTGGCTTGCGCCAGTTCCAGTCTCATCTGCTCATTTCGTGCCTCAACTTCGGCAAGACGAGAGCTTGTGCGATCAAGGTCGGCATGAAGCATCTCAAGCTCGGCGCTTGAGACCTGGTTACGCTGAGCCTCCTGGTCATCTCCATTCTTGCCCAATCGCTGGTTGACCTCGTAGCTTGCCCGCATCTCGGCCAACAATCGTTCTTGCTTCTCCAGCTTATCCTCCAGCGCCTCCTCCTTGGACTCCCAGTTGTCTGTCTTTTCCTCTAGCACGGCGGTCCATGATGACTCTACCTCCTTCACTCGGCTGTCAAGGTTCTCTTCCAGTTCCTTTCGGGCAGATCGTTCAGTCTGTAGCCTCGATTCGGTCTCCTCCAACTGAGAAGTGAGATCTGTGACAGTTTCTTGCAAACGCTGGTTCTCTTCGGTAATTTTTGGCAAGGTGTCCTCAGAGAGGAGCATGGAGTCGACCGAAGCCTCGAGGAGCGGATATGGATCGGGTGCGTCAGAGAATGAGGTATAAGTCTGCAAGAATGCTGAGTTGACAGACTTGGAGTGGTTCGTAAGAAGGTCAATGAAGGTTTGGTATGCTGCATCTGATTAGAATAATCCCATCATGAGGGCCTGTGGGTCGTACACTTTAGCAGGCCCTTGATCTCCGTAAGCTTGGTGGCATCATCGAGCTTGCGGAACTCCTTTGTCTTTTGCGCTAACTCTTTACGCTGTACCGTCGAGTCTCGCTGGTAGGCTACAATATCGGATGCCGTATTGTCTAGATTGGAGACGAGGGTGGTGAGATCGATGGCTGTCAGCAGTTAGTATCATGCATTGTGTGTTGAGGACACTCTGGTGCCATACTCCTCCACGCTGAAATAGCATGCTGGAACTTGTTCTCCCCTTCGAAAGTAGGAGCCGCGGGGGCTTCGTTGGAAGTTGCCAGGGCGGCTTCTACGGCTGCGTCCGTCATGGCGTTGTCGATCGTGGAGAATCAGGGGCAGCGCAGAGAGTGAATGCCTTTACCGCCACGATGCTATAAGAACGAGTGTGTCGCAGTTGGTGCTTCTAGTTACTAGTCGTCAGGAGTCGCCGTTGACGTGGTCAAACTAGATCCATGAGATGGTGGGTGATTCTGATGAGCTGAAGGAATGTGTGTTCCCTTGAACTTGGGGCCAGGTTGCTGGCGCGTCATCAAATGTCATTGGCTGAGAGAGCTGTCAGGCTGAAAATGCCAAGGCCGGCGCCACAGGGGTACGCTTATCCCGCCACAGCCTTGCAGTTCAGCCACTTCTTATCACTCCACTTCTGGAAGCTCAGCACCTGCAGCTACGTACTGTATCCACTCATGTCAACTTACGCCAGCCTAGAGTGGGCAGCTTGGACTCGCATCTTGTCTACACAACAAGTCAGCTTGTTTGTTACCTCGAGTTTGTTCAGATGATGCTACCGACAAGACCGCCGCTATGACATCCGATGGCCCAGGCGACGGGCCTCCAGCTTCCAGCCTGGCGCTGAACACCCGCGAAGATGGACCCTACGTTCTGCGGACCTTACTCGATGAGGTACCGCTCTCCGCGGATGGCTCCCAGGACGACATCAAGATCAACTGCGTTGACTACTTAGGTGGGCGCTTATGCTATCCGTTCTTGTCGCATCGAGTTGCTAATTCAATCATACACAGACTCGAACTTGTACGTCGGCACATCGGCCTCGGAACTACTTCACTTCGTCCAGATTCCTCCCGACCCCAAAGACAAGTCCGGACAACCCGTATACATCCTAGCCTCCCGATTATGCCCCCTATATGTGGAAACTCCAGGCACACCAGCCTCGCGACCCGGTGTTCAGCAGATCTTGTTGTTGCCGCGCGTCGGCAAGGCATGCATCCTATGCAACTGGACCGTCACCTTCTACTCCCTCCCCGAGTTGAGCCCCGTTTTTGGATCGACGTTGGTTAAGAACTGTAGCTGGATTGGTGGTATCGACTTGAACGAACCTTTGCTTGATGATGGAAGCTCGGAAAGGAGCTCGGGAGTCACCATCCTCCTCTCTCTTATGCGGAAGATTCAGGTCGTTCGCGTTGGCGAAGACGCTCGTGCTTTCAAGGTGCGTCTTTGCGGTTTGTGTCTAGCGTTGGCCTTACTGACATGTGCTAGAAAATTGACTTCTCGGGGAGCACTCTGTCAGTGCGCCGAGACTCGATCGCATGTGTGGCAGACTCCAAATCCTATGCGCTCATTGACGTGGAGCAGCAGCTCAAGATCCCCTTGATGAGTATCTCGTCGCTCGAAGAGACGACCCCACCCAATGAGATCGGACATGCCCAGAGCATTGCCGCAGATACATCAAGTGGGATCCTTCGTAGCTCCTCTGCCGCCAGTCGCCCGTCATCAGAGGCGCCAGGTCATAGTCGGAGCACGAGTTTGGGAGGCTCAATTCTGGGAAGCATACGCCGACAAGATCAACGCGGCAATGAGAGTGAGGATCCAATTTCTCGCAATGCCTCACCGCAGCCATCAACGAGTCCTAGACCCCCTATTGAAAGGACGTCTTCGCCAAACTTTCCGTCACTAGATAAGCCTTTACCTGCTGCCCCTTCGCCTTCCGGCACTCCTGTCCCGCAAGGAGATCCGAGACCCAAACCGGGCTCAGTCTTCTTGAAGCCTCATATCACCTCTCCGACCCCAGATGAGTTTCTCATCGTCACCGGAACGAGTCCTCTGGAACCTGGAATTGGCATGTTTGTCAATCTTGATGGCGACCCTACTCGCCCAACACTCGAGTTCGCTAGATACCCGAGGGAAATTGTCGTTGATAGCCCGTCAACAGACTTGACCTCGTCACAGTCAGGCCTGCCGCCACAAGAAGAAGGCTATGTTCTGGCCTCAATGACTAAAGAACAGGACGACGGTCTGTACCATGGACTCGAAATCCAGCGACTTGATGCGGGCTCGGTGACATATCCACAGAAGCATTGGCTCACAGCCACCCAAGCCGGTCACGATGCGGTGTATGGTATCCGTTCGCTAGCTGGCAGCGAAGAGACACGTTTTGAAGAGATCGTGGACAGGTTATGTCAAAGGAGATATACTCCTTTCTCTGTCTCTCCGTCAACCCCTGACCCGGCTTCAGCCACCATCAAGTCTGTGGACTCGAGGACAGCATCATCGATAGAACAGCTGTCTAAAGAGAAGGAGCTTTTCGAAAGAAATATTGACTCTCAGGATGAAGAATCACTACCAGAAGAGTGGGAAGCAAACCGCAACTCGGAAGGAGAAGAGTTTACCCGGCAACTCGCGAAGGCTGAAGCAAGAATAGCAGTCTGGAGTGGGAGTCGAATTTGGTGGGCGATCCGCAACCCTCTGCTTATTCAACTTGATGCTGCTCTGGAGGCAGCATGCCCGGGAAAGGTTCTCAGTCCATGTGACATGGATAAGCGAGCTATTTTGGTTGCTCTCAATCAGATCCGGGGACAGGAAGCCCGGACCGAACTGGAGTTTCTGACTATGGGTTATATACGACAAAAGGCCGGGATCCTACTTCTAGTGAACATGCTCAAGTCTCCTGATGACAGGAAGTTTACAGAGCCAGAGGTCAAGGCGCTTGAGGAGATCCTGGTTGAGAGCAGCCTTGACCCGAGAGTCGTATTATCACTGATTCCCAGCATCCGAAACGAAATCGTCGAAGGCCAGCGTGGAATCTGGATCTGCGGCGGAGTGAGAAAGACAGCGGATGCCTACCTACGAAGCAGAGATTTCCAGATGACAGCTAAGGACAGTATTGGAACTCTGGAACCTATGACGATGCACTTCCTCCGACGATACCTCGGTACGTGGCGAAAACGAAAGGGATTTGGTAGCGTTGCGGATGAGCGAGAGGTGTTTCACACAGTTGACGCTGCCTTGTTGCTTGTTCTGCTCGAGATCGATCAACATTCTCCCAAGGGACTGGGCAAAGGTGGTGTTGTCCGTTCAGAGCTGTACGAAGTGGTGGACAAGGGCGTCGACTGCTTCGACCGTGCTGTAGGCCTGCTTGAGTCCTACCGCCGCCTGTTCGTCCTCAGTCGACTGTATCAAAGCCGCAAGATGTCTAGCGATGTGCTTGCTACATGGAGGCGAATCATCGAAGGTGAGGCAGACGTTGGCCAGGAACTCCGCGACGGCGAGCAACGAGTTCGTGAATATCTTACCAAGATTAGCAACCAGGCTCTTGTCCAAGAGTATGGTGTCTGGCTGGCCAACCGCAACCCGAAGCTCGGCGTTCAGGTCTTTGCCGAAGACAAGGGTCGAGCGCCCAAGTTTGAGCCGGCACAAGTGGTTGAAATTCTACGGGAAGAAGCGCCAGAAGCAGTCAAGTACTACCTTGAACATTTGGTATTTGGCAAGGGTCATACCGCCTACATCAACGACCTCATGGCCTACTACCTCGACGTTGTCGTGACGGACCTTGAGACGTCGTCTGTCAGCCGAGACATCGTGAGGGCAACGTACGCGGCATATCGGGCGCTCCAAGCCCCGAAGCCTTCGTACAGCCACTTCCTTCGGGATAACGCCCCGGATGACAATGAGGTTTGGCATAGCCGTCTGCGGCTGCTACAACTTCTGGGAGATGCACATGACTATGATGCTGCGGCAATCAGAGATCGCATCTCAAGTCTACCAGATGACCTGCTTGTTCCCGAGACCATCATCCTCGCTGGCCGCGAACAGAAACATGACGACGCTCTTCGTCTCTTGATCCACAACCTGGGCGATTACGACACAGCCGTCTCGTACTGCCTTCGAGGCGGAGCTAAAACCTCGGGCGCCGCCCCTGCTGAGCGACCCTCGATTGAGGAGCAACACCGCCTCTTTCACGTTGTACTACGCGAGTTCCTTGCGATAGAAGATGCCAGCGACCGTGTAGAACAGACGGGTGCTCTGCTGGAACGCTTCGGTGGGTGGTTTGAGATCGACGAGGTCCTGGGACTCATCCCGGACGACTGGTCGGTCGATATCGTTGCAGGCTTCCTTGTTGGAGCACTCAAGCGTCTTGTTGGCGAGCGACGCGAGACTATGCTTACAAGAGCGCTCAGCGGGGCAGAGAACTTACGAGTGAATTATGATCTTGTGGTCAAGATAGAGGAGAAGGGACCAAGTGTTGAGGCGCCCAATTGATGAGCCAATTGCAGAGATGGGCAGCCATTTTAATATAGATGATATGATGTGATGGATGGAAGACAAGGATTTCTTGGCGGATTTGTGTACAGTCGAGGTATATTCAACCCATTCAACGGCCATGTGCCGTCCAGCTATGATGTTTGCTTTGATCTCTTACGATACATTGACGGGTCATGTTCAGGTCTAGCTACAATCCTACACCGTCTTTCTACCTCTGTTACATGGCCCGTTTCCTATGCTTAGTCTAACTCCTCCGTCGATCCATGGCGTCTTGTGCTCTCGGTCAATCTTACGCCCCCTCACGAACCGCCATGCTCAGCCCCAATGCTGCGGGCGGTAGTGAGACGCGCAAGCGGGAAGAGAACCAATCATCCAGGGCTAACAAACAAAAGGCCGTACGGCATTGTCTTGCTCCGCCACGGGTGATACCGAGGGTTCCGGGTGCTGTGGTCGTGGGTATAAATGAGCCTCTCAACCCCCCTTTTCCCCTTCTCGCTATTCCACCTGTTAACGAACCGAGCCGTCCCTCACGATGTCGAAATCCATTTGAGCGAAGCAACGACGAGCCATCTCTTCCTCACGGTGACGTCGTCTTCTCTGTCGGTATCCCATGGTCTCTCTTCGCCGTTGCAGTCCCTCTCCCAGATCCTCTCAACCTCGAGTCCGACCTCCTTCAACGCATCCGCAGCGTAAAACCCACGCATCTTTTCCCGACCTGTATGGAAACCAGCAACGACCCAGCAACGAGCATCAGGTGTACGCCGTAGGAAGAAGGCGATGGACTTGTGAAGGTTGGAGTGCTGCCAGGGCATCCAGAGACAGTCGGCGACAATGACACGGTCGAAAGCGTGTTGGTTGGAAGAGCTTAGGGAATCTGTCAACTCGCCCCACGAATGACCCTCGACGACGATGGACGATGTTGGTGTCACTGCTTCGGGGGATGGTGAGAAGGAGGGTTGGATGTTGCGGGCGACGTTTGTGCGGAGGGTTTTGAGCACGGGTTCAGCTGGATAATCGGTCACGACGACTCTCTTGGCGCCCAACAACCCTCCCATGATGCTAGGAAGCGCAGTTCCAGCACCTAGCTCAAGCGTATCCAACCCCTTGACGTCAAACGAAAGACTATCCTGCGCCTCGCGGGGTTTTTCGAGAGGAATACCCAACGAATCAGCCTCGATGAACTCGGCGAGAAGGAGAGATGCGTTCCAGAGGTAGTGAGAGAACAGCTTTCGGTCATCTTCCTTGACGGGGTCGGCGAGGTCGATGACGAGAGGCTTGGGGAGGTGTGGTGATGTGTACGAGAGGGAGTGCTCTGCGTCGCCGTGCTGGTTGGTGATGTCGTCGGGAAAGATGACGCCGAGGGCTGTGGAGAGGTAGTCTTCTGGCTCATCGACTGTTTCTCCCTTGAGGGAGATTCTCCAGGTAAGAGACATTTTTGCTGATGGCCGCTTTTACAGAGCTGTCTCTCTCTCTCTCTCTCTCTCTCTGTGTGTGTGTGTGTGTGTGTGTGTGTGTATCTCTTGTGTGATATGTGATGTTTTTGGTGTTGATGCCTAACCAGCTCACGCGAGCACCTTGATGACTCTTCAAGAACCACTTGGTCTCATAAAACAAGCTCTAGAATGAACAAGTAAGTCCTCCGAGTGTGATGCCAGATAAATTTTCAAAGAGAGATGAGTTGCGACTGTTGAAGTGCCAGAGTTGAATAAGTTGAGTTTGTAGAGTATGGGCAGATATCTTTAGTTATCGATCGAGATCTGGTGGGGCAAGTCGCAACCTTTCCATCAATGGAACTAGAAAATTTGCCAAGTCCGACCGCTTTTTTAATGAGTAACACTGATGCCAACATGAGTTGGACCAACGAGTTTCTGTCTAATTAATGGTTTAAATTATTGTTTTGTTTTGGGGTGTCTTTTGAGTGAGTAAACATGCTGTTTGTGTAGGAAACGTCCCGTCTTCAGTGTCCAAACCAACCACCCTTGATATCCAAACGACGCAACTAAAGCAATCGTAGCCAATCGTTTCCTCCAACTGTCTTGTAATAGAACTTTTGACAGTAGTATACATACCTTATACAGAGTTGGAGTTGTCAGCACACGACCAAGCCGCCGCCCCTTTCGTCTCCTTGAAAGCCTTGATAACCCCAACAACAGTCCCATACGTCCCAGCAATTGTGAGAAACATTCCCGAAACGACGACAAACACAGCAACACAGGCCTGAACATTCCAGCTGAGACTTCTCCGGCCACTGCTCCAGTTGTCGTACAGCCACATGCATCCCATCGGCTGGAAGCACATGAGCGTTCCTAGGAGAGCGCCCACGAGAGATACAAGAGCGTGGAAGATGGGGATTCCGCTGGCGATGGCGTAGGCGCTTAAGGAGACTGTGAATGTGCAGCCGAGCCAGCATGCCCAGTGGGTGAATGTGTTGGCGGTTAGATGCTTCGATCCGCGGAGGATGCGGATAAAAGGGTACTTGCTTGCAGCCTATGACTCTTAGCATCTACCCCTTAGAATTTTACTCTTGTATACTTACGTGGGCATTGATTGTTGCACCGGCAAGAAGACCAGGGAGAGCAAGTCCATAAGCAATCTTCTTAATAACAGGTCCAGCAGAACCCAAAGCTGGTGAAGCAACATAAGAACCACAGTGATAGTACACAATGATGCCAATGATGATGTATGTAACAGTGACGGTCGACTGGCATAGTACCAACGCCTTGGTGTACTGTCTCGGATCCCGCATTTCGGCTGCGATGGGGAAGAAGAGCGGCGTGCCGGCGTAGGCAAACACGAATGTACAGATGGCGGAGATGGCGTCGGCAAAGCTGGGGTTGTTGGAGAGTTTGTAGTCGGATACCCAGACTCCTTCCTGGGGTGCTTCTGAGGGACGGTCTTGGACCGCTGTGGCAATTGTGACGATGTAGACTGGCGAGTCATAGTTAGTATAAGTGTATCAGGGGTTACGGTTGGGGTTTACTTGCCTGCGATGGTGAGGGAGATTACGCCGCCCCAGGCAAGCCAGCTTATATTTGCCAGAGTTCGGATACTGCTACAGCCGAAGACTGCGATGGAGGATACGGCGACAAACACTGCGGTGCAGGCTCCGTGAGTCGACATGGCGTTTAAACTGATCGAGATGCCAAGAATGCCCGATGCAGCAACAAAGATGGTATCTACACTTCATCAGCAGTCATACAACTCAAGGAGAGAATCTCCAACTTACACAGAACAAACGCAACGCCGAGAAACTCTTGCCCAACTCTACCAAACATGAGTCCAGCAGCATCATCAATACCCCAGATCTCTCGATGCCTCAGCTTAAACATGCCAATCACAAAGTCCGACCAACTCGTCAGAGCAGCGACGATCAAGAGACAGATGATGCCTGGTATGATGCCCAGGGCGTCAAACGCGGAGGGGATCGAGAGGACGCCGAGACCGATTTGGGACTTCATCATGAGGGCAGCCGAGCCGAGCCATCCGACCTATTTATGTGTTAGTTCTTTGTTAAGGGATGGTAAATATGGGATATGTACGTCGCGGTAATTGGGTCCTTTCTCGGTAATGTTGCCAAAGACTGCGTCGTGGCCAAGTGTAGCATCGTTGTCGACTTCCCCTGCTCTGGAAGGAAGAGTGGCGAGTCCCTCCTCTGTGTCTTCTTTGCTACGTCTCATTGTGCTGGAAATGTCAGGTAGTAAAGTAGTGTTGCACTATATGGAAGCGTAGCGTTGTTGTCTGGACACCTGTATTAAGGGAAAGAAGATGATCAAGGCTCGATTAAGGAAACGTATCCGTGTGGCAGAATGACAGCAAACGGCGGACATGAATCTTTATACCTAGGCCTTATCATTCAAAGGCCTTGTCCGAAGAGATTCAGTTGCATCACCATGGACGCCCACTACCGCCTCAGAACCTTGTTCCACAATCTCCTATGCCTTCCCCTGTGATGGATAAAAGAGGCCCTGATCATGTGCCTCCTATTGACTGGGAGGAGGGGATATGCACGCTCGAAAGCTTAGGTTGAACTCCCAATCAACCATCATCGTCGACTCCGCGTTCTGATGTTTCCCTTCTCCACACCCCCAGATTCTCTAAACAAGGTGTCTCCTCTACCTTTGAAGGGTATGAGGAGAGTTGACCATGGAGATTGTGTAGTGTCTAGACAGCAAGAACGTCAGCTGATATATTATTACATGTTCTCGGCGAATTTGGCCGTCTCATGGTCACGCGAGAGTGACTTGTTGTCTGTTATCAAGGTCAACGACTATAAACTCTAAGCTTGCCAGGTGACGCCTATAATATGCACCTCCTATCATGTGGGATCCAGTCTGTGAGGGGATGATCGATATCAAGGAGAACAAATCGCCTCGCTATCATAGCCGAAGCTGTAGGAAAGAGGAGCGTTCTGTGTCGATGCTATTTTCAGGGGTCGGGATACATACACTTCGTCCAGGTACGGCATGCGTAACTAAGCTGGTACGAATAGAGACGAAACCAGAACCTCGAGGCGGTTGGATTAAACGCTCCAGTTGCTTATGAAACTCCAACAGATCTGCTACATTAGAGGTCAAGACCATCAGGAGACCCCTACACAAAGTCAATAAGCATCACCTGGTTTGCCTCGGCTCAATAAGCACAGTTTACCTTGAGAACCTCAAGCTCAGCAATACCTCTACTCTCAGCCTGAACATCCTCAAGAGTCACGTTGAATTAACCAAGTTTTGTTGAGCATTGTACATTATCATTCATCACTATATCAGGTTTCTGTTTCTTCCGATATGTGGTCCCCATTCCATCACAACTCCTTTCCAAGTCCTCCTCCACCTCCATTAATATACACCCCATGTTGCGTTCCAGCTCTGCCGAGCAATGCATAAAAAAGAGTCATGTCAGACAAGCCCCTAGAAGCCATGCAGACAACAACATATGCAAAACAAAGATCCAGGTCCATTCAGAGAAGTGATTTGTCAAAAATCGTCCATTATCATCAAGCCATCAGATCGGGTTTGTCGGGAGATGCCAGTCCCAAAAAAAGAAAGAAAAAGTCCAAAAAAGACAAGAACGAATAAAACAGGGGTATCGATGCGTCAACTCCCGGCGCAGCAAACAAAAGCCCAATAATCCAAAGGGAGTGTCTTTCCCTTTCCTGTCGTCCCATCCCGATGTTGTCATGAATAAAAATGTGTCCCAATCCAGAACCCGTCATAAATAGTAGTCCAGTCCAGTCCAGTCCGTAAGCCGTCCGGATATTCCTTTGCTCTAGTACAGTTCGCGTGCGCCGCCCTTGCCATGCCTTGCCGAGCCTAGCCTTTTTTTGTAAACAGTTTTCTGTTGCGTGTGCTTAAAGAAAGGGAGTGTTGTTTGTTTCGTGAGGTAATAGATATGTCGAGGTCATTAAACGGTCGTGGTGCTGCTGGCAAGCATCTGCTGCATCTCGTGGAGTTGCTCGGCAGTAGGGTCATCAGAGATCCAGGGGCCCTTCTCCTCATCCGTGGCACCGTGGAAGCCGGCGGCTCGCTTGAGGGTCTGGACATCAAGGTCCGTGACGTAGGACTTGCCATCAGACAAGGGGATGCGCACCTCGTGGTCGGTGGAGAGCATCATGTCGTCCTTGGCAAGGCGACGAGGACCATCAAAGACGGCCATGACTCGCTTCTTCATGGTCATCTGGCCCTTGTCGAAGCCCCATGAAGAAGGATAATCGCGACGGTTCTTGCGGCTGCGAGTCTTGGTAGTCAGGGTAACACCACCTCGAGAGTGGGTGACACCCCGAGACTTCTGAACACCATTGGGAGGGTTGCCCTTCTTGCGGGTGGTGGGAGATGTGTTGGTTCGTGGCGAGTCCTCGTCCTCATCACCAGTGTCAGCCTCCTCATCGTCATTCTGAGCCATGGCGGCCTCGGTAGTAGTGGGGAGGTTGTTCTTCTCCAGAGTCATGTGAACATCCTTGTCGTTCTCAACCTCAGCCAGGCGCTTGGCATTGATAGCCTCGGCAGGATCCTCCTGCTGGACAATGCGCAAGACACAGTCGTCAAGATGCTCGTAAAAGTCCTGGGCGTTGGAGAAGGTCTGAGAGCAAGTGCTACACTTGCCGGTGGCATCGGGAGCATAGCCAGTGAGCTTCTTGGCAGCATTGACACCAGTCGAAGACTTCTTGCGACTGTTGGGAGGAGTCTGCTCAACACCGTGGACAGCAGTCAGGTGACGCTTGAAGACGTCGGCACGGTTGAACGACTTCTCCGCGGCTGATCCGGATCCAGGGCAGAAGCCGCAGACCATGGTGCCCTTGTAGTGAGTGAGGGTGTGGCGGTTCTTATCGTACTTGCGAGCAAAGCCCTTGGTGTGGTACTCGCAGGTCTGGATGGGACACTTCTCGGGACGCTCGTTTTGGTGTGTGAGCATGTGCGCCTTGAGGTCCTTGAAGGTCTTGCCACAATCGGGCCAGGTGCATCGCTGCTTCTCCTTGGACTCATTGTCGCTGTACTCGCCGGGCGTAGGGGGGACAAACTGGCTCATGCTAGGGGCGCGGACGTGGTTGTCGATGGGGGCACCGTAGGGGCTGCTGGGGAAGGCAGATTGGAAGGTACCGTTGTGGAGGAAGGGCGAGGAGCTGTTGGTCCTCATCATATGAGGCTGTGGGGACGAGGAAGACACAGAGGGAGAGGCGGGATAGGTGTGGTTGGGCTGCTGGAAGTGAGTATCATAGGAAGGGATTCCCATGGGAGGTCGGGTAATCTCAGGCTGAATGAGAGTAGTAGGATCTATCATGGAAGATGCATGGTCAGCAAGCAGAATCCAAGTCTGAGTGTGAGACTGAGAAACATTTGCGGTGGAGTTGTTGATGGGAAAGCGAGAGCGAGAGTGGGAGTAGGAGAGGGGGGACGGTGACAGCTGCAGCACCCTGGACTGGGAACCATTGGAGCTAAGCCCAAATGAGGTTTCCAGCTGGCCACTGCCGTGAGAAAAGCAAGCAATGTCGCGAATCGATGGCGGCGGAGCAGGACTGTCAAGTGCCGATTGGGTTGATGGGTGAAATGTCTCAGTTGGACAAGCAGGCGACGGGCTAAGCCGCCGTCGGTTGCAAGACGAGGCCAGGCACGGAGAAGACGTTGACACTGGCACCGATAATGATGTGACCGAGAGGGATGTGGATGTGCGTGTGGATGGGGATGTGGATGCTGCAGAGGAGGGAACGGGGCTGGAAGAGGCAGGGGACGACACGGCCAAGAGACAGGATGAGGAAAGGGCAAGATGGGGATCGACACCATTCAGCTCGCCTTGCACCGCTTGGAGAGCCGACGACGTGGTAGAGACAGACGCAGTTCGACACGTCGACCCGGCATGTCCAAGAGAGCAGGGATCTGAAGGAGCTAGGGCAAGGTGGTGGTGGGGAACATGAGGCCTCGGGCTGGGGCTCTGCCTGTACCTGTCCCTCTTGGTCTGCCAATGCCCTTGCGAGGCAGGGAAACGGGAGCGCCGAGCGCTTCCAAGCGAGGAATTGGATAATGATGGTGACTTACCGACGAAGCCCTTAGTCGCAGGGAAGTCAAAGTTGAGCTCCTCCATACCGGGGCCAGTAAACGAACCAAAGTCGGCTCCGGCCATGAAGTCGCTGCCCACAATAGCTGGTTGAACTCCGAGGCCCTGGGGCGCCCACTCGGGCACAGCACCCATCTGGCCATGGTTGGACTGGGGCGATCCAATCGCCGAAGATGCGGCCGAGGGAGCAGAGGCTGTCGAGAGGCTAGACGAAGAGAGTCTCATGTCCGACTCGTCCGTGTACATGCCCGGTGAAGCCCGGCTGTTGAGCATGTAATTGGGAGCCTCGGCGTAAAGAGGTTGCTGTTCGACAAAGCCCATAGTCTGCTGAAAGCTAAAGGCATCCGCGGGGATGCTCACGTCCATGGGGCCCGTGGTGAAGACGGCTTGGCCAGAGTGGTCCGGATACCGGACGAACTCATCTGAGTCGGTCTGGTGAGCAAACATGGCGAAGGGTTGCTCTGTCAAGGATGTCATGGTGTGTTGATCGAAGCGAGATAGAGAAGCGTGGGGATAGGCGGAAGACCCAATGTGGGTTTGTTCGAGGCGAAGGCGAAGACGGGCCTGAAGCGACGGAAGCTCAAGCTCGGGATGCGATCACCTTTATCTAGATTCGCAGCACCAGGCAAATGTCAGATTCGGAGCTCCAGGTAGAGCAGGAGAGGATATGTTGCAAGTGTCCAGAGTATGGATCATATGTCATATTCCCGGGGAAGCTCACCTGCACTTCGCATTCCAGTGACGGAGTGAGGCTTGGTGTGAGTCTACGTCTCGCAGGGTCCAAGATGTTTCTGATGGATGTGGACGTGGACGTGGACAGAACGGACAATGTACCTGTTATGGTCGGTCGACTGATGGGACTTGTATCCAGATGACGACCTTGGCGGTTTGGAATCCTGTTGCTCAAACCAAAGTGAATAGGTGAGCAATACAGTGTATGTCTGCGCTGGTGAAGGCGAAGCGTAGTGATGGTGGGTAAACGAGAGGAACACTGGTGGTGAGAGAACCTCTTTTATCTCTGACGTCTAAGAGTCAAGAGACAGTGTTGTTCGTAGAGAACAATGTCGTGATGATGGGATCGGTAGAGGTTATCGAGCAACGAACTCTTCCTGGACCCAAGGAACAGGTTGGGGGCTGCCAAAGTAGATATAGACAAGGCACCACTGCAACCTGCATCCGGGCCCCGTCCGCAACGGATCGGCTCTCTCCAGTTGGAGTGATGGAGACGAGCTTGAGCCCACGACAAGAGGAGGCTGCTGGGGTAGACGAGCCCAGAGGAGAGACGGACAGGCCTGGTACATTGGTACACTGGTAGGGCAGGGCCTAGTGGATGTAGGGGCCAGGGGGGAGGGTGAGCCCACGCCCCATTCGCCAGACAGCCAAAGCCCATCTGCCCAGGCGACGAGGGTGTGTATGCGTGCATGTGTGTGTGTGGTTGCAGGGGCACAGCCGTGTCAATAATAGAGTTGTGTGGGTGACTTGAGTGAGAAGACAAGGCCAAAAACTAAGGTCAAAGTGGTGGCAGAGGCCCAGCGCCAGACAGCGCCAGCCTCGAAATAGGAACCAGGGTATCCGTACAGAGACATTTAGTTGCAGAAAAAAGTTACTCACGAGAATGCCATGCCGTGCCTTCAAGTCAGTTCCAGACTCGGTATTGAATGGCAGCAGTGTCTGGGGTCCTTGACATGGGTTTCGGGAGAATCATGGAGGGGGAAGAGAAGTTGAGGCGTGTCGCCTCCCGCCTGTCTGTCGTCTATCTGATGAGACTCGTGAGATCAACTCGTTCTGTCGAGACATGGCAGCCCGTCTGCCAGGACAGCGAGTCCCTGCGCCGCTGGCCTACTTCTGGTGACTCGACGTCCGGCTGAGGCCATTCCAAAAGGGAGCATCTCGAAAAAGGCGGATGTTACAGAGCATCGTGAGGTAAGAGAAGAGAAACCCATGGATACGGGGACGGGGTGTGTGCCCTGACGACCGAGGCGTGCGCCGCGGACACAATTGATCTGCCCATGGAGGGTGGACAGACCTCCCTCTGAGGTACCGGTACAAGACAAGCAGGCCTCCCGGCATACCAGGGCCGCAGCTTGGCTCTCTAATAGGGCAACTCGCAGGGATTCACAGAGGTAATGGCTCTGACCGGGGGCGCTCTGCCAAAGTCTCAGTACAAAGAAACAAGTACTTCTCAAAAGCGGACCAGGGGGACGGACAGCAAATCCTCGCCCAAATCGATTGTCAGTGGGACTGTCTCCATCCGCAGTCGATGGTCCCACAGCCGCCTTTGCCATCTTCAGGGGTCTCCAAGTCAATCCCGCGTCACGGGCGGCCCAATCTGTATGGCAGGTACCTGGCCTTCCAGAGCCTGGTACCTCTCGTCTCCTGCCGGCCCAGGTCTTCCGCCTTCCGTGGGTGTGCGTGTTGCGGGATGTTGTTGTCTCTGAAGCTCATTCATGGCACTGTTTGAATGCTGGTAAACGGCCAGAATAACCGCCATAGCAAGGGAAATTCGAGTATTTGGCCCAGTTGAGTTAGGATAGAAACTTAACCCAAATCAAAAGAATGAAGAGAGGACGGGATGGAGCTCAAACCTTAAGGACATTCTCCCCTCGTCCGCCCTCCATGGTTCGCCATGATCCGCCTGATGCTTGCTGCTTGCTTGCTTGCCTTGCCTGGTGTTTGCCTTTGTTGACCCCCTCCTACTCCTCCTCTTCACCGTCATCATCAACCATCATAGTCTTTCATTCCCCTCCCTGCCCTCCCTTCTGCTGCCCCCCATCCTGATGCAACCTCTAGCTGGCCCCCCGTCGGTGTCCATGGACTATCTATCTAATCTGACATGGACCAGCCCGTCGGTGAGCGCCAGGTATCGAGTCTCGAATTGATGAAATTGACTTTTCAATGTCCGCGATGCTGCATTCATTGCCGTCTGCACCGGCCAACCGTTCAAGTCTGGGCTTGCAAGTGTGTCGCCGCCACGAGACCAGTCTGTACTGAAGTCCCAGGTACTGTGGCCTGACGTTAGCCACGCACAACGTTTTCTTTCATTCTCTGACTGCGCTGCTTCCAACGTCACATGCGCAGCATTCCTCACTCTCCCGAAATCAACTTACACATACATAATTCTAATCGGCTTCAGGGTAAGTATCACACATCCCGCGCCTGCAAGCCCCCTCCTCAGAACGTGGTGAAGGAGGCTTCGCCCACCAGGTGGTGGAGGCTCTGGTGCCCTAGCTCGAGGGGATATTTTTATCCATGGATCCCAAGTTATGTAGGTCCCTGTCCTAGGGCTCGACGGGTGCGTTGTGCTGCTGCGGTGTGCTGTGCCTCTCGTCCTTGCCGATATGCAAGCACGGGTGCTGTGCAAGATGTCTCCCATCGCTGGGACCAATCCGATGCCTCGGTTGCAGGGAGCCCAAATCGGCCCCGAGCTTCAGAGGCACAGCCCGGCCTCGCCCGTCTTGCCCCTGTCCTGTTGCTCCCTCTTACCCCCATATCCCCCTGTCGAAACGTTTCCTGATCACCATTGCTCGTGGCCGCCTGGTCGCTGCTCGTTTCTCGTTGGCCCTCAGTTGAATCTCCCGGGGAAAGCGTCTCGGGGTTGTCCTCATCCTTCTGCTATTCCCAATTTGGTCACTCGTGTCTGGGGCCTTGCGCTCCCGGAAGATCACTGATGTCAATGACTGCCCCATATGAATCTCTTGCACTTTGATGACGGTCGACATGCTTGTCAATCTCCTTGCGCTTAGCCCAACTAGTCGAACGCCCCCAGATCTCTATCAACATCCAACGTCTTTGCTCTGTGGTTGTTGCTGTTGGTGCGTGTTTCATCCTGAGCTATTGTCCCCATAATCTCCATCTCACCATCTCACTCCAGAAGCTTTGTCGAACAAAATTGTCCGGCCGCCTAGCATGACACCGACATGCGTTCTCCACATGGCGCCGACTCAACTCGGCGCGCAACGAAAAAAAAATATCGGAATCCCAACGGCCGAGGTGGTGGAGACAAGGCATTGAGGACTCCATGATGGGAATAATCAGGGAAATGGGCTCCAAATGTCTGCATTTCCGAGCCTTCCTGTGCTCTTGTCGGTGCGAAGACCACCCAGTAAGATCCTTCACGGCACGACTGGCCTGCGTACTCGCCTTCTGGTTCAACAAGAGCAGCCTACACCGTGGTGGTCCACATATCAACCTCCGGCCCATATTACAAAAAGAGCAGTGACTGTTTGACCAAAGGCGTATCGTTTCACCAGAGTCATCCGAGGGAACTCTCCTAGTCAATGTGACACGGGGCACAAGAGTGAGTGCTAGCAGTTGAGTCAAGCTTGTTTTCACAGGCAGGCGGCCGCCCATAATAGCACAAAGGCCTCAGAAGGTAGAAGGTAGAAGCCACATTCCATGCCTCGCAGCAAACTCTGGACGCAATAGGAGTTGCCAATGCTGAGATGTCGACTTGTTGGCTCTCAGACAGCAATTAGATGATGCAAATCCTCTCGCCCGGAGACCCTTGTGGCGCCGGGGCTTACACCGTTCGAGGTTGGAGATGCCCCCGCCTCCCAGCGCCATGTCCGGCACTGCGTGCTGGAGCTCGAGGTGAAACGGTAAAAGACGCCTTGAGAAGGTTGAATCCCAAGCCTCATCCCCCACCAGGTCCTCCCACCGCATGTTGTGCAGAGTTCCTGCGTTTGGCGGCGGCGGTGATGGTTCGAGTCTCGGAGCCGCAACCGGTCTAGCGCGGGCTGAGCCATTGTCGACGGGCATGTGCCTCTTGTTGGATGCCGTGCGCCAACACCCCTCGCCCACTGGGCATCCACCCAATGACGGAGGGCCTGTCATTCAAGTGGTTGAGGTTTAAAAAAAGAAGCGGGATGGCTGTGCAACGCATGTCTGGTTGCTCACTCGATCAATCCCCGATAATACCTATGCCGCGCACCTAAGAGAGGACTCCAACCATGAAAGCATTAGGCAAGTTCATGTAGGAAGAATGATGGGCGTCAGTAAGAAATTGCCGAGAGAGTTCTTGTTGATAGCCATTCATGGATGCATTCCTCTCTCCCAGCGAGTCAGGAAGTCCCGGATGTATGGATGTAATGAAATCCATGGCCTTGCAGTATTTGCGGTTGGTCGCTTTGTCGTCGTATCCCATCGCATCGCGTTTCCGCTTAAGCATTTCCATTAGCGCTTGTCATATCGAGCGCCTGTGAAAACTCCAACGTCATAAGTGGCAGGTAGCGCAGGCCAGTGCTCGGTACATGGAGCACAAAAAAGGCGTAGTAAGGGATAGGCAGTTCACCTACCCAACTGGGCAACCTTTCTGGGCATTCAAATGCTGCAGTCGGGCGAGGCAGCCGTCTCTCCGATGCAGACTCGGCTGCCTACCCAGGTAGGTCACATCGGGATTGCTGCCTGGGTACGGACCACGGTTCCATTGAGATCCCAGGACTGAGTAGTGCACAGTCTCTCGGTCAGAGGTTGGGAGTAACACCTTGCTGATCAGAGTCATTGAATCGAATGGGCAATGGCGTAGGGCTTCTGCCGCGGTGTTGGTGTATCCAATAAGATGGCTAGAACTAGGTGGTCACTCTTTGGTTCACACGGCAAGGAGGTCGCGACTCGAATTGACTGTCCCCTATTACATGCAGGCACTTCGACGCCGTGGTGAAGGTTGATAAACGGGGAGATGATGATGATTTCGGGGACTGATGTGGGCGCCTTGTCACCCTCGGCGACCATTTGGGCACTGACATCCAATCGTTTCAGATTAGCTCCTGAGCCTGATACGTTGTGCACAACCAGACTTTGTCCATCCTTGACGTGGCTTACCCATATCGGCACGCCAAGGCTGCCAACGGCCATGCCCCCCCCGGCTTGCAGTGACACTTCCTGGGTGCCATGTCCTAGTTGACGATGATCCGACACCCTGGTACAGAGGAATCATGATATAGGCAGAGAAGTAATATCAGGGCCATAACTTGGGTAACAAGAAGCGAGAAAAAGCAACGATGCAAGGAAATGCTCCGCCAACAAAAATATCATGATAAACGACGAGTTTTCTCGCTCGGAGAAATCTCCCATGGTGAACGGGAAGCGGAAGGGGCAGACATTGAAGGGCACTTGCAGGGGTTAACAAGTGGGTCACGAGAAACGAACCTCGAGATCCAACACAGCGGCCTGGTCGGTCATTTGTTACTGCAATGATCCTTCCTTACATGCACCACCCAGACACGCAGTTCTGTTCTCGCATTCCACAATTAACCCCATACATCGCCTGGCTGGCATAATTTGCCCTGGACTCTCACATCTCACATTTTTCCTTTGCTCTTGTTGCTCCTGCGCTGTCTGATCCTCATCTCCGGGTTCGATGTCTTCTTCCCCCGATCGCTCAGGGTCGAATCGAACCCTGCTGGCCGGTTCTGTGGCTGACTGGAAGACCCGTCGTCAGCATGCGTCAAGTGCATCGGTCAAGGCCGAATTAACTTATTCCAGCGATTTGGCAACCCAAGCATGCAGATGAGGGGCTCCCGAATGAGACCCTGCGCCGGTGCCCTCTCACCAGCCGACGACGCACACCACGAACACGACCTTGAGCCAATAGCCACGGATACCCATTGGCCGTTTATCGGCTATGCGCAGTCGCTGTACACCAACCTTGCACACGGGTGCACCGCCATCACGACGTGGCACCGAGGTACGAAATACTCAGCCCTATCAATCTCGATACCTGGCTTGCTACCCGCACTCCGTATTATGGTGGATGAGCAAATACGGCCGAGGCTCCTTCCTGTCTGACGGACATCATTGATACGGGACATGAATGGCCATCAAAGCATCGACAAGGCAAGTAGTAAGACGGAGAGACACCAACAGTCCGGTCGCCTGCCCCTGTCCCGTCCGAGCCGACTCTAGTGTCCGATGCCCATTGATCGTAGTATCGGGAAGAAACAGCCACAGGTTCAACAAGACCCCGGGTCTGATCCATCGTCTTGTTCCTGGCGGCCGCTCGTTTTACCTCAATATTTAACGCGTGAGAGCCTCGCGTGTCTGAGTCGTGCCGTTGATGGCGGCTCAGAACTTGGGCGACCACTCGTCTCGTTGCTTAGGCGCGATTCCGCTCGTGGCTTTCCGCGGCGTTCATTTGCCCAGAGCGCTTTTTGGCGAATGCGAGCGGCACGGTCCAGTAATGGACCAAGCTTGTTATCCAAACAGTCAATGCCCAAACTCACGCCCTCCGCCGACTAGTCCTATTCTGTAAAGGCGTGCTGTTCCCCCTGACCCCTGCTTGGAGGCTTGGGCGGAGGAGAGGACGACCCTGGGCATCACCAACAGAAGACATCGAGGATCCGCCTTGGCGTCATCAAAATGTTTTCTAGTCACATTTCACATTATCCCGATGCTTTTTACAGCGAGATTGTCCACGTTTCGTGACAAGGTCGTCATGGCCACATGGTGGCTCGCCTATGCTGGCCCATCAGATGAGAGTTTGTTGAGCTGGGGAATCAATGCCTCGTCCCAGACACGGCGTGACATTCGAGAGAGAGGTTCCAGACCACACTGGACCAGGACATGTATCGCTCGACGACATAACGGCGCCATCATGATGCCGGCAGTTACTGGATCATGGGTTTCCTGCCCGATATGGAAAGTACAGACCGAAAACATCATCAAGGCCGATGTTTGTCTTGTAAGGGCGGAGGCACCGCTGCATTTGCTTATCTCTTGCATGAGATTATGTGTCGTGGGCTCCCACGAGTTCTCCGTCATTGAGCGATGTAATGCATATGCCTCAATGGCTAACAAAAGACATTCGCTGCAGAGACACAGCCTTCACCGTCTCTTCGATGGTGTTGCTCTGGCTTTGTTCTGGCGCACACTGAGTGGGTGTGGGCTGGCGGGAACGGCAACGCTAGGCGTGGCTGATGACGCTAATAATAAAGGGTAGCATTTGGTGACCGGGCTCCTCGCTTTGCTGGGAGAGAGCCGGTGTGTAGGGCTGAGCACAGACAGGGCGGGCAGGTATGGACGGTACATGTGGCTGCCCTCTGCGGTACCGCGATCTGAGCAAGCCCGGCAGTACCGTTCGGTACGTACCTGCCTGCCTCCCCACTTGCCCACGTCCATCTGTCTCCCTGCAGTTGAACTCCCAGGCTGTGCCTGCCAGTGATTCGATTCATTCATGGACTACGACCCATGTAACCTCCGCCATTTTCCCCAAGGACTTCCCGCCCTCAGACCAGCGGCCAGCCCAAGCGTCCTCATTCAACCCTAGATGCTAAGCCCACACGGCGTCGTCCCCCGTCCGATTCATCCATCCAGCAAGTATGCGCCTCGAAGTGGTAATGTGCAGCGCATCTGCCAGCCGTATGTCTCTCTCTGTTTGTCTGTCTCGCGTCTGTGAGGACAGCATGCCACGGGGGCCTCTGTCGCATCACCGCCATCACCGTAGCCGCCCGCCATTCATCGACGTCGCTTGTCATCTGCCGCTATCATGAAAATCCACATAGGACCAAGCCCATGTCAGGCTGAACAGCAACCATCACCTTCGACCTGCAGCCCAAGCGATGATACCTCAGGGTACGGAGAGCCTGAGACGGTGAGTTGACTGTCGAGATTGTTTACATCATTGGCGGTGCGATGATGTCGCTTGTCTGACATGCCTGTATCTCATCAGAATCTTCAGTCAAGACGCATTCCTCAGCTCCTAGTCGTCGCGGAGTTTCTACCAAACTCGGCGCTTAGAGGACCCTCACACCAAGGCAAGGTATGCATCCTTCAATGTCCCCGTGAAAGGCAAAAGCGACGCCAGCAAAGCAAAGGAAAAAGCAAAACATGTTGACGAGGACAGTGGAAATACGGAGCTACGCAAAAGCAACATCTCCGACATCCCAGTTACCGGCGCGCCAGACAAACACTGTTGGACAGCTTTCAGAGCCTCGGCACCCGCGCTCCTATCCATCCCTCCCCATGCACACCCACAGGAAACACATTCCAGAGTCGGCCGCCCGGGCAAGCTCCCTGGGCGCCGTTACCCTGTCCTTTAGCGCCCTCTCATTGGGCACGGCCATCCTAGCAAATCGATAAAGTTGCCAAGACCTCTCGGCCTCGCCGATGCGACTAACCAGCCATCAATCTGACTGCCCGCACCGTCCGGCGCCGCCATTTCCGTGGCCCGCCCTCCGCCTCGTCCTCTTTGAGAACTGACTTCATCACGGGTTCTTCCATATTGGGACTGAAGGGAGCCGAGGGACATACATCATCACCGCATCACAATGGGAGGAGGCTGTTCATCAGTCCACCCTGGCGCGAGTCTGTCCCTCTCGAGCAAGACGAGGGTTGATTTCATTCAGACAGGTAGAATGACGGCCCAGCATTTCAGACAGACAACGAGATGGCCCCCACCCCTAGCCGAGACAATGTGACACCAACGATACGACACGATGCGGAAAAAATCAATTGTGCCAGCCTTTGAGATCTTGCGCCGTTTCTTTTAGCAGTTGAGAAATCAGACCACTGCTGTCCCGCAATTCAGACCCCTCAAGGACACCACCCGTCTCATCACGGACGACGGGTGTTTTGCAGATCCCTAATGACAGCGGCTAGGGGCAGAACTTGGGCGTCTGCCCTACGCGCTTTGAGAGATGCAAGGACCCGTCTAATCTCAGATATGGGCTCGAGACTGCAACAACCCATCTCCGAAACTCAAAGGAATCACTGGGCGTCCTATCAAACGTCAGAACTGCTCCACCAGGTAATACTCCGTATTTCTAGGCTGCATTGGGTATCGCCCGTGTTTATCACCACTTGTCTGAGACGTAATGTCTCCGGGCTCCTGCTTCGGCAAGAATCACCACTCGTTTCCCTCGTGTTGCGCTGCCAAAGACAAAATCCTGTGTTGAATCTTGGCACCGGTTGACCGCCTGCAAGCCGACTTCCTGGGCGTGATCACCCAGGCCCAAGCAACACACCATTCTTGGATCACAAGCCTAATGGGTTCACAGTCGCCTCCCGAAGCGGCAGAAACAAGCTCAATAAAGGTTACTGCCATACATGTCAGTTAACCTTCTATCACCACGCTTTACCAGCCATCCACGAGGCACGGCACATTTTACGAACCCAGCACGGGCTTTACTCTGATGTGAAAAGACCGCCCCCATGTCCATCATTGAACATCAGAGGATGTCACGCGAAGCAGCAGCACGACACAGGTTACGGTACGGACTCATACCTCTTCCTCATCCGATAGCATGCTTCCTCTCCCATGCACACCGAGGCTCCACTCGCCTAGATGTCCATAGGCTTGCTTGACTGTGCCGCCTCCTGGGGTATATTCACAAGCGAGGAGGGGTTGCAAGCACGGTCAAGCTCTGTCGATCATAGGCTTTGACCGTGCTGTAAACAATTGCTCCCGTTACATAATACATGGTACAGGATATTCATGAGAGTAAGTGACCGCCCAGAGACCAACCGTGGTGTTGCGCCTTACCCCCACTCCCCCAGCCTGATTTCGTTCGTCATATCATAAATGAGAGTCTGGACAGCGGGACAACTGATTTCCCGCAACCCTCCGCTCAAAAGCAAATCAACTCGGAGAATTGGACACGCCTCGTTCTCCAAACTTCTCCCGACGGTGCTAACTTAACCGCAGCCCACCGCCTCTTTCTTGACAAAGAGCATGAGGCATGAACTAGAGAGGAAGACCCACTACCATCATTTTCCCGGTGTTCGGCGAGAAGAGATTCAACCTTTCGGCGCAGGAAGGCGTCGACCCCATCCATCATGACAACACCGCAAACTCCACCAGGCCCCCCTTCGTGATGCATGGCCCGTGTGCAAGTTTGGTGTCTGTCGAAACGCCCAAAGATCGAAGTTGAAGCACGATTCTGTTCAAGCTTCGACTTTGGTCTCTAGCGTCGGTCTAGGCGTTCGTCACTCAGGGGACAGCCCTGCAACATGGAAAACCCGTTGCCGACCAACATCATCGACTGGACTAGCCTTACGCGAGCGCCACCAGTCTAACTGTCAGGCTAACGGGGAATCACAATCGCGTCGGAATATGATCGAGGCCTAGAACGCTGAAGAGATGGGAAAGGAACAATGACTATTCGTAATCATCTTTTGTCGGGCCGCCAGTACCACTCTCCAGGAACTTGGGACTCGGTCCAGATTCAACCACGACACCGTCACCTGGTCATAGTGTTGCATCGTCTCCGCACATCAAGGCTCTCGAACGATGTCCCCTTCAGGTCAATGTTGCTTTGT
Organism: Fusarium sp. MBC 441; assembly: GCA_030779165.1. Lineage (NCBI taxonomy): Eukaryota > Fungi > Ascomycota > Sordariomycetes > Hypocreales > Nectriaceae > Fusarium > Fusarium sp. MBC 441. The sequence continues at coordinate 410,532 of JAPFTC010000038.1, forward strand.
TACCACGATATCTCAACGCCATCTTGGCCAAGCGACGCTTTATGGTGTGAAGGAGCAGGGGGCGGGTCGAACGCCATAAAAGCCACACCCAAATTGTCGGATGATTGAGGCAAGGCCCTGAGAAGCAAAGTGATGGAGCGAGATCCCCCCCGCGAGACAGCCGCGGTTTAACGGTTCCAAATGCAGCAACGGTGTGACTGGGCTCTAATCGTGTCTTTGATGACATGCATGTCTCAGGGAAAAGGCACACGATACACCTGGCGAGAATTGTCAATTGTTGGCTTCTTGCCACAGTGAACACGTTCGGAAGGTGTGTGCTCAATGAAGCACCTCAATTCTCTGTGAAAAGCTGTTTCCGCTGGTTATCGGCGACATTATTGCGGCCGCATTTAACACCGAGTGATCTACAATCTGCGGCTCGGGTTCATCCTACGGGTACCAAGACCGAATGTTACCATGCTCCATCGCGCGCGGGCTGTATCTGAACTCAATGCAAGCTCGAGCCTTCTGAATGCTCGGTATCCTGAGGGCAGACTCGGCGCAAGACCATGGGCGCTGTCCTGGGTAGACCTGGGTAGGCCCCGCGTGTCCACAGCGCTTGGAGAGGCGTGCGGAACTGGGCGGTAGAGGTTCGTTTCACGTCGATTCGTCGGTAGCAACCTCGTCCTGAGTGACCCGACACAGTGGGTGATGCGCGCCTTGCCGCTTCCGGTCCCCCCTGTCAAAGATAGAGCATCGGGGGCTTGACGTGCCCGCCCCTCTTGTTGGCCCTTGGCCACGTGTAGAATCAATCGACAAGGAGATGGATGATGGCCCCTTGGCAATGAAAGGCGCCTTGGGGGCCCTGTCGGCTTCAAACCCAGACGCTCTGAGGCGAAAGCCGTAACAAGGCCTGCTGAGGGACGAGGATCCAACTACCAGGCCTTCGGAGGAGTGTAGGTTCTAAACCCCGGCCCTGGCGATTGTCATGGCTGGCCAATTCTGGCCATTCGCTGGTCTCAGCGAACAAAGAGAATGTGTGTGACAGCCTCGGACAGCCATGCATCCGAGATTATTGCTGCAAGTCGACGTCGGTCCAAGCCTGGTGTTTGGCTGCAGTTCAACCAGTTTATCCTAGCCTTCCTGCAGCCCAAGAGAATAATGCGACCCTTCCCCGACCAAAATGTTACGCTTTATCCTCAAATAGTCGCCATGGTTGCCTCTATTGGAGGTTCCCAGTTGCCGCTTTCGCTTACGAGCAACACTATCGGCCTTCAACCAAAGTCTCAAAGAGGGTGTGGCTTGTGGACGAGCCGTGGGGTCCAGAGCGATCCCTGCATCATGTGCTCTGATGGGTTGTTTGTCTGGTCGTCTTGAAGCGATTGAGAGGGTTGTGGTGTGGTTGGACGTCCCACTGAGTCCTTTCCTTTGACCGCGCTGTGACATGGCTTCAAGGGCCCTCGGTTCCCCACATCTAGGCTTTCTCGTCTTTTGGAGTCTGAGTCTGCCCGCCCAGAGTCGACATGACGCAAGGGGAGCCTGGGATGCTGGACCTGGGGAGGCTCCCTTTTCGGTATCAGGAGCGCTGGGGTCGGCCGATCGGTGTGGTTCCGCTGTCTGCCTGCCAGAGGAACAACCCACGGACTTGGAAACAATGATACATGGACGATGACGGGGGTCAAGTGATTTTGATCCGACGAGATCGACAGGACGAAGGATTCTTTCCGCGTACCAGATTTCTCGCGAAAGCAATTGTCGGGGCATACGGAGTACAGATGGATACTTTTTGGTTGAGATTGTAGCAACCCCATCTCGACAACAGCCGACCTAGGCGCACACATCCGTCACCAGATGGTCAAGTCGGGTGTTGTGGGGTTTCCTCTCAGTCTGATGAGATACATCCGGCAGATACAATACGGTACAGCAGGCCGTTGAGGAGAGTCTGACGTGGCGGTCCGCGTCAATTCCCCCAGGCGTCTTCTTGGTCTCGACTCGTCAAGCAGTGTCTCAACCCCCCGACGGTTGAAAGTTTGCCTTTGGCCACGGGAAGCTCCTGTCGATGAGATGTCGAGGGTCCCCTGCAGCGAACCAGCATTGAGCAGCATCAGACCAGGACCATGGTGCGCCCGAATTTGGCCATGGCTGGCCTCGATTGCCTCGAATCTGCGGGTAGCAAGCGGCATTGGACATTGGCTCGCGCCCCGGCTGCCACCCCCGGCGCCGCCCCTCTCCAACTCTCCGGCCCCCCGATCCCCTGTTCGCAAGCTCATCCTTTCCTCATTGCAGTTAACTCGTTTGGTCGATACCCTGGGCTAGGCGCGTGACCTCGGAACTCCAACGCCTAGATCTACGCGCAGGCTCGCCTAACTGCGGAACTCATTCCGTCCTCCAGCAAACTTTGGCGAGCAGAGCCCCAACTATTCGGGGAGCAGGGCAACTCAACTGCCATCGCTCCTCCACAGAGGGGCAGAGAGACACGGACGTTTATTTGCGGTCGTTTTGCACATGAAACGGAGCGCTATCCATCATGGTACGGGCCCGTATGAAGAATGGAACCCTATGCTTACTGAAGATTCTTTCCGAGTGAGTATGTGCTACATACGTGCGCAACGAGTTTCCTGGAATGGACATTCGTGAGGTTGTCGCTTGCGATAATGAGATGGGGCATGATCGATTATGATCGACGGGAAGTTGCATGCATGACATATAACACTTCCGTTATTATCATGACACGCATCTGGGGTTGTACGCCCAACGTGACTGGCCCGGCAGTTTGGCCCATCATGTCGATTCATGACACCCATGATGGGTGGTTCAGGGTATCTCGTATACAAGCGAACAAGCCGTGGTCATATCCAATGGTGCCTCATGTGTATGCCTCTATACAGTTGCGACTTCACTTCTCCAACCCCATCCCCCGACAGCATCTTCACTGAGCTTTCTCATACCAGATGCCTCACAGATCTTTATCACCACATCTCTGACTGCCCTTACTTCCTCTACACTGGCTCCTCCGTTGAGCGCTCCCCGCAAGTGACCCTTGAGTTGAGGGTTAACCTAGGGTAGACCAGTCAGTATAGTGTCCAAGGTGGGCCAAGAAGAGTCTCATGAGAAGTTTCCCACTCACGTCTTGTGGTATAAGACTAGCGATGAGCACGAATGAAGTTTCTACTGGCGTGAGGATATCCGTGTTGCTGAGGACGTAGCCATACGTAAGTCTCGCCATCAGACCCAGGTCCTCTGCTCCTGAGCGGTCCATCTGTCCCATCACACGCCTGGAGATCTTGCCGTATATCTGGTTGAAAAAGGTCTGGCCACGCTCCAACACCTCCGATGGCGGTGTTTGATATACATCCTTAAACCTCGGGGAAGGTTTGTCCCCGGGAGTATCGTCGAGGAGGTCCTCCGGAGTCACGGTCTTGAGTGTCAGCAGAGCATTGATGGTCTATGTGCGAGTTAGTTTACGGTGCTTGGCATTATGTCTTCCCGTCTTGCGTACTCTTGGCATGCCTCCGACTGCAGATGCTTTTAGGAGGGCCTCGCGAATGCGCCTTGATATACTTAATTGCTCGTCCCGCCCTGGTATAGCCTCGGCTATATCAGGGCTTGGTTCAACAGCATGCTTGTAGACATTGGGCAGTTCATCTGGCCGATTGAGCGCAGACAATGTCGTGGCAGCAATGAAGTACCATGTATTTTGAGGTAGGTTGGGTTGTTTCCTGATTGCCGCAAGTAATGCTGGTGTGAGTATCGGAGCTGCCATGGTGGATGTTGTATGAAGCTTTGCCGACAGAACTCACTTAGACGAAGGACAGCAAACTGGAATCAGCAATTGAATAACGAGGCCGGATAATCCGGACTCAACTCACATGAAAATACAAGGGCATGGTCCAGCCTAATTCATACCAGACAATGGATTGTCAGCGTATGTAAGTTGAAGTTGAAGTGTTCTGCTCAACCTGTCAGAAACTCATTCTTCGTCCCCGGCTTTAGGGTAAGCTTCTCACAATCAACCAGGTCCCTGCGGATTTTGATGACCAAGCGGGTAAATACCGGCAGCCCTCACTGCGAACTCAGAAGGTGCGATAAGCATCACGTGCCTCGGCCCGCCACCCCTGCGTCATCGCTCGTGTGGCTCTGGCTCTGCTTAACGTGGCATCAAGAAGCACATTGCAGTACAGTACAGTAGAGGCGCCTTTGTTACTCTTGTCGAATCACTCACCAAGCGACGCGCGGTTTTCGACAATGGGGATGCGGGAATGATCTGTTACCATTTCCGATTTTAGAGCTATCCCACTATCGCTGGAGATTCCATGCCCAACAAGATGCGGCTGGGCTGGTATGCTGGGGTGAGTATCCATCCATTCATTGATGGAAGCTTGGGGAAGCTATCTGGAGCTATGGTAGATCACCCAGAACCCACGCTGACAGTTGTGCATCCAGGCCTCGACGGCCCTCGCGGGCACTATTGTGCTCTCGGCCTTTTACCAGCGCGCCAATTTCTACTCGGCCATGGTCTATTTGGCCCAGAGCAACTCTTGTCTGCTGGTATGTGTCCCCCGCGATCCCGGAAACCGGAGCTCCCCTCATCGTGGGCGTAATCCCCATGCTGACCTCACAACCACCAGGTATTGGTCAACTTTTCGCTACTGCTGTACAGCAGCATCGTCTATGGACTTATCCGCCTCTTCTTTGGCCCCCTTCGCGCCGTCGAGGTCGAGCAACTTACCGAACGAGCCTGGTTTGCGATAACAGAGACATGCCTGGCCATGACCATCTTCCGAGACGAGATTGGGGCCTGGTTCCTCGTCATGTTCACCGCCCTGGTCACAGGCAAGATCTGGGGATGGATCGGCGACGCGCGAGTCGAGCTGCTCGAGCAGGCACCACCACCGAATCCCCGCCTCTTCCACTTGCGACTCAGCGCGTCCCTGCTGCTGAGCTTCGCCTACGATATGTTCATCCTCCGTTACACGGTCAACACGGTTATTCAGCAAGCGAAGCCCAACATGATGTTTATGTTTCTGTTTGAGTTTGCCATCCTGGCGACCTGCTCATGGCGGACTTCTGCCCGCTACGCACTCTCCCTGGTGGAGCAGCGCATTGAAGAGACACAGAAGCACAGGCGTCTGGCTGCGCGGAGGGCCGAGGTTCAAAGGGAGCGGGACACTATCGTGCAGCAACGGGCAGCGGCGGCGGCAGCAGGCGAGGAGGTGTCTGATGAACCTCTACCCAACCCAGACGACATCGAAGAGATGGATATCGAGGTCCCAGGATGGTCAGCCAAGGGAGAATTCGTGCTCTGGCTGGACCTTATTAGCGGTAAGAATTGTCAATTCATAACCCAGTTGCAATACTAACGAAATTAGATATGATGAAGCTGGGCATTTACGTGGCTTTCTTCTTTATGCTCCTTGCTTTCTATGGCCTCCCTATCCACATCATGAGGGACTTGTTCATGACCTCAAGGGACTTTATCAAGAGACTCGGAGCTCTGCTGCGATACCGAAAGGCCGTTCAAGAGATGAATCGATATCCCGACGCTACCGAGGAGGATCTGGCAAGAGAAAATACATGCATCATTTGCCGCGAGGACATGCAACTCTGGGATCCCCAAAATAACCCAGACACGATCGACCGAGTCCGACCCAAGAAGCTTCCTTGTGGGCATATTCTGCACCTTGGCTGCCTCAAGAGCTGGCTCGAACGCCAACAAGCTTGTCCCATCTGTCGTCGCCCCGTTAGCCTCAACGATAATGCTCGAGCAGCCGAGAACAGAGCAGCCGGACTTCGGATTGAGCTTGGAGCTAGGGGTCCTGCAAACCAACAGGCACCAGCAGATGCTGGAAACGCCGCAGCTCAGGGGCAGCAGAACGGGGATGGAGCTGCACCTGAACAGCGCCAAGGGCCGAGAATATTTAATTTCGGCCCCATACGGATAGGATTCGGAGCCAACGGCCAGCAAGTGCGAGAGCTTGCTCAGCAGTTCGGTATGCCTCAAGCTGCCTTTAATCAGGGCCTGGCTCCTCCTGCAGCAGCCGCTGCTACTCCCAACCCTGCTGTCCAGACTGGCCCGGCTACTCCTCAGCCGCTCACTGGAGACAGTGTTCAGAATATCGGGACTCTGCTGTATCAAGCGGATATGATGATTCAACGCGAGCTGCAGTCACTTCAGGTTGCCCAGCAAGAATTGCAAACCGTCCATCTGCTTCAGGCCGAGCTTCAACGCCTCCGCCAAAGGCACCAGCAGCCTCAAGAGCAACCGCAGGGTGGCCAGTCCCAGTCGGCGCCCTCCTCTGCTTTTCCCACGACGCAACCTCCCATGGTCCCCCATCATCATCACCACTATCAGATGCCACCTCAAGTGGCCGTGACCCAACCACCCGGTTTCCCCTCATTCCCCACCATCCCTCCACGAAACTCGAGCCCTCTCATGGCCCGGCACGGCGCACCTGCCAATGCCGTGCCTATCCCAGCTGGAAGCACCGACCTCCCAGAGGGTGTTGTCATCCCGCCTGGTTGGTCTCTGTTGCCCCTGCATAGACTCGATGGGGGCCAGAGCTCGACTCAGCCCTCACCTCAAGCTGGGCCTCAAGCGACAGTGGCTGATGGTAACAATGTACCGCAACCAACACCTACTGCCAGACAGCCGTCCCCCAGTGGAAGTGGAAGCAATGACGCCCAGGCCTCGACTGAACCCAGCTCGTCGGTGTCTGCTCCTGAGACTACCATCCCTCGTTCTTCCCAACCCCCTCAGTTCAGCTCCCAGTTTATGCGCGCCGTGGACCCTCCTACTGTAGTTGCACCTAGCCCTCGCATGCCTAACTGGGGAGGATCTGCTCAACTGTTTGGAAACGGCGCTCGTCTGGATCAGGCTGATTCGGTACCTCGAAACGAGCCACAAGTAACTGCAGGTCAAGCCGCCCCTGTTGATCCATCCTCTCAGCTAGCCCACCCGGAGGCAGAGTCTCACCAGCAGACACAACAAGAAGATTCGTCGGCGCAGTCAAGTGACTCGGACGACTTGCCAGAGACGAAACCCGCCAAGGGAAAGGCTCGAGCTGTGACTATTGAGGATGTTGATGACGAGGAGGGCATGGCTAGAAGTGAAGAGGGCACCAGCAGCGAGCGAAGGGAGGATTAGATGGTGATTGAACTGAAAAAGTTAGATGCACTTCCCCCTTTACCCCTCTCTCTACAACAGCATACCCACTGCATGCATACATACATACTCAGTTGGCTCATTGATGAGCTCAAAACTCACATCTTTTACTCCAAGTAGCGACATGAACCCGGCGTTTTGGGGGAGTTTTTTTTTATTATCCCTTTTTCATATTGATTTTTCTTTTGCTTGATTGTATGGGGGCTTGTTGTGTACACACATGACTAAACAGTAGTCAAGATGATGGATGGATGGATGGGGTTGTAGAACCATGGGATATTGGTTGTATCAGAGGACAAGAAATAGCAGAATGAGAAGCGTGATCAGGCCACTCACTCTTTGTACCTGAACGGTATATGTCACATCACATCACATGTCATGCTTTGAACATCATTTGGTTGAACTGATGGTATAATGCAACATACTCAAGAATACAAGTTTTTGTGACTGCCGAATCGAATATTTGTACATCTTCCAAACGCTGGACCATGCGAAAGTAATCCGTACTATACATCAAGTCTCGACATGACCCAGAAACTCCTATGACGATGATGATGATGCCATTGGACGGGATGCTGATTGATGAGTACAAAAAAGGAGATGATGCAAATGTGGAAAGTCAGGGAGGGGGGGGGCAAGACAAAACAATGCATCGAAACATACATACCAAAGTGAAAAAAAATAGAAACACACAGCAGAGAGATGCAGGATGCAATGGAGGGAGAAAACAGGCGAGCCGAGTGAATCCAAAAAGGCAGTGGCTCAAAGGGAAATATGCTTCCTGCTCTTGATGACTCCTAAAGAGACGTTTCCATAGTGTCGACATTCCGAGACAAAATATACCCTCCTCCTCCCCTTCTTGCTATTCCACCACCGTTGACCATGAGCGTCGAAACAAAGCAGAAGAAAGAAAAAAGAAAGGTGACCAAGGTAAGCCAAGAGGGAAATTGACAAAGAAAACCCCCGTATCCGCGGTACGGTTACCCAAGAATTCCGCCATACCTGTACCTATACCTGCTCCCATGTTTGTCCGTTGCAACGGTGCGCATTAATCATTCCTTCTCATCTCCAGAGGCGTCCATGTCTTCCAGTCCAAGAGTGTTAGTCGACCCCAAAATCACCTCCTCCTATGTCTCGAGCACGTCCAAGTCCTCATCCCTCGGTGGCAATGGGGTCTCGCGCTCCAAAAAGTCCTCCCCCCTCTCCCATGCTGCCCCGGGTCCTGAATAGCTCGGCTCGGGAATCGATAACGGGTTCGAAGTCGTGGCTTCAAGGCCGCTGCTACTACTCATCTCCCGCAGGATGCTCGCCGACCTCTCGCCTTTCACCGGCTGGGGGCTGAGCACTCCTGCGGCCGACTGCGCAACATAAGTAGGTGACCTTATATCCTCGGAACCAAAGGGCAATGGGCGTGATGGGATCTCGCGACTCACTCCTCCCTCACCGCTCTCTCGCTCCTCGCCTTCATCCCCACCACCGAGCTTCTTCAGCAACACATCGTGCTGTTTGGCCAGTTTCTGAAGCTGTGCCAATGGATCCTGGTGATGCAGCACCAAGTCAGTCAACTCACACAGGCAGTCTGCAGGCCCCCATCGTCTCCCATGCACACATACCCAGTCAGACTGCGACGGCACCCCCTCAGCTTCCGGAAGCTGCCTTGCTCCTCCGTAACCCCCATGCTCCCCATCATCCCCTGACCAGAATGACTGCCGGTGGATCGGCGCTGGTGTCACTGGCAGACTCGGACGCTCCGCTGCGCTGGGGAAATCAGTGAGCTTCATACCACGAAGCCTCACACCACCCCGGTCATCTCTCCATGGGGCAGTCGATGGGCTCTTGATACGTCCAAGTGAGCCCGAACTCTTGCCACGTCGGTGGCCGCGCAGACCATCGACGTAACGCTCAATCTCTGGGACCTCATCCCAGGCATTGACACGCGTGAATGACGTCCAGGGATCCGATGGGATGATCTGAACGGTTGGCGTGACTGGTGTGGTTGGCTCACTCTTTGCTTCGGATGTGGACGAAGCTACGCCAGCGGATTCAGTAAGGACCTCAGTTGTTGCAGATGGTTCTGTGGAAGATTCTGCCGAAGATTCCACCAAAGGTTCTCTGGAGCGTTCTCCAGATGGCTGTCCTGGCTGGTGTCTTGGCTGTTGCACCGTATGTTGTACCGAATGCTGTCTCGAGGGCTGCCCTGAAGGTTCTCCGGAGGGTTGCCATGAATGTTGGCCTCCATGTTGGTGTGAAGGTCCTCCCGTTTGCTCTACCCAAGGCTGTGGCGAAGGCTCAACAACAGGCTCTGGTGCAGGGGGCTCCGCAAAGCTTCTTGTCGGGGGTGGTCGGTTGCGCTCCCAGGGGAAAATTTCAGAAGGTTCCTTGGTGGGTGGCGCCGGAGGCTCCTTGGGGACCTCATACCACATATTCTTTGGTGGACTCGGGTATCGTTCGGGTGGGACGAACGGGGTTGTGTCCTGGGACATCTCGTAATGCGTTGATGGGAAGTTCATCGCTTCAGGCTTCGAGTCGGAGGGAGGTGGTTGTCTAACAAGATCAGCGATTCACTCGGGGGCTGGAGGGCTGCAAACACTATGCCTACCTTTGAGCATCCCAGCTGTGCATCGTAATAGGGGGAGGCTCATTCTTTGGCTCTGTATGTTGGTGCACATGCGGCGCCCCTTCATGGTGGTGATGCTCGGTACCGTGGTGTTCCGAGTGGTGCTGATGCTGAGCTTGTTCACCCTGGGGACCAGGAGCTGGAGCTCCACCGTGAGACCCCTGGTCATGATGTTGCTCAAGATGATGCCCAGAATCTTGTGGGTGATGTTGATGCCCATGATCATCCCCACCATGATGCGGTTGATGTTCAGAATGGTGCCCACCGGAAGTAGAGCCCTGTTGGTCATGGGAATGGTGCTCAAGAGCAGATGGCTGCCCCTGTGTCGGCTCAGGGTGCCATTCGCCCTTAGTAAAGTACTGCACATACTCGGGAGCAGGGGGCTTTTCTGGAGCAGACTCCTAGATAACTATGTTAACAAACCTAGATCCTGCGGCTCGTAAAATGTCAACCACTTACTTGGTGCCTATAGTGCCTGTCATAGACTGCCCACCACCGTCCTACCATGTCATTGAAGGGATCGGCCCCGCGAGGGGCGTCTCGACCAGTAAACCATGGCTTTTTGGCGCCAATAAAATGCACCATATTTATGCTGGACTGGAAGTGCCGATACGCTGGGACGTATTGGTAGTGGGCAGACGGAGTGACGTTATAGGTGAAGCTGATGCGGTTGTACTGATTGCCGAAATGCATGTTGATGAGACCTTGGTCTGCACCATCAAACGAGATACCCCTCTCAGCCATTGCAATCATGGCATAGAAATCACCCATGTTGGGCGTCAAAACCATGACACCCGTGTTGAAGAGATCTGGCCATCCAATGTCGGGGGCGGCAGAAAATGGGTGGGTGATATCGAAGAGCTCATCGGGAGCTCTGTATGCGACAATGTCGGCGTCGATGTAGACAATCTTTGAGAACTGCGTGAGTTTCCAAAGATTGATCTTGGTAAAGGCTGAATGCAGATCGCCACGATTCATAAGGTACAAGTTGGCTGGGTTGTCATTGCGAATGCGCGGGACGGGAAAGATGTAGTCATAAACCGCCTAGGGGGTGGTTACTTAGCATCGGCAAATCCGGAAAACCTAGGGCATTGGAAACTTACCTTTAGCTGGGTAATGGAATCAGCGGACACAGAGTCGAGTGTGACCAAAACGGCCAGCTTGCGATGAGTTCCAGCATCGCGGAGGGAGTGTGCGAGAACCAGGGCGCCTGGAGGAGGGTCAGCGACATGTCGAGAGGGTACGGAAGCTAATTGAAAGTAATTGACGGACCAGGAAGGTAGGAATCGCTCAGGAGAAGCTATTCAAGAGTCAGTTTGCTGATATCCAGGTCGGATGAGAGCTCCGAACAGCTCGGAGGGCGCGGATAGGGGACGAACCGTAGCATAGATCTGCTCCCCGCCTGCACCTGAAGCGGCCATTGCGACTGAGTTGACCTTGGCTGTAAGACAAACCTCGGGAGCAATCCGCCCAGGTCAGCTACAGGTTGAATATGCCGGTCAGCAACGCATGGATGGGAGCTCGAGAGGATGAGATGCTGAGAGGGAGTCGGAGGGAGCGACGTTTGACGGGGTGTCGCGGTTGACGGACGGAGCGCGTCGAGGAGTCGTCGTCAGTCAAGGCAGAGGACGTCCCTCGGAAGCTTTGACTTGGGTAGAAGAAAAAAAGCTAGCGAATTAACTAGTGCGTTTGAGAATATTGTAAAAATGCCCTCGTATCGACGGGTGGACTCTCTTCTCGGAAAAGAGAGGAATAGGATTGGAAGCGAGACGTGACGTGATAACAGAGAGGATGGTAAAGAGAGAGAACAAGAGCAGCAGCAGCAGCAGCAATGGATGGTGATGTGATGATCCGATCATGGCCCTGGAGGGGGAACCTGGCTAGGAACCTTGCGCCTGCTACCCGAGCGAGCTCCTGTGGGGCAGAGGCGCAGGGATTGCCGTTTTCTAGTGGAGCAGGCAGCCCCCACAAGCAGGCATGAACGCCAAACCGCTCCCTGCAATTTGGACAAGCTTCAGCAAAGGTTTTCTCCCTCAGGGACCAGAAACTCTGCTGCAAGCCACTCGCTGGCTAGCAAGGGGTGTTCTAGAAGCGCCGACAAAGTGAAAGTCTGAGGGTAGCAGTGCGTCTGTTATGGAAAATGGGCATAACGGATACAGAGTTGAGTTGCAGTGGATGGATGATATGTTGGTACCCCCTGGCAGGCTCGAGTCCCGGCCGAGATGGGCTTTGACCATTGGCAGCGGCTCTAGCAAATCGCCACTAATTTCAACGGCTGCACGATGATGGAATCTCTTTCATCTGATGTGCATGCTAATTATCCTGGACTACGGAGTAGACGACGGAACTTATCCATTTGCAAAATTCGCTATTCCTCTTGATGCATTCACATCATACTCAGCATGGCGTAGTCCTTGCCCTCGGTCTGAGCCGTCTCCTGCATTCATCCCAAACTGGTCATGTTCCCCTTGTAAGCCGCTGCAAGTATGCGACGCGCCCTAGCATCAAGCAAACAAGGCTTGCCCGGTCTGGATACGCAATCTCAACCATTCCTAGTCATCTTTCCCTTGATCGATGTTGCAGATTGGATGCTAACACGGCATATACGACCACTGCGCAGCTGCAGAGCCCCCTCATCCCTTATAAAGACATCCAATCTCCTCTCATATGCCAGTCGAAATGCTGTGACGTCTCTTTTCTTGCAGACATGGACATCTTACCCTGAGGTCTTTTTGCGCCACGCGTGAGATTTACTCTTCTCCGAGACATCCCATGTTTAATCGGGCCAAGTACATCCGAGAGGAGGCGTCTTTTGCCCATGCCAACTGCCAATCCATCTCACTTCCTTCAGACAGGGAAACCTCGTTCTCAGAAACTACCCCGGACCCCAATATGCCGAGATCTGCAATGCGCCCACATACCCGCATCAAAGATATCTCAACGATGCCTGTTTCATCTACCTATTAGGTCGATCTTTGCGCATCACACGATCTTACTTGCATGGTCCACGTGAGCTAAAGTTACATCAATGATGGTATCTCTTTCTTGTTTTCCAAAAAGTCGGTCCATGATTTACACGTTTTGCCTGCTTTCGAGCTGGCTTTGACTGGTTCGAGAGTTGCGTCTATTGCTCTCGGCATGTCATCTCCTCATCTTACACTTGGGTTCTAGAGCTGAATCTGCCAATGTGTTCAACTGCAGTGTCTCAGCTCTCCTGTCTCTCTTGGGTCATGTCTCAAGCCTCCATAACCCCTTTGACCACACATTTCAACACCCAATACGAGCTTTTTAAACTCCTCAACCACTCTCAAGACGCCCTCATCCCCTGAAAACACATTCCGCAGCTAGAACTACAGATCCTTCTTGAACTTGTGCTCTGGCTTGTGCGTCGTTTCGTAGTCAATGTGGACGTACGCTCGCTCAATGTCAGGAAGATCCTCAAGCTTGAACTGCAGTGCCTCGGCCACATCGTGGCTGTCCTGCAGCGTCTGGGTTGGGTCCATTACAATGTCGACCTCGGCGATCAGACGTGGGCCTGAGTGGTATACTCGCACCGTGTCGATGCCCTGAATGGCATCCGAGTGAGTGACACACACGTACGTGATGAGCTGCTGCATCTCGACAGAGCCTGTAACGCCGACGACGAGGAGGAACTCTCCAAAGGCGGTGCCCAGCCAGATACCAGAGATGAGCACCGACAGGAGGATGGCGCCCATGGGGTCAATCCACCAGAGGAGCTTGGCACCACCGACGGATGTCAGGATACCAAATCCATTGATGAGAAGGTCGTTGCGGTGATCTTGCCAGAGAATGTTGATCTGGCTGTACTTGTCCTTGAGAGCCCAGCAGTAAAGGAAGAGGGCAAACTTGGTAGCGAAGGCGCAGCAGACGGCGACAACAGAGGGTAGGTAGAACTTCTTATCATCCTTCTCTTGAACCAGCTCCTGACAAGCAAACGCAATAATAATGAGAGAGACAGCAATCATGAGAAAGCAAAAGACAATGTTGCCCACTGTCTCGAGACGGGCCTTGCCCGCGGGGAAGCGGCGGGGGTCCACGCGGCGAATGGCTCGGGCAGAGAGGATGAGGGTGAGGTTGCTCAGGGGGTCGAAGATGGAGTCGGCCATGGTGGTGAAGAGCGAGAGTGAGCCCGACGAGATGGCGGCGTAGAGCTGTACGGCTGACAAGACAACGTTGGCAGCAAAGGAACCCCAGACGGCAATGCGGAACTTGAGCTGATCATCGCCATGCTCCTGGCGGGCCTCGTCGCGGTGCTCTTCGACAGACTTGAGCATCCGCTCAATGGCCGCGTTCTGGTTCTTGTAGAAGCCCTGGAGCTTGCGCGCCTTGACTTTGGAGCCCACCTTGTCGGGGATGCACTTGCGGCCAACGGCGCCATCGCGTTTCCTTGACGTGTTGGCCTTGATCTCGTCCAGGTCCGAATCCGTCTTGTACGCCCGCGAGAGACCATATGGGTCAGGGTCGAGACAGCTGGGGTGTCGGCGACCAGTGGCGGTGACCTGGCTTTCGACATCTGTCATATGAGAGGGATTCCGGGCGATGGTCTCGTTGTCATCCGCCGTCACGGGCTCAAAGGCGGTACTGGATGCATGGTGGTTGTTGGAGCTTCGCGAGCTGCTGCGAGCTATATCGAGTGACTGGAGGTGGATAGCGTGCGGGTGGTGGATGATGGTGCTGGAGTTATCGGGAGACATGATGGATGACTGCGGTTTTCAATCGACTTGGGAGCTGTGAGAAGGGGAATTTGAGAAGCTGCGAGGGCTCGTGAGGAGTCACGCGAGCGAACGGGAGATATCCAAGTGTCGGGTATGGCGGTCAGTGAGGTGACGAGCTTGAGGGGAAGCTGTCCGAGAAGAGAAGACCGACACAATGCGGCTTCCTGATGTGGTAGGAGACCGGAAGACCGGGTAAGACAACGAGACTCCTAAAAGTGCAAATACACAAGAAGATAGATGGGAGCACAAGAGTCAAGATATTGTGGGAGGTTGAATAGGTCCTAAAGAGGAGTAGTATTTCTCTCCTCCTCAAAGAAGCCTCTCCTAGCGTTGCGATGAGCCAAAACCATCGTCACCAATAACCAAGATCAGTCATATGGATTTTCTTGGCCCTCCATGCTAATGGATCCCTAACCCAAAAGGAGAGGCGAGGTTGATAGCAAAGCGATTAATAAACACCACAACAAACATACCCGGTCCGGTCTGGCCAACGGGCCATGTCTTTTGATCCGCCCACGTGGGTTGGGCATGATTGCAAGGAGAGGAAGCGAATACAAACGGCCTGGGTCTTTACGTCAATAGCGTCAAGGCCCTCAAAGATCCCACGCCGGGAGATGATCGCCCGAAGAGTAAAAGGTCGCTTTCGACGGGTGTCTTAACAGAGAACCACGTAGCTGCACTTGCAGCAGCGATAGTGCTAAGGACGCGGGGTACCTGAGCGAGGATCTCGCAGGGGCTAGCGAGTCCCCGCCCTGAGCGCTTGGGGCGGAGGGTCGTCTCCGAGCGGCGTGGAAAAGGTGAGGGAAATGGCTGATATTGCAGGGGAAGAAAAAGGGCAAAAGACGACGTTGAATTACGGAGCGGATGAGGTTCAATTATAGTCCACAACGGCGCCGAGAATACCTCGAAAAACGGCCGGGGCTGAGCTCCGCGTCCCGTAGCTTCGGACGTCTCGAAAACGCCCTGGGTGTCGGGCGACATCGGAACAAGATAAAGACCATCCGGGTCCCGCCCCTGGCGCAGCGGAAACTCCATATCACAAATCGATAGCGTGAGAACGGTCCAGCTGCAGCGATTCAATCTATTGGTCTGTTGGTTGCTGCGTTGTCAAGAAACGGTAATAAATCTGGGGTAGTTGTTGGTCTAGCCATCGATAGTCAGATAGCTCAGCTAGCCACAGGGTGATGTGCTGACGTCCATATAAAATCTCACCTCGTCGCTCTCTGAAAGAAATGAAACTTCTCTGAAAATACACGAAACAGGTGTGACAGTATCAAGTGATGCTTCACTACATCGCTCACATCGTACAGGTGCCCAAAACCCCAGAGCCCAGTGGCTCTTCTGTAGCACAGGTTCCCCACCCTTGGTTTCCATCGAGGTAGCACGAGAACCGTCGCCAGTGCAGCTACACTATAGCTTTGCCTCGATCTTGCTGTTATCCGGGCTCCTCTCTAGGACCCAGTTGACGACATCCTTTGCAAACTCATCCTGACACAGGTCCAGGTGCAGCGCATGATACCCGCCCTTGTACGTCTTGATGACCTTGTCTGCGATGTCCTGGTTCTCGACGTACTTGATGGCGGCATCGTAGCTGCACGCCATGTCAACGTCGCCATGACCAAGCCATAGCGCCTTCACCTCGCTTCCGAGCTTGACGGATCCCGACTGCAGACATGCCGTGCGGTCGAGCAGCGCTGCCAAGCACTCCAACGTGCCCGTATCGTGGCATAGCGGATCGTCCCGGAACCCCCTGCCTATCTCAGGCCTTCGCGTCAGGTTTTCTGGTGTGACGACATGCTTCAACTGGAAATGAGGGAGAAGTCTGCCCATCAGCCGCCCGGCTGCGATCTTGAGCGAACTGGGGACCTCCTCAGGTGCGAACCCGATGAACGGCGCCTCCAGTATCCAGCCGCGCACCTGGCTCACTAGCTCGGCGTACTGCGGATCAGCCGCGAGCGTGATGGCCTCGCCGCCGCCCATGGAGTGGCCGAGGACAAATACCGGCACTTCCGAGGGCAGCTTGCTCTGCAGGAAGGCGGCGATGTCGGCAGTGACCTGGGACGTCGGACCGGTGTTACCCTTGTCAGAGGGCTTCCTGACACTACGACCCCATCCGCGCTGGTCGAAGCCAAAGACTTGGATGCCGTTGGATGCTAGGACGCGGCAGACGTCGTTGTACCAGCCGATGTGGTCACTGAAGCCATGCAGCAAGACGGCCTTAGCCCGGATGGGACCCTCGGGCTATTCAAGCATCAGCACTTACTCTCTTGTCCTAACCTCACGTTCAGATGGTTCTACTTACCGTCCAGGTCTTTGTGTACAGGCTGGCATCCCCCACCTCAAACGTACCCTCGGTTTCGGTTGACATGGAGCTTGCTTGTTGGGGTAGTTGTAACAGAGCTGACGAAGAAGCGAAATGCAGCAAAAAAAAAAAAAGCTAGGATCTAATGGATTAGGAGATGCTCAAGCTTGTTTCTGAAAATGAACAAAGCTGTTCGAGGTGGGAAATCGTGTTGCGCCGAAGCTCAAGGCTGCCTTGAGATTAAACTTGGCCGTTAGGTAAGGGTCATGCCGCTTGTCTTTGATCCATTTGGGGTCACATGTGACAAGCCGTTGCCGAGAAACTCAACCTGCGATATAGTTATTGGCTTCAGCCATGAACGAGGCTTGAGAGGCGTCGCGCTAGAAGAATACCACTCAAATCTGCATATTGTCATCATTTCGAACATGGAAGATTGATATCGATATGCCTTGCAGCGATATTTGATGCAGGTCAACTCATATACGAATAACTGCTATGGATACATTACTGTGCACCTATGTCGGTTAGTAGGCGAGGCCCCTGGCCAGGAAACACCATATTGAAACTCTGCCTTCTATTCACGCCCGCCCGCCCCCAACCCCTTGATCCATTTTCTCCATTTTTTGGGATTAAATAGCAGACCGGACCGACGACGCCAACGAAAGTAGGGTACCTGTCGAGTGGAGTTCTCTCTGCAGCTGCTGGCAGCAGAATCATCTCATCTGCCACAGAACCCAGACGTAGATATCGGGATATATAATGTACATGATTCGTCTAAAACCTGTTCTCCCCTCCAAAGTGGCCCAGAGTTGAGCCTGTGGTATTACATCCTTGCGACGAGAAAGGGTGTTTGCTCTATGCTATGCGCCTCACTTCAAGGACGCTTCTCCTCGTCCTTGGATTCCTTCTTCTCCTCCTCTTCAAAGATATCCATATCATCCTCCTCTTCTCGCCTCTCCAAGTCATCCTCGAGCTCCTCTGCCTCGGTGATGTGTGCCCGAGAGGCAGCATTGCCCTTCTCGGGAACATCACCACCGCTCATCTGCCACTCCATCAGCCTGCTAAACGCGCTCTCCTTGTCCGCCGCGAGCTGATGGTAGTTGCCGATCTCAGCAACCTTGCCTTCGTTGTTGAGAACGATGATCTGGTCAGATCGCTTGATGGTGGAGAGACGGTGAGCAATTGAGATGGTCGTGTTGCGTCCGCGAAGGAGACCGGCCAGAGCCTCGTTGACCAGAGTCTCCGACTCGGCATCCAAAGCGGAAGTAGCTTCATCCAGGATCAGGATATCGGGGTCCTTAAGGAGGGCTCGCGCGATAGCAATGCGCTGCTTCTGGCCTCCAGAGAGCTGGGAACCACGGGCACCAACCTGGGTCTCCAAGCCATCGGGCAGGTCGCTAATAAAGTTGCAGTTGGCTCGTCGAGCGGCGGAGATGATCTCGAGGCGGCTCGCCCGGGGTTTTCCGTAGGAAATGTTCTCGGCAATGGTACCAGAAAAGAGCACAGGCTCTTGTGAGACCATACCAATCCGTCTTCGTAGAGACTTGATATTCATCTTGGAAATATCTTGTCCATTGATGGTGATGGTTCCATCAGTAGGGTTGTAGAACCGGAGGAG
Source organism: Fusarium sp. MBC 441 (assembly GCA_030779165.1). NCBI lineage: Eukaryota > Fungi > Ascomycota > Sordariomycetes > Hypocreales > Nectriaceae > Fusarium > Fusarium sp. MBC 441. Next base: position 428,946 of record JAPFTC010000038.1, read on the forward strand.
GAGAGAGGCCACTGTTGACTTGCCTCCTCCTGATGGGCCAACAACGCAGACGTTGCTGCCAGATGGAATCTCAAAGTTGATCCCGTTGAAGATCTTGACGGCCGGTCTTGTCGGGTAAGCAAAAGAGACATCCGTAAACTTGATGGGACCCTGAGCCGACTTGACTCGAACACCAACGGTCTGGTGGATTCCAGGCTTGCGATCTTGAAGTTCGAATAGTCGACTGGCTGCACCAACTCCCTTCATGAGTTCCGAATAGAAACCTGAGAGACCAAACAGACTGGAACCTGCGAAGGCCGTATACATCATGAATGAGGTCAAATCTCCAATTGACATGGATCCGTTTCGCACAAAGCTGCCTCCCACGACCAGCATGGCCAAGATAGTCATGTTACCGGCCCAGCCAGTCGAAGCAAAGAAAGTAGCAGCGATCAAAGACTCCTTTTTGCCAAGGGCAAAGATCCTTCGGATTTGTCGGTTATACCGGCCAATCTCTTGAACCTCACCAACGAAGGCCTGGCTAGTCTTGACATTGCCAAGACGCTCCTCGGCAATCTTGGTCAGTGTACCTAGATTCTTCTGAATGGACCTGCTGACATTTCGGATGGCTCGACCGTAGATGAAGGCTCCCACAGCGATAGGGGGAAACATGAGTAGCAAGAGACCAGTGAGCTTGGGGCTCGTCCAGACCATGATAGCAAAACCGGCACCTCCACTGAAAAGGGCTCGAAGACCGTCGCTCAGATTCTGAGTCACCGACTTGCCAACAATGACGGTATCAGAGCTCAGACGTGAGATGAGATCTCCCACTCGGTTCGCATCGAAGAACTCGGCGTCCTGAACGTATGTACGTCGGTAAAGCTGGGATCGCAGTCTAGCGACAACACGTTCGCCGACAATACGGAGAAGAACCACTCGACCAAAGTTGGCCATGGCACCCAGAGTCAGAATTGTACCGAGACCAAAGAAGAACTGGTTCATAGTCAACCCGAACAGACGGATATCCTCAACGTCGCCTTTGGTAGCAAGATCCAAGATTCGACCGACGGAAAAGGGAATAGACATGGTGACACTAGAAGAGATGACGAGGAAGACAAAGGCAATGCCGAGCCATCGAAGCTCTGGGCGCGCAATCTTGATCAGTCGCCAGATTTCGTCCAGGCCGGCTTTGGCATGCACCTTGCCTTCCTTGGACAACTTGGCGGACAGATTGACCTGCGCAGCCCGAGCAGCCTTCTCGCTCTTGGTAAACTCATGCTTCTCGTGCTCCTCCGTCAATTCTTGCTGAGCTTCTACCTCGACAGACTTCTTGACGCCCTCCTCGGCCTTGGTTTGGATCTCCCGTAGTGGACGAGGCGTCGTAGAGAATTGGCGCAAGGCATCAGTCACCGAACCATTCCGAAGAGGTCGAGTCTGCGCTTGCGTCTGGGAAAGCGGATTACGGAATTGGGTGTTGAGCGCCGATGATCGGAAGGCGGCGATAGAGAAGGGTGGCAGTGCGGTTTGGCGGGTGGAAGAGGCATGGAAGAACCTTGCCTGGAGCGGAGAAGCGTCGGACTTGTAGGGAGAAGCTGACCATGAACTTCGCGATGCAGCGAGAGACACTTGTAAGGGTAACGGGGAGGTCTCGGCGACGCGTGGGAGCAGCACCCGGCGTGCTACTCCCGAAACCATGATGACGGCGGGGGATTGTTCAGACGCCCACTCAGCGGAGCATGTTCAGAGGCCACGCTGTTTGCCAGGGCAAAGGGGCAGATCAGAGCAAGACCGAGCTAAGCCGTGAGGAATTCGTATGTTGGAAGGGGCGTAAGAGTGGAAAAATCAAAGTTGAGGAGGTTGCGATGCCGTCATCGCCGCGGCATTTCTCAGCTTCCGATGTTGCGACGGACGAAGCAAACCTCTGTCCGTCAAGGCTCAAAATTTGAGTGGGCCCCTCTATCCTCCATCGCGCCTGTGGCGTCCCTCGGTCGGAGCTACGCGCTCAATGTTCCCGACCGATCCGACTGACCGAATGAACTCGGTCTCTGCCCGAACGTGAAGGGTATAACTCCGACTGAAGGCGGCATTGACTGGATATTACATGTTTCAATTGTTCCGCTTTCGTCAATGGGCCTCTCAGTGAATGCGTGGATATAAAATTGGTCCATTACAAGGCGAGCACTTTGTGCTTCAACTCAATTTCTGACCCTGGATACCCCACCAAACTACTTTACAACGGCAATACATCCATACCTATGTCTTCCATGAACCACGACGGATCCAATCTTCCTCCATTTCTGGGAAAATAGGAAACCCCCCTTGCCGGGATATTAAGAATACAGTAAATCTTGCCAAGAAACCCGTGTATTGTCCATTAATGTCCTCCAACCGAGCTTCAAAAGGAACTTGGGGTCATAACGCTGACTTCCCCTGAACTGATGCTGGATCATGACTTGGACTCCTCCTTGAGCATTTCAGCAACATCAGCATCAATGCCGTCATCTCCTCCCAAATCCGGAAATTCGTCACCATCGTCGACCCGACGCCGCTTGTTGGACCCGTTAGTCGAGATTGGCAGCGACTGGTAGGAAGGTGCCTCATCCTCAGTTGCAGCCATCGTAGCAGGCGGGTTACCCTCCGGAGTCAATGCCTCAGGGGTAGGCGCGCCGAACGGTTCCATAGGAGGGGGAGTAAGTGCTTCCATCTCGGGCCTGTCGGGCTCTGGTGGTGTACCGGAACCATCTCCCTCTCCTGGAGTGCCGTTGCTATCGGCCGGACCCAAGGCTCGCATGATGCCCACCTCCACCGCGTGTTTCTTCTCCTCAATCTCCGTTTTTCGGGATGTCAACTGGGCCGCGGCAGCTTTGTCTTGCTCCAAAGCAGCACGATTGGCGCCAAGCAGCTTCTCCAAGCCAGAGATAAGGTCTTCTCGTGCCTTCACACACTCGGCAACCGCGCTCTCGGCATTCGCAAGGGTCTTGAGGAGACCGTTGAGACGAGCAGCGTAGACGGGGGCCGAAGGAACTGGGGTTGAAGAGTTGGTTTGCTTCTCATACTCCTGGTCTGCTGAAGCGACCGTCGCCTTTAAGGGGATGCTCAGCTTGGTCGCAGTCTGATGAGCAGTCACTAGCGGTGCAAATTCGGCTGGAATGGGAGCTGCACCACCACCGCCGCCGCCGCCAAAGGGAGAGCTCTTAAAACTGGATTTGGCTGTACCACGAGCTTTGTCAAGCTCTATACCACATATTAGCACTCACTCTGCTAGGTTGTTTTTGCATAACTGACCTTCGATACGGGCCTCAACAGCGGCCTGGATGGGCGTTTCAAATATAGTCCGGTCCTTCCAAACATCCACCACGCGTTTGAGTTTCGATTGGAGCTCAGCGGGTGCGCCCTTATACGCGATAGACACAGCTTCCGCGATGATTGGAGCAAAGGCTATGATAAAGTCATCCTTATGTCGAATCTTGGACTGCTGGGCCACCTCTGTTGAATTTTTGTTAGCTGTTGTTGGAAACCTCATAATGACCCGTGTCAAACATACCGTTCGCGAGGTAGATCAAGCTTAACCTCTTAGTGCTGGACGAGTCCTTGAGGCGTTGCAACCAGAGCTGGACTGTACGGTCTGCATGTCTCCTACAGACTTGCATTAGTCCATTATTTCTCGTCCAAGCCGTCAAGCAAGCAGACATACCGATGAAACATGATCCATTGGGCAGCAGTTGCAATGCTGTCGTGGGTCTCAGTGAGCGATGAGAGCCGCGCCAACACAGAATCATCATTGTAAGCCATGTTGACTGCGCTAGTCCTCCTTGTAGCAAGAAATAGAAATGGATGAGGATGAAGAGAGGCGCAGCCTCAAGCGAATAAATAGGTGGCGTAGGGTATCAATTTAAGAGCCAACTTGGAGTCGTTGCTGTGGTACCACTTGAATCGTCTACGACAGCTACTTGCAGGGAGATTGTTCAGAGCTCGCGCCAACCGACTCCCTCACGAAAACAGCACCAGTTGGAACGGGTTGCGCTGCGCCTGACCTGAGAATGTTTGCCGTATGACTGAAAGTGATGCGTGACTGAGTTGTGCGATGAAATGAAGTTTTCTCTGGTAAAACCATGAGAGTTTATAGAACAGGAGCTTGGGCAAGTATCCAAATAAACATTGGATCCGCTAATGCGAAAATAGCTTCTACATGCATGGTTTCATGTGAGCATATGGTGTTATCGAGTATTAGAGACCCACACGCTAAGCTTCTTTTGGAGCCAGGCCTCTCACCGCCCGGCAGATTCCACATCATCAGCTAGGATGGCCTATTTGGCAGGCGGTACCTGAATAGGAGGATCGCAACAACAACAGCAGTGAATCTCTGACGTCGTCGCCTCGCTCGTTACCATCTTACCTTCACCTTTCTGCAACTGCGCACATCTCCTTCGACAAAACAAAACCCTCGCGCATCGAAAAAATGGCCGACCGATTCCCATCTCTCGAGGACTTTGATTCGGGGGGTGAGTCCATGACGATGGAGTATGAGAGAGCTGGGAGCTAATGTGAAATGATCAAGCGCAAACCGATATCAAGGACCCATCCGCCGATCCCTCGACTGATGACTTCCTCGCCCGCGAGAAGGCTCTTCTCGGAGACGATGCTGACCAGTTTGCGACCAACGATGACGCTGCTGCCTTTGTCGATGCCGAAGGCGATCTCCTCGGTGGTGGCGGCAATGAGCAGTCAACATTTGAGTCTCAGTTCCCTGACTTGACTCAGCCTGATGCGGTGAGTTGCCTCTTCCAAAGGGCCCGTGGGTGCAGATGCTGATACGTGTACGGATACAGGGTACTGGACTTACGCCCGGCGGAACCGCCGTCACCGGACCTTCTGTCAGCTACAACTCGGGATACCAGGCTTACGCTGAGGAAGAGGAGGAGCCCGAGGTGATCAAGGAGTGGCGCGAACGACGGGATGCCCAGATTGAGAAGCGTGTCGAACAATTTGCCGCCCAACGAGAGGAGACAATCAAGGAGGCCCAGCAAAACATCGACGACTTCTATGACAACTATAACAACAAGAAGGAGAAGGGAATTGCCCAGACACGAAAGGAGGCCGAGGAGTTCCTGGCCAACCAGGAGGACACCGTTTCTGGTGGCACCAGCTGGGACCGCATCGCCAAGCTGGTGGATGTCAGCGGCAAGGGTACCAAGGGTGGTGCCTCTGGATCCGGCAAGGAGCGCTTCCGTGAGCTGCTCGTGAGCCTGCGCAAGGACGAGAAGGCGCCTGGCGCCACGGGCTACTAGAGTGAGCTCGCTTGTTTGTCAATCCCCCAATCTTTCAACGGACAGTTGCTGGTCGGTGCAGAGCACTAGACATCATCGTTGATACATGCCGTTTTCCGGCTTTTCCCGTGCTGTATTCTAGAATTTAGGAGTCCAGGTTTAATGGCAATCACGTGTGAATAGATGAACACGGTTCAGAGCACCAGCAGAACACAGTGAAACGATGACAGCTCCGCGGGGATATCATATTGGGTCCATCTCCATCTATTGACACACTCTACTAGTCACATTGACCACCCATCGTCTCGCAAGCTATAGGACAAGTCGGCCCAGCTCCATCGCTTAGAAGTAGGAGTTGTAGCCAAGGACCTTGCGGCCGGCACCGTAGACGCTGGCTGCATGTTGGTCAGCACCGGGGTTCCAAAGTCCAACACATCTCTCAAATTCAATGTAGGAAAACTCACCGCCGAAGGTACCCCAGAGAAGGATGAGGTAGGGAGTGAGGAGGACGCGGCTGCGGGGGTTCTATCGGTTCGGTCAGCGGGAAGGTCGGCGGGAAGCGAGTTGATCAATTCAGGTCGTACAATCTTCCACACACGGGTGTGGTTCTTGTAGGCGTTCTGGTAGAATCGCTGGTGCTGAGGCACCTGGTTCTTAGCGTCGACGAGGCTGCGAGAATGTCAGTGACGGATTCTCGTATGATGTTATGTTCGGTGCTGGCCGGGCTCGGCAATGGCCATTGGGATCGAAGGGGACGGTTCTGGCCATCGAGAGAGTCGGCTGGGGATCAATTGCACATACCCCATTTTGAAAGAGGTTGATTGAGAGGCGTGGGAGATTCCGATGGTTGGTATCGTGTGGGGTGGTTGAGTGGTGAACGGAGGATGTCGATGTTCGGTAGAAGAAATGAGGCCATAACCTGATTGGAGCCGGAATCAGAACATGACTCAGCATAGCTTTCAGCGTTCCCGTTGGTGGGCACGTGCTAGCGCGACCCATGCTTCCATTGCCGCGAGCGAGGTCACTGATGCGCGAATCAAAAAAGTCTTGGAGCTCCGGGTTGAAGATTTGGATATCCATATCGAATTGCGAACCTATGCTTTTGCTGCCACGACCTTTGCATGGCCCAATGCGGTGATGTGAATCTAACTGGAGCTGGTGATCTTGACTACCGGCTATGTATCGAATGCTGAAGCGCATTCAACGCTTCCCGGATGCACCGACACTAGCACGAATTTCGTCCGTCTCAAGCCCCCGGTCTTTGAGCATCGCCGTTCGACTCCGATTCCGGTGCCCGGCTCTCGTGCCCCCGTTAGCGACACCAAGCTTGCCGAATCACTCCACATGCTCTTCGACTGCTGAGAATGCAACAACACAGAGGAAATGGAGGTCGACAACGTCTGGGTCGTTGAGAGTACGCCGTGAGGATGGAGCATTGGGGTCTCGCGGGGGGAGAGTACCTACGCCTTTGGGTATACGGCTTCGTGGGAGCGGAAAGTTGAAACTGTCTGCGCAGAACTCTGTATTGGACGTGGTGTCTGACTGGGAGCGTCGAATCGTAACAACCCGTCACAGTCATGGAGACAAAGGCGTATGGGAGATGTTCAGGGAGCTCCAAAAGGCCGGAGAGGTGCACATTATAACTGCACGTCGAGCAGAGTTTCTGCGTGACAATATTCTGAAAACAGCGTTAACAAACGCAGATCGAATGGAGGAGCTTTTCGAATTTGCCGAACAACTTCGCGACGAATACGACTTCAATTGGCCTGAGCTGTACATGAAAGTGATTCACTTCTACCTCAGCCAATGCGACTATGACGCTGCATCTCGTTGGCATCTGAAGCTGATGCCGGGCTTTCGTCCCGACCTGGATAGCTTCGGTGCTCTCCTGACCAGCTTCGTCATTGACTTCTCTCCCGATATCCAGAGAACTCTGACGAGGATGTACGTTTTCAGTCCATTTCGTGAGCTGTACGACTACGTTGTACCGGCTCTCTTTCGCTCGGGTCAATCTCATCCGGCTCGCGTCTGGAGGAAAAGGTTCATTCTCTTCAACGACTATCCAATGTCGTCAAAGTCGAGACCATTCCTCGACTTTACTTCACGGTACTTTCCCACAATTGGTCTTACTCAAGAGGAGCTGAAAATCCTCGGGCCATCTGGTAGCGATCAAGGCGCCCTGGCAGATTCGACATCCAAGGACTCCCAATCAGACCAGCCCAAGGGCATTTACAGCGACAAGTTCACAGCTCGATGGTTTGCGAGCTCCTGGACTTCTTCAGAGTTTGCGATCAATCTCATGCACAAGCTTGGCTTGCGAACCATTGGGCCACTCTCACTACAGTCTGTTGCCCTTCGAGAAGACGACGCCCGTGGCGTATTAGACCGCCTCGCCCAGCTTCAGAAGCTGAGGATTGCCATTGCCCCCAAACTTTACTGCAAAGCCATCGTGTCGTTTGCTCAAGGAGGCAATGATGACTTGCTTAGGGACCTGTTACATTGTGACATTCACCCTGATGAGTTCGACGACCCAGAAACACGGCAATTGCTTCTTGCGGCCGCCGCTCGACAGCAGGACTGGGGGCGAGAGCGGCTTCTTCAAGAGGTGGAAGCTTTAGAGGTTTTCACGTCTCTGCAAAGATATTCTCATGCCAAACAACTCAACAATCACCTCCGCGCAATGCTGGCTAAGGAGGACCTCCACAATGTGAGGTTGGTCCTTGATGAGATGGATGCATCCCATGTTAGTCTGTGGCAGAATAATTCGGCCGCGCTGCTACGTCGAGTTTTCAAGGATATCTGGTACCACCCAAAGACCAGCAAGCAACAGTTTTACGGGCTCCAGGGAGATCCTCAACTTGACAGGGCCATCAACCTTGCCTTGCGGGTGGCACGCCACGATGTCTGTATCCCTATCAGGTACTGGCAGATGCTTCTTTACAACCTGGGACGTCTCGGCCGCTTCAGTGAGCTCGAGGCGCTGAGCTTTGAGATCTGTGAACTATACAACCCTGAGTATGGGGGTCTGATCCCAGTTCACTGGAGAGATCTGCCCCCTAAACCGGGTGTAGTACTAAACAAGGAGTCTGATAAGACGGAGTTGTTGCTGGACCCCCCAGTTGAAGAACCAGTGAAAGGCAAACGAAGCCATTTCCCTGAAGAGTTTTGGAAAGCCGAGATGGGCTTCACAGAGGAGGAGCTCAAAGGCGACAAGTCTGAGTCGGACGAGAACACTTATGACGGCTGGCAAAAACGGACCAAGAAGATTCAAAAAGTGTTTCGCATACCAGCCGATCTACCGTTTACACACAGACAGCACCCAGTGCAAAAGATCTTTGACAACAGCCTCCAGCGCGCAATTCTGAGATGGGGTTTCGACAAGACGTTGGCTCAGGCGCCGACGACACTGTCCCTTATGAAGGTCAAGGAAGCGGGGGCTCAAGACTTTGACCTGGCGTATGGAGTTCGCCTCCTGGCCCTCCTACGCGACAGGGGCGTCTTTATTGATAAGCAGATTGTGCGGAGTGCGACCATAAAGCGCATTGCCGTGGCACACCTACCTGGACGAGCAAGAGCCAGGGCGAGGGACAATCGGGAGCTATCACCCGAGAACATGAAGCGTCTCGTGGATGAGGCATGGGGTTCTGAGATTCTCCCTGGTGTTGCTCAGCTATCGAAAGAGATTGAGAACCAGAAGCCCAAGATGTGGAAGAACTATCCCAGGCTCTTCAAGAAGACCTATGATAAAGATGGAGGTGATGATGAGGATGTATGAAAGGCCAAATAGCCCACACTGTTGGCCATGAAACGCATAATGAAAGCTAAATCTAGCCAGTGTAATATTATTAGACAAAAAACCGTGACTCCAAGTACATCGGCGACATGACCCTCATGACCTGCTTTACATTGTATTGGTACATCCGTGTAGTAAAAGCTGCCTCCTTGAGCACCCCGGATCGCTATATGACCGCAGAGCGTCGGATGGCAGCGGGTATCCCTGACATCGTCAATCACCAGACTCCTTCTAGCTGTGCTTCTTGGGCTTGATCAGTAGCAGAATGAACATGCCAAAGATGATAAGAATTAGGAGAAGGATGATCTTCCGCTTGGTTGTCCTTCGCTGGTAGCCCGACGCGACCTTGAGTTCCGTCTCGGCAGCCTTGACATCGGTGTTCATACGCTCGACGTTATAGTCGATGCGGTCTAGCATTGTGCCCTGGTCGATAACCATGGTCTGGAGATCGCGGAACAGGTCCGAGAGCTCAATGATACCCTGAGCGATGTCCTCGATCTCCCGCTCGCGCTGGGCGATGGCGGCATCATTAGAGTGAAGTACCCTTTGTTGAGTAGCTTGTTGGAGGGTAGTTTGCGAGAATGAGCGGTCGGCATCGGATTCTTGGAGCGATGGATCGAAATATGAACCCGGCTGGGGAGTGCTGGATCTTTCTCCGACAGGGCTGAGAGCACCGAGGCCACCCATGCCGCGAAGCTCTGTGATACACGGTTAGATCAGGACGAGCCAAAATTCGGGTGTAACAAACTCTTTAAATATGCGCTTTGCTTCTTTCTGAAGTTGGCACTTGCTTCTTGAACTCTCGAGGCGAGCGAGATTTGGATATTCTTGGCCATCGTTTCCTCGGCCCTTGTAATGGTATTGGAGTGTTGAGACTCGCGCACCATCTGCTCAATCCGCTGGATACAGCGATGGCAATCATGGAAACCCTTGGTGATATCCTGCGTGAGCCTCTCTATTTGGGCCTCCTCCGCCCTCTTGGCGTCCTCATCGTTGAAGCCGGGTAGCACATGCTTCTGATGTAGCTTCTCGAGGCTTTGGCCCTTGGTAGCGATGTTGGCGAGCAAGTCTGTGATCTCATCGGAAACATCGGCCCAGCGAGGGGGAAGCAGGTCCATCTCAATCACGGCGTCGCCATCGTCTTCGAATGCGCCGGCCGATAGAAGGCCGCGACGGTCGTCGTTCGCATAACTGGGAGTGTATGAGTCGGCAAGGGCGCTGCCGGCAGAAGCGCCGGGTCCATATGGTCTCCGCGGGGTGGGGTGGTGCGCGTAAGACTGCCGGTAGGAGATGTATCTGATGCCCAGGAGAATCAGCTTCCGCCCTCACAGCGAACAATGATGAGTTGACAATGGGAGCCCTCGTACAGGTTAGTGCGGTCTCGCCACATGGCGGACGCAGACGGGGATAGGAACGACCGTCAGAGCGAACAAGAATGCGAAATTGGATCGAGTAGAGCGAGTTGCCAGGAGAGCGTCATGGGACGGTCAATGAAGGTGTCGTTGTCGTCATGAGCGAGGATCGCGAACCGAGTCGAATGCGGGTTGAGGCTGGTGGTATCTGTATCTGTAGCTGGCTTTGGCTGGGAGCAGCTGGACTGGAGCATTACGACACAGGATGGAGTCCCATTCGACAGGGGTTTCCGAGGAGTGTCCCTTTCCCTTCTGGGAGATGAGGGTACGTACCCAGTGTCGCGGCTCACCTCAGACGGGAGCTTCCTTTCCATGTAGTGACAGCTGAGGGAACTGCTGAAACGGTAACGAGAGGGAGCCGCACAGTGTTAGCAATCTGGAGGCTCCGCACACGCCATCCCCTTCGGCAGTCCCCGCCGCTATGGCGCCTCATGTGCCCCTTTCGCAGAGCTCCGGCCACTAAACAAGCTCCTTGGAAGCCCCTTCGAGGCCCCCTGGAGCACCTCCATCATCGCCCCCGGGCCGTGCAAAATACAGTGCATTCTCTTTCCCCTCTCCAGCCATCCTGTACTTTTTGCCTTAGGTACCTATTATTTCCCCCTGACCTTGGACACTCCCCACGAAAGCTCCAAACCCGTGAAGCGAAAAGGTCCGACTTTCTTGGCTCGACAACCCCGCGACCTCAGAACTTGTCCAAGTCATCCTCCTCCTTTCTCGTGCGATCGACACCCACACTTTTACTATCACGTCTTTTGTTATCACCTACGACCAACATGGTGAGTTGCGCTACCCATTCCGCCTGGCTGCGCGACGTGGTCGCCATCCATTGTTGTTTACCGCCTTGTCCCCTCTCCCCTTACTGCCGATGGGCATTGACCCCGCGGCGACTTGATGAGAGGGGCTCACGCTGATGGTTTTGTTGCCATGTTTTCAAGACCATAGACTGACGTAGGTTGTCGTTGTAGGCCGACTCCCTCACCGAAGAGCAGGTCTCTGAGTTCAAGGAGGCTTTCTCCCTGTTCGTAAGTTGTTCTCACTCTCTGTCGCTGCTCTGAGTGGCGATCTTTTGGCAAGGCTGTCGCTAACCTCTTGCGTAGGACAAGGATGGCGATGGTGAGTGATTCTCTCTCCTGCTCGCAAAGCCCTCGTCGGTCTCAGCCCGATTCTTTTCCCGAATTACATGATGCACCGAACCTCTATGCGCACACTGCTCTTCAGTCGATGCGAATCGTTTCGAGACGTTAAACTAAACGTTTCGTTCTAGGCCAGATCACCACCAAGGAGCTGGGTACCGTCATGCGCTCCCTCGGCCAGAACCCCTCCGAGTCTGAGCTTCAGGACATGATCAACGAGGTCGACGCCGACAACAACGGCACCATCGACTTCCCTGGTGCGTAAAACTTGACAAGCCTGGGCCGACGAAACAAGACTGACACTAGCGTCAAGAGTTCCTTACCATGATGGCGCGCAAGATGAAGGACACTGACTCCGAGGAGGAGATCCGTGAGGCTTTCAAGGTTAGCAGGATCATGCTTCGCTGAAGCCTTGACATGCTAACTCACCGCCAGGTTTTCGACCGTGATAACAACGGCTTCATTTCTGCTGCTGAGCTCCGACACGTTATGACCTCCATCGGCGAGAAGCTTACCGACGACGAGGTTGATGAGATGATCCGGGAGGCTGACCAGGACGGTGATGGCCGAATCGACTGTGAGTCTCTTCCGTCACCGCTGACGAAAAGTTGCTAGCAAAGCTTCCAATACTGACTACGACGATAGACAACGAGTTTGTCCAGCTCATGATGCAAAAATAAACGACCTGCTTGATACCTGAACAACCGAATCCCTAGGCATGCCATTTGCCTACCAACGCTGGCAGCGAGTGCGCATGGTCCTAGGGAGCACGGGTACTCTTCTTTATTTAATAGCAAAACTGCAAGCGATTCGGAGGACATCTTCGATAGTTGGGCCAAAGTTGTGAGGAGTGACTAGCTTTCCGTGTTTACTCATGTCTCCACGGCTGTTGTTGTCCCATGGTTTTTTATCTACATGGCTCATGAATCATGACAACAGAGCAATTTTTCCACATAATCTTTGATCTGAGCCTTACAGTGTGATTATGTGTGTGTTGTCAGGTTGAAATTGTGACACGCTGACGGCTGACATGTGCAGCCAGCCTCATGTTGCGAGACTATTGAGGCACTCTGATGAGGGGCGGCGAGCGGTCAGAAAGGCCATTTTCAGCATGCACTGAGGAGGATGTCTCTCAGCCCTACAGCCCAGCCCACCTAGGCATTCTCCGATAAGGGGCTCGGCAAATTGGCCGTATCGTCGGGGCCTAGACTTGAGTGCTTATCTTGATGTGCAATACGTCTCGACAACATCCTACGTGGCATTGAATGGCCAGTCGCAGGGCGGCGTGCTGGTGCTCCTGTTCAGGGGGCCAGATGAGCCCTTTGTTGAGAGGAATCTGGGGCGTCTAGTGGATGGCAGCTCGCAGCGCTCCTTGTTAAAGGGATTTGGCTAGGCTCGGAGCAGGTAGCCGGGTCAGCTTACGAGGGACGCTATGCCCACACATGCTCCATGGATGCGAGTCCATGGTGCAAGGGAGGAGCTGGGATTGACCCCACAAGTACGAGTTGATCTCGTGAAGTAGGCTGTAATTACAAGGTATGTGATGGCGTCGGTGGAAGTTGAAGTTGAAGTGATTGACGCTCCAGCTGCTGGAGGTTGCTAACGCGAGCTGAGATGGAAGAGAAGAGACATATAGCAGCAGCAGCATGTTCTAGCTGACAACCTGTCCTCCAAGTCTGTCCTACACCTCGGCATGGGGGTCAATATTAGGATGGACGCCAAGCAAGGGCAGCATGAGCGAGCATTGATGAATGGCCCTGTCGTATTTCAAAGGCTGTGCATTCCATTGCACGTGTTAGACAGCTCGTCGCAATTTGTGTTCAATAGCCACCAGCCACAGACAATAGCACTGGCACATCAGACATGCCATGGCATGGCATGGCTGGCGTTGGGCGAGAACAGGCCCGGTCTGCGCTGTGAGAAGAAGGATGCCTGGGCTGCCCTTCCCTTCCCTTTATACGAGCTCCGGCAGGAAAAGCCGCGAGGTTCAGCCGCTACCAACTTAAGCTGCCTAGGCTCGGTTCGAGTTAGATGAGGCTGATTCTGATTCCCGTCCCTTTGCTCCTAGTCGAGACAGACACATCGCATCGCGAAAAGCCCAAACTTTTCTGACAGCTGCAACTGCAACGTCCCCCCGTACCAGTCCCCGCGCCTCATCTTCTTCAGCCTTTTCCCGTCTTGGGCCTGCCATGTAAGGTCCTGAATTGCGCCTCCCTCTCTCTTGTTGACCCTGCGTCGCCTCTCGGGGGTTTTGCCCGTGTACTACAAAATGGTCGGCCCTCTTCGTCGTGGACGCCTCTGGCTTGGTGTCGCGTGCGTCTGGATCTTGTGCTTTTGGTATCTGTCAAACTCGGGCTCCTTTACTCTATTTAGCGAGGAAGATCCCCTCGAGGGTAAAGGTCCCAATGCCTGGACGCGACGGCCTGCAAAGTATCCCATCGCGACCGATAAGTTGGCCACATTACCCAAGGGCGGCGCCAATGTCAAGATTCCCCAGATCCAAGCTGTCCCGCCCACCGAAAACGCCGTCGCCAAGGAGCTTCGACTGACTCGTCTGGCTGCTGTCAAGAAGAGCTTTGAGCACAGCTGGAGTGGCTACTCAAACTACGCGTGGATGCACGATGAAGTGACACCTCTGACCGGCAAGTCAAAGGATCCTTTTGGTGGATGGGCTGCCACCCTGGTCGACTCTCTCGACACGCTATGGATCATGGACATGAAGGATGAGTTCACAAAGGCTGTCGCCGCAGCAGACGGAATTGACTTTACAAAGAGTTCGATGAATTCCATCAACATCTTTGAGACCACCATTCGTTACCTGGGAGGTTTTCTCTCAGCTTATGAACTCAGCGGCAGGACTCATGCCACTCTCTTGAGAAAGGCTATCGAGGTTGGCAACTTGATTATGTGCGCCTTTGATACTCCCAATCACATGCCCGTCACTCGATGGGAGTGGAAGAAGTAAGTTGTCCCTGCTCATGGAATCTGTTCATCTTCTCACACCTGATTTAGGGCTGCATATGGACAGCAGCAGTCAGCATCTCGGGAAGCTCTCGTTTCGGAGCTTGGGTCTCTGAGCCTGGAACTCACCAAACTATCTCAGCTCACCAATGACATGAGATATTACGATGCGGTGAAGCGAATTGGTGACCAGTTTGAGTCTACGCAGCTCAACACTCGCCTTCCAGGCATGTGGCCCGTCGTCATTGACGCTTACACGCCTACCTTCCATGCGGGCACCGACTTCACCCTGGGAGGCATGTCAGACTCACTGTACGAGTATCTGCCAAAGCAGTATCTCCTTCTCAACGGCCAAGTTGACCAGCCGCGGCAACTATATGAGAACTTTATTCCCGTCGCCATTAAGCATCTGTTCAGGAGGGCACTAACGCCTTGGGAGAAGCCCATCATCATCTCGGGTGACTACCAGGTTACAGATTTACCTGGTGAACAGCCCAAGTATAGCTCAGTCCCACGAGGTCAGCACCTGACCTGCTTTGCTGGAGGCATGGTGGCAATGGCTAGTCGCATCTTTAACCGCCCAGCCGATCTCGAGATTGCCACACAGCTCACTGAAGGCTGTGTCTGGTCTTACCATGCTACACAGACTGGACTTGGCCCAGAAATCTTCCATTTTATCCCATGCGGGAATGCCGATACACCAGCGACTAACGACTGTGTATGGAGTGAGGAGAGATGGCTCAAGGCCGTTGAGGAGCAACATGCCTCTGAGTTCAACCCCCCACCGATGAGAGCATCAGAGTGGAAGAAGCCTACGGTCCAGGATATCGTCAAGAAGCACAACATCCCCAAAGGAATGACGGGGGTGACTGACGGGCGATACATCCTTAGACCGGAGGCGATCGAGTCCATATTCATCATGTACCGAATTACCGGTGACTCGAGCTGGATGGATAAGGCGTGGGCCATGTTCGAGACGATTGAGAAGGTCACACGCACAGATATTGCAGCGTCGGCGGTGGACGATGTGACCAAGACGGAACCGGTCAAGATGGACAGCATGGAGAGTTTCTGGCTGGCCGAGACGCTCAAGTATTTCTACCTCATCTTTAGCGAGTTCGACGTAATCAGCCTGGACAAGTGGGTGCTGAACACGGAAGCGCACCCGCTGAGTCGCCCGGATGTACAGTAGGCAGCGAGGAGAAATGAATATCAGGAGAGGGAACATGCACGGAGATGGATAATGAGAGGCACTGGGTTTGAGAGGAAGATGGAAACGGCTGAGATCCTATAACAGTGGGCTTGGCGTGTAATTTAGTCTTTTTTGTTCATGTTGAAATTATGCAGTCATGAGCCATGGCATTGATTCTACTTGCGCCTTTCTATTCGACCCTATGACCCATTGGAGATGAGCATTCAACTCATCAATATGTCTTGATACCTTCATTAAGCTCATGGCGGATGACTAACGTAGGTACGGAGTACGTCGCCAAGGGGTTCAGGCTCGGGGGTAGTGGAGCCCGTGCCCCACGTTGAAAGGTGTCCGCCGCCGCAATGCAAGCAGAAGCACAGCACAGCAGCACACACCGTCACTGACCCGTGACGGCGCAACCTACTCTCTCTTTAAACAGCTGCCTTGAGCCAACAGCAAGGCTGCAAATAACCACACCGACCTCCGTCCTCTTGTCGTCCTGCTCAAGGCTTCATCTGGATATTTGCTCCCTGTTGGACCTGATTGAGCTTTTAGCCCCCTCGAACCGCTCTCTCGACGACCCCTGGATAAGCATCGACAAGACGGCCCAACCGCTGGGTCGTTCTCCTCAAGATGAGTTCCCGTACGGCGCCGACGTCCCTGCTCTACGAGCCATCCCCCCGCGACTTGATCGGACAAGGACTTACTTTGTGTTTCTACCTGGCGCAGTGAAGCAGTTCATTCGAAACGTGCGTGCGGCCAAGACCATTGCCGACGAGCGAGCTGTCATCCAGAAGGAGAGCGCTGCCATCCGCGCCAGCTTCAGAGAGGAGAGCCATGATCATAACATTCGGTGGGTGCTATGTGCAGCCTGGAGGACTGCTGGTTATCAATGCTATTCTGGGGCGTTGTAGTGCTGACTCTGGGATAGTCGGAACAATGTCGCAAAGCTGCTCTACCTCTTCACCCTTGGAGAGCGAACTCACTTTGGACAGATTGAATGTCTGAAGCTCCTGGCCTCGCCTCGATTCGCCGATAAGCGCCTAGGACACCTTGCTACTAGTTTGCTGCTGGATGAGAACCAGGAGGTTCTGACGCTTGTCACCAACTCGCTCAAGAAGTAGGCCCATGCCGTAACCCCTGATGTCGCCAACTGGCTGCTAACCTCTGGCCCAGCGACCTCGGACACTCCAATCAGTATGTCGTCGGCCTCGCGCTCTGCACGCTGGGAAACATTGCGTCCATCGAGATGTCGAGAGATCTCTTCCCCGAAATCGAAAACCTCATTTCCACCTCCAACCCATACATTCGAAGAAAGGCTGCCCTCTGCGCCATGAGGATATGTCGCAAGGTGCCGGATCTGCAGGAGCACTTCCTCGAGAAGGCGACGCAGCTTCTAGCGGATAGGAACCACGGTGTCCTGCTCTGCGGACTGACCCTGGTGACCAGCCTTTGCGAGGCGGATGAGGAGGAGGGCGGAGAGGAAGGAATCGTTGAGAAGTTTAGGTCCTTTGTCCCTGGACTCGTCAGGACTCTCAAGGGCCTCGCGACTTCAGGCTACGCACCCGAGCATGATGTTACTGGCATTACGGATCCCTTCCTGCAGGTCAAGATTCTACACCTCCTGAGGGTCCTGGCTGTGGGCGACGCCGAGACCAGCGAGCAGATCAACGATATCCTAGCACAGGTCGCCACCAACACGGAATCGTCCAAGAACGTCGGCAACTCGATTCTCTACGAAGCCGTCCGAACTATCCTCGACATTGAAGCCGACTCTGGCCTGAGGGTACTGGGTGTCAACATCCTGGGCAAGTTCCTTACCAATCGCGACAACAACATCCGATACGTGGCCCTCAACACCCTCATCAAGGTGGTCGCCATCGAGCCCAATGCCGTGCAGAGGCACCGAAATACGATTCTGGAATGTTTGAGAGACCCCGATATCAGCATTCGACGCCGAGCCTTAGACCTGAGCTTTACCTTGATCAACGAGACCAATGTCCGAGTTCTAATCCGGGAGCTATTGGCCTTCCTTGAGGTTGCCGACAATGAGTTTAAGCCGACCATGACCAGCCAGATTGGCATTGCTGCTGACAAGTTTGCGCCCAACAAGCGATGGCACTTTGACACAATGCTTCGTGTCTTGTCGCTGGCCGGCAACTACGTCAAGGAGCAGATCCTCTCGTCGTTTGTCCGCCTGGTCGCCACTACCCCTGAGCTCCAGACTTATGCGGTACAAAAACTGTACATCAACCTCAAGAAGGACATTACCCAGGAGAGTCTGACACAGGCTGGCGCCTGGTGCATTGGCGAGTACGCGGATGTCCTCCTCAAGGGTGGACAGTATGAGGAGGAAGAGCTTGTTCAAGAGGTCAAGGAGCACGAGGTTGTCGACCTGTTCTCCCTTATCCTCAACAGCGCCTATGCTACGCAGGTCTCTACTGAGTACATTGTGACGGCACTCATGAAGTTGACGACCCGGTTTAACGATGCTGCTCAGATTGAGAAGATTCGACGACTTCTGCAATACCACCAGACAAGTCTTGATGTTGAGATTCAGCAGCGAGTGGTTGAGTACAACAACCTCTTCAGCTTTGACCAGATCCGACGGGGTGTTCTCGAGAAGATGCCCATTCCCCAGATCAAGGAGGAGTCGCGAGTCCTTGGACCTGCGCCCACAAAGAAGAAGGCTGCCAACCGGAAATCACGAGTCATTAAGCCGACGGAACAGGATCTCCTTGATATCATGGACGCGCCAGCTGCCACGCCGTCCAACGCACCCTCGACGACCAACACTGATCTCCTAGCTGACATTCTTGGTGGCACCACCTCTCCTCCTCCAAGCTCAACCTCACCACCTCCTCAGCAATCCAATGTTTCATCCATCATGGATCTATTCGGTTCTGCTCCTGGATCTGCTACCGCGTCTCCCGCCCCCCCTGCATCATCAAGCTTCGACCTCATGTCTGCTGCTTCCTCCTCGACTCCTCAGCCCCAGGCACCTGCAGCGCCCGCTGGCATCCCCTGCTACGACAACAACGATCTCAACGTGACGTTCCAGATCCAGCGTAATGCTGAAGGCCTCATCCAGGCCACTGCCAAGTTCCGCAACACATCGGGCGCTGCTGGCCTGTCCAACGTGTCGCTGCAGGCTGCCGTTCCCAAGTCCCAGAAGCTTCAGCTTCTGAGCATCTCTTCCTCGGACATTGCACCTGGAGCTGAAGCCACCCAGATGATGAGGGTGTCTGGAAGCAAGGGGGTAAGTTCTATACAGTTCCTATACCATGCTTTGCATATGCTGACAATCTTTGTAGCCTCTGCGACTCCGTCTGAGGATCGGATATACACACCCTGCTGCTGGACAGGTCATGGAGCAGGTTAACTGGACAGAGCCTGCTTAAAATCTAAACATGGAGCTGTCTGTGTATATGAGTTGACGGACACTGGATGTCGACAAGGTAATGTGGCTCGCGGGGGCCATGACTTATAGGAGCTGGAGCTTTTTGGGGGGGAAGATAGAATCCTAAAACGGACGGTAAAGCATCAATTCTTGTTCATTGCAACAAAATTTCAATAATTAAACTCGTTTGAAATGTCGAGCACTGTTGATGTTGAATACTGGTGTTTATGGTGTTTCTTGCCTTACTCAGCTTGATAATCGATTGGCTTTGGAGTCTGTGACTTGTGAACCCCCACAGTCAGTGACACAAGACAGACTGCATGTAGACCAATTATTGCTGTTTGAACAACTATCGTTTGTAACAACTTTTACTTATGCCTTTCAAGATACCGCTATCGTATAGACGAGTTCTTTCATTGTATCAAAGTTCAACCATCCGTCCTGTCAAGTCCTTCGTGGTAGCCATGTCGACCAACCGGACTACTCATATCGAGCGAACGGCCGAAGAGCCTCGCGATGAGGTTGGTATGCCCGCTACAATGGAGGTGTGATGTTAACATGTAGTCTATAGAGCCTTCTACCTGTAAAGCTTAGCAAGATCGAGCAGGTCAATGAGGGGATCCGATCGTTCCGTCTGCAGCTCCCTAGACCCGTCAAGGTACGTTGAAGCCGAGCATGAAGTACCCATGAAGAACCTCGCTGATGGTGTGTAGTTCTCTGCCGGCCAATGGCTCGACACATACGTCCCAGGCGCCGACAAACCAGGCGGCTTTACTATCACGTCCCGGCCATCAGACGCCTCTTCCGCAGACGAGCCGTACTTTGATCTCGCCGTACAGGCGTCCCCCGAGAACCCGCCAGCCGCATGGCTATGGCAGCCACCATCTGAAATCCTAGGCTCAACGCTCCAAGTCAGAGTAGGAGGGAGCTTTGTCTTTCCGCCGCAGGGTGCGTCGATAGAGGGGATACGTCGTGTGGTGTTTGTTGCTGGGGGTGTTGGCATTAACCCACTTGTTAGCATGGTGGGACATATCACTGATGGAGGCCATGATGTTGATGCGAGGGTTTTATATGCTAGTAAGGTTCCCAAGGGAGGACTCGAGGAGGTTCTCTTCTTGGAGAGGATTGCGGGTTGGTTTGCTCAAGGGAGGCTTAGAGGTGATCTGAAAGTCTTTACAACAGGAGGAGTGATCGAGGGAGCGAACAGCACTGGGTTTGAGGTGCTGACTAGACGGTTTGGTGTTGAAGATATTAGAAAGGCTGTAGGGGAGAAGCCGGATGAAGGACTTGTGTATGTGTGTGGGCCTCAAGGAATGACGGATGAGCTTGTTGAAGGCCTTACAGGAGAGGGAGGACTTGACAAGAGACGAGTCCTGGTAGAGAAATGGTGGTAGACTTGAGATCACGAAGGGGATAAAGTTCGTTTACATCGTGTAAAGGGTGACTCGAAATATCAAGATGGTGGCTATCCATAAAGGGCAACACCAAGAGAAACCAAGACAAGACAAAGACGAGACGAGACAATCTGCCCAGACTATGGCTGCTGATTTTATTGCGCCGTGGTATCGTATCAAAACCAATCTATTCACCAATATGCATGCCTGCACCTCCCCAGCCCAGCCCAGCCCAGCCCAACTCAATGCATCCGTATAGTTGACCCAAAGCCCCCATTTCCTCGCCCCCTATCCTCCTAGGAGAAGAGATCCTCAGCCTTCTGCCGCTGCTTAGACCTTCCACCGCCACCAAACAACTCCTTGCCAGCATTGCTCCCGCCCAGTTTAGAAGGGAACAGTTCTCGAGCGTTAGCCCCCGCGGCTCCCTTGATGGAGAAGCCTTCGCCGCTGCCTTGCTGGTTCGCCATGCCGCGTATGTTAAACGCGCTGCTGCCGCTGGGCTTTGTGTTGGGTACTGAAACAATCTTGGGGCGGTCCTCTTCTCTCAAGCCTGCTGATCCTATGGCGGCCTCGAGGTGGTCTAGGTTTCCTCCGCCAAACTGTTTAATAGACGATTTGACCGGGAACAACTCCTTGGCGCCGTTGTCTGCTGATCTGCGATCCTTGAGCGCACGCGCCCTGTGTCTGTTGCCGGAAGAGCTAGCTCGTTCGCCCATGAGGTCGTCACCGTCACCGTCGCGAGCCGGCGACGCAGATCGATCTCGCTGTGACCTCCGGCCGGTAAAGAGCTCCTTTCCTCGGTTCTCGCGGGCGTATGAGCGCGGTCGTTCATCTATCAAGTCCGAATCGCGTCTTCTCCGTTCCGGTCGGGGCGCGTCGTCGTACATGCTGGCTTCATAAGTTTCAACCTCGTCGTCCGAGTTGCGTCTCCGTCTACCGCCACCGTTCCCGCGATAATCACCATCGCGGTCTCGATACCTGGAGCGGTTCTCCTGGTTGCGTCTGCGTCGCTCTTCGGGGTCGTGTTCCGGATGGAGGAGGTAGTATCGACTTCGGAGGGCGGCGCCGGCCTGTTTCCTGTCGCTCGCGACAGCGAAGCGGACTTGAAGAGAAATCTCTGGCTTGCCCTCAAGGGGCTTCGCGGGAAGGGATTCGCCAATGGCTAGGGCGGTGGCGTCGGCTACAGGGACGGAGCTGAGCGCGACAATGGCGTCGCGCGCCGTGGGCTCTGAGGGGAAGAGGAGGTTGGCGGACGAGTCGTCGATCCATTCGACCCTGTCCACGTCGCCGAAATGGGCCTTGACGTAGGCCTTGATGTCCGAGGTGTGCAGTGAGTCGACGCCCTGGATGTGAATCTTGTTGGGGATCAAAGTCTTTGAGTCGTCCGTGGTCGCGGGCTCGTCGTCGGCAACCTCGCCCGGTTCCTCAGGTTCGTCGGGCTGCTGGTGATGGGGGTCAATTCCTGTTGTCGCGGAGGGAGGGAGAGCGGTTCGGTCTTACCAGGATGTCATCGCGACCGAGATCGGCAACGGGCGCGTCGGGGGCCGTGTCGACGGCATCGTCCATCTCGATATCGAGATCCATGGTGGTGAGGCTGTGTGTGGATGTAGAACACGGAGGAGGAGCAAGTTGCGAGCTGTGGCTGAAGAGAGAAGAGATGAACAAGCTAAAGGAGCATTGACTAATTCGCTCTGCAGTGCGTGATCAACTGACGAGAGCAAATCTATTATACAGGCTGTGATTCAAGATGAAAGAAGGATGTGAAAAGGCCAAGGTTGAGGCTGATGTCCCGTTTGGAGGTTGTCCCAAATGGGCCGATCGGAGCAAGAGCCCGGCTTCTCCGCCGCTAAGCTTCCAGGCGCCCTCCGCGCTGTAGGTACCCGCTGAGCCGCTACAACTTGGGGACGTCCAAACCGTTGATACTCTAGCATCGCAAACAAACACTTCCCATTGGGTCTAATGTAATGCCGTTGACGATCAAAAGATGGGATGAAAGAAACCGGTTCTTGGCTTTTCAAAGATCGCCTCAACACCCCGGTTAAAGTTTGGAGAGTGCAGACTGCCTTGTGACGATGCCCTCACAGGGATGCCATGTTGATCTCAGCCTCATCGTCTCTGGCTGCATGAAACGACGACAAGGCTCCCTCCCCATCTTACAAGGTTATAGGGCTTTGAACGTTTGAATTGCAGTCTGGAATGATGTGTTATTGCATATGATGACTCGTCAGCAAACAAACTAGGCTTGATCTTGAACCGGCAAATAAGAAGTGTGAAGAGTCACTATGTCTCTTCACGGCCAGATATCACCCCCTTGATGATGAGGATTGGATACATATCTGTAGCCACACGTGACGAAGAAGATTATCTAGGCGCCTCAGATGTCGGCCTCGGATGTACAGACCTTTCTGACATCGATGACAGACACGCCGAGGTGTCTAGATATATCAGCATAGCCCTAATGCAAACAAACAAACATAGTGCACGCAGGTAATGTTTACGCCCGACGTCATGGCCGAGAGCAACTTCATGCCGGTAGATCCAATACAAACGGTCATAAGGCGGTCTGGGAATATGAACAAAAAAAAAACGGGATGCCCATCCGGCTCTCCGGAACCGAGATAAGCAACACGGCAGTTTGATTAGAGTTCTTTGGGTACAAAGGGACTGACCCTTGTAACTATACGCGACTGGAAAAAAAAAGCCATGACCGCCTCTGTTTGAGGCTCACCGACCCCCACCATCCGTGATATGGTCCGTTTGACGGCGGGCGGGAGAATCTCACCTCGGCCTTCATGCCGCCTCAGAAAGAAAAAAAGATCTAATCGGCCCAATGAGGCCTCATTCCTGCGGTGCAGGGGTTCTATCTGACACCGGTGGCTGAGTGGAAGCGATACCACCCGGGGGCGGTATGGCGTTATCTATTGTCAAAGCATCTCAGCCAAGCTGGTGTTGTCGCTGTGGTGAGAGGAAACAAAGGAGACCAATATCATTCCAACACATGTCTTGGACCAGGGAGGATACACCGTCATCTCTCGTATCATCACCCGTGAGGCTCTGCTTGTGAAACATGAGGCCCCTCGTGGCAAAATCGTTATCGTTTCGTAGCGTAGAGTAGGTAACAAGCAAAAGGCTCAAACATGAGGAATCCTCTTCTTCCTATGTGTACATGTACAAGTTTCGGGATGGATATTCCAGCCTCTTTTCGTCTATGCTTCTAATCAAATCCAAATCCAAATCCAAAAGCCAAATCCCTTTATTCCCAAACCATACCATCCCGAAAAAGAGCGAGCCTTTCTTTTCTGTCAAAGACGGGCCAGTGCAGTGCCCGAGGTATCTCAATAGTAGTTTCCCAAAAGTGTCTGAACGCCCCAATTATATGCCCAGTGCAGAGAAAACCAGTCGCTTTCATAATCCCTTGGTGTCCCTTTTCTAATGCCCGTGAGTGAAATCGCAAAATGGTGTTTAGTTGTCAGTGGTGCCGTGCTCTCGTCCTGATCCCTCCTCATCCTATCGCGCAGTCTCGACTCCGCGTCTCATTTCTAGTCGGGACGACTTGCACGTCCGCGGCAGTTTCGTGAGAGGTCCTTCTGGGTCGTCCAGGCTTGATGAGCATGATACTTCAGACATGCTGCGCTTCAGTCCTTTGAAGGCTCCAACGATGTTGCCGGCAGGGGGTGACTCATCACCGCCCTCGTCACCATAGTGATCTCTGGATGATGGGTCTTGGTCGTCCTTCTGGTCGAGCACGACGTCGTGCTCCCATGCAGATTCAAGCCCCTCGAGGTAGATGGGTGATCGCTTCAGGAAGTTCCACGACAGCGTGTCGTGCTCCATGGCAATGTACAACGAGTCCATCTTGCCACTGACGTCGAGCACGGCGCAGTGCTGTCGAAGGAAGGCCCTGTCGTATTGACCGTGCATGAAAGAGGGTTCCAGTTGTCGAAGCATGGGCAAGCCTTGAAGACGCTCGGCATCGCACAACTTTGCTTGCAGAGGCATCCACGGCCGGCCTTTGAGTAGGGATTGAAAAGCCCGCGAAACGGCGGTTGTGAAAGCGTGGGCATCGTCACCTTCCACTGCGATCATTCGGTGTAAGCCACGCGAGAGACATCTCTTGTATGAGGTGGTGTCCTTTTCAAATGGAAATGGCTGTTCTCTGGAGGGCATCAGGGAGACATGGATGGTCCACGGTCTCAGGGGTCCAATAGCTGGGGATCGAAATGTCTGGTTAGGTTGTGAGGGGTTGATAGGTTGTTGTTCAGCGTTGATAGTTGTGGGCGATAGGTGTAAGGGTTCAAAAGGTGTGTCGGCAGAGTCGATATCTTGGGGCGGTGATAGTAAGGGCTCGGCACTTTCCAGCTTCTCGATTCTCTCTTCCATCATTTCGTCGCTATCCAGTAATTCCAACTGACGGTTGACCAAGTCGTCCACCTGTATTCCCGTCTTGGTCATTTGCTCATCATGCGATTGGACGGTTTCCTGCAGCTTCTTCACTGTCTGCTCCAACTGGGAGACAAGCTGCCATGCAGCCGAGGCATTGCGATAGGAGCCCTTGAGTTCAGCTGAAGCTTCCTCCTTGTTCTTCTCAACAGTCTCCTCCAACTCGCTAATGCGAGAGATCAAGCCCGAGAGGCGATCATGGTCGTTCCTGTCCAGGCTCTCTTCGATCTCCCGGACGCGTTGTTTGATGAGTTCAATTTCGGCCTTGTTCTTGATAGGCGAAGGCGCGTCCGCCGAAGGGACATGGAAGCAGGATAGATGGCCGCAGTGGCATGTGGCACCGGGAAGCGATTTGTTGTGGTCAAACCCCATGCAGCCGCACCGCTGGCCCTTGAGCTCGGGGATCATGAGAATGTAGCGACATTGTCCCTTTGGTAGCTGAGACTCGTCGAGCTGCGGCGTCGAGGCCGGTGGGGGAGAGCGAGAGGGAGGCGGTGACATTGGGGTTCGTCGAACCTAGGCGTCGATGAGAGGGATCGAGGGCGAGATACGTCGTCCATGGAAAGTTCGGCGGCAGTGGGAGCCAGATATGAGATGGAGCACGGAAGGGAAAACCCACAGGGCAGCAGGCGGGCGGCTCTAATCATAAAGCAGGGCGATGTCGAGATTCGAGCCCCAGGGATGCTGGGTTGAGCGATTCCGGCCAACCGTGTTAGCAGAGTACACGAGCCAGGTCTGCGGGTCAAGCGATTCAAGACGACTGAATGTCGAGTCGAGGCGGGCAGAGGACGACGGGGAAGGGCGATTGCGAGCGATTGCGAAATGCTGCGAGAGGTATCTCGCTAGCGGACCCGAAAGGGTGCTGCTGAATGGGATCCACTGCTGCGACGTTATCATCCGCTCTCGCCATCAACGTCGACGGGCAACCCACGAATCCCAGACCGGTTGCGCCCGCTGGCTGGCTGATGGCATCACAACTCCCACGTCGAGACCCGCAGGGCCATGGCACCACAGGCGACGACGAGGGTGGGGGGACGCGGCCAGGACACGGAGAGCCCAGTACGGTACGTAGCCCAGCGGAGCAGCGCAGCCCCAGGCAAGGCAAAGAAAGGCCCGCGACAACAGCGAGGGACAAACGACAGGCCCACGCGAGGGGACCCACGGTCAAGTTCACCACGGGGATGTGTTGGTAGGACCTTGAGGGCTTTGGAGCCTTGGAGGGGCCGGGAAGGGCCCACGGAACGCCGAGAGAACACCCACCAAAGGCAGAAGAAGGGATCTAGGGCAGAGCTAGGGGCACGGGGAACTCAGGGGATGCAGTAGAGCCCCGGCAAAAACCCAGAAGACCCAGATAGCGCAGACGTCTTGATTTGCTGCGACGCGCCAGCTCTGGTCCAAAACTGTCCCAGCCCGCAGGACCCTCAGACCCTGGGCGCGCGTGCACGCTCTGTATTGATGGGCAGAAGGGCGATAAAATTTTCTTTCGTCCCTCGGATGGACGCCCACCCACACCTTGCCTGGCACTGATTGATAACCCGTCCACGCTTGCTTGGTTGGACCCCCCGAACCTTGAACCCCCGACGCCCCCCCCCTGGGCTCCCATGACCCTTTGGCCCCTTGCCGGTCCTTGGTTCTCGGTCCCTGGGTGCCTGTGTGTCTTGTCCCATGTGTATTCC